>JAPTJF010000007.1:0-438618 GCA_029339195.1 Micractinium sp. NFX-FRZ
GAGCGGACCACCGTCACCACAAACATCCAACCAAGAAGCAGAGAAATTTCAAACAAAGAGCCAAGGCGCTTATCTGCAGTCTTGCTGTGGACTCGCTGCACAGATTGGAGACGCTCTAGGTGGAGGGGGGAGGCGGAGGCTGCAAGAGGAACATATTTTAGCGCTGCCGGGCTGGCTGCCTTTAGCTGCCACTTGCTTGTGCCGGCACGACGCAACAAACTGGACTCACGCAGACTGCCCCAGCTGGTGGGCTGCCCAACACCTGGCTTGGTGAAGGTGGCGCAGCTCTTGCCGGCGCAGGCCTCGCACCACTGCTGCAGGACTGGGGAGGCACAGTCAACGGGGCACGGCTGCCGCTGCCCAAGGCAGGCACAGCTCTCGACTAACCCAGCAGCGCAATCCCTGCCTCAGCCAACCGGGGCGGCACCTGAGAGGATAAACCATGAAGGGCTCGGGGCGCTTGGGTGAGGAGAGGAGGCAGCAGAACGAGGCTCAGGGAAGAGAAGGGGCGCAGGGGCCAGGTGGCGATTGGAGAGGCTGTGAAGTGGCGACGGGAGAGGTGCAGTCGAGGTGCAGCGGAAGCAGGTGGTGTTGTGCGCAGGCCTGGGGGGTGAGGTGACACTCGGGCGAAGCGGGGTGCGACGGGGGTGCGACTGGCGGTGGTTGGCACGTCTCAACACAGGGTGGCTCGGCGCAGGGCGCAACACTGGCACCACTGCGGGACTAGGGGGGCAAAGTTAGTGCTGCACGGCTGCCGCTGCCCAAGGCAGGCACAGCTCTCCACAACCCAAACCCCTGCCACATTCACCAGCCAACACACTGGGGCGGCACCTGAGGGTGGCTCAGACCAACTGGGCTTGAAGCTTGGGGTGAGCAAGAAGGTGGCAGGAGCCAAGGGGGGCAGAGGAGCAGGGCGGGTGCAGACGGAGCAGACACTCGGGGGGCGACTCGGGAGCAGGCGCTTGGCTGGGCGACTCGGGAGCAGGCGCTTGGCTGGGCGACTCGGGAGAGGCGCTTGGCTGGGCGACTCGGGAGCAGGTGAGGTGCGGTGACACTTTGGGTGAGGAGGCAGGGGCATCGTGCGCAGGCAGGCAGAGGAACTGGGGTGACGTCTGAGCTCAACCAACCACTCTATGTTGGACGTGTGTCGCTGGCCGGCCGTGGGGGCGTGGCACGAGCGCAGGGGGCAGAGACTGCAGGGGAGGAGCTTACAGGCAGAGGCACTGCACCCGGGCAGGCAGGCAGTGCATGCAGGCAAGCCACAACAGGCAGCGGTACCTGGACCTTGGCGTGTTTGCGCTTCGGGCGGACGCTCAGATGACAGCTCAGGAGGACAACTCGGGTGGGAGAATAATTATAGCGGACCAGAACGGGGGTTGCAGAGCAGAACGGCAGGGAGAAAATAATGCACACCCACGCTTTGAGCGGCAGGGCTGAAGGCGGGGGTTTTCTCGCGGGGCTTGCAACTGCTGCTGGGGGCGGCGGTGTTGTTGCCGGCGCTGTGCAGTTCCGTGGAGCCAACCGAGGAGCCAACCAGAGGGCAGCACGCATTGACACTCTTCAAGGATCTTCATGGTTGCTTCAGGAAGACCAGCAGACCAGCCGGACGCCCGCCACAAAACGCTTTCCGCCAGGGCAGCTGCGCGTCCAAACACTACTTCTCTTTTCGCCTCCCTTCTTCAACCAGCCAAGCCAGAGAAATGCCGGGGACGCACGCCACGCCAGAGCCAGCCAGAGCGGCAGAACAGCCCGAACAAACGCCGGCGGCGGGGTGGTCTTCGAGGCGCTGGGGTGCGGTGGACGGAGCGGAGCAGCACGGGACGCCCAAGCCGGAGCAAGCGGAGCAGACGGGACGAGGAGCAGCCGAGCACGAGGGACGCCGACCAAACTTCGGGACTTTCTGGGTGCCAACTCGAACACACCACCTATCTGGGAGGGTGACGCGCCACGGGGCGGGAGGTGGGGTGTCGCGCGCGCGCATCAAGCGGTGGCAGCAGGGTTGTGGGACCTCTGGACAGCCTGCGGTGAGTAGACGGAGGGGCAGGAGAGGCACGTGGTTTGGGCAGGCAGAGAAGGGAGGGAGGGAGGGGGGCAAGGATGCAACCGGCAAACCGGCATGCCTGGAACTCTGCGCCGTGGCCCCCGCGCCAAGGCACCGCTCCCCAAGCCCCCCAAGTCCAGTCCCCGACAGCGCTCTGCCCGGTTGCACGGGGCTAACTGGACGCCCCAAGGCTGTGCAGGGCGGCGACGAGTGCTGGAAGGGGCTGGAAGTTCCCCAGCAACACCGCGTTTGGGAGATGCCGCGCCCCGTTGAGTTCCCTGCTCACCTTGCTCTGCGGCGGCGCTCGCGTCTTCGTGGAAGCGCTGGGACGGCCACGGGAGGGCTCGGCAGCTAGCTGCGGGGCCTGGGGGGGGAGCGCGGAGGGGGAGTGACCCGGCCAAGCGGCCCACACACACACAGCCCTCACATACTGTGACTGGGACGCCCTCAGGCCGTGGGAGACCCTGTGAGGCGGAAGAGCAGGAGGGAAGAGTGACGGAGGGAGGAGCAGGAGGCGCAAGAAGAGGGCGCTCAACACGTCAACAAAATGCGCTGCATGGGGCAGTCAAACTCCTGCTCGGGCGCTTGCATCCCTGAAAAAGCACCACACAGACCATAAGCATTCACTTGAGGCCGCGGGGAGGTCAAACGGAGCGCCAGCATCACAACAGCCACGCCATAGCATGCCGCTCCCGCCAGCGCCGCAGAGGCGCCGCCCAGCACCTACATACCACCGGCGAGTTCCGTCTACCTTTATGTGTCTGCGCCGCCGGTTGAGAAGTGCCTGAAGCTGTCAACAGGCCCCACAGTCTTCCGGTCTCTGAGCTTTGCTTTCAGCTGCGGTTGCTGCCTACCTTCCCAGGCGTCCACAACCGTTTTTTGCAGACGGGGGATGAATAATTTTACCTTGAGGGTGTGCCGCCATGGAGATCGGGTCGGCTGTGTGCTGTGCCGGCAAGGAAGCACCGCATGCATCGCGCGCAGGCGGAAAGACAGACGGGGACAAGACAAAGAATAGCTGCTGGATCAAACGAGGGGGGTGGGTTCTAGGAGAGTCACAAGTTCTTGAGGCTTGCAGGGCATCCGGAAATGCCGGTCGGCGACAGGGCGCGCTGGAAAAAACGCCCCGCCCCCGCGGCACTCCACCGCTGGACCGCCACGCAGCCTCACCAGCCTGCCGTGGGGCGGCAGCACCTGCGGGAGGTCAAGTCAAGACCTGCGGGCAGCCCAGCCGCGCTGGGACAACCTCCTGCCCGTCACGCAGTGGGCGCGGCCACAGCCCCAGCATCCACGCTGCCCGCCTGGCTGCCGTCGCCGGCGGCGCCGTTGCGGCTGCTGCCCACCAGCGACGTCTTGCGCCCCGGCCGCGCCCTCCGCTTGCCCCGCCCAGACTCCTCCAGGTTGCGCAGGTAGGCCTCGTTGATGTCGCCAGTGATGTACTTGCCTGCAGGGGGGGCAGGCAGGCAGGCCGGGGCGGGGGGGCGGCGGCAGGGTGGCAACGTCAGCAAGGGGAGGGGGGAAAGGGCAGCGGCAGCGCCCGCGTGGGGCGGGGCAAGCGGACATGAAGAGCGGCGCGGCGCGCGCGACGGTGAACGGAACAGCAGCAAGATGGCGGGCGGGTCAGCCGGTGCTTTCCCTGCAGCACTGTCCACCGGGACAGCAAAAGCCGCCGCATGGCGCCACCTGCCACATCAGCACGACCATCAGCACCGCAGGGGCCCCCATGGCAGCGCCGGCCCCCACCCCGCCCCGCACCCGTGAAGCACGAGTCGTCAAACTCCTCGATCAGCGGGTTGAGGTCGTGCCCGCAGGCCACCAGATCCTCCACGCTCTGGTAAATCAGTCCGTCGGCGCCCAGCACCTTGCAGATCTCCTCCTCCGTCAGGTTGTGCGCCACAAACTCGCTGCGAGGTGGAGCGGGGGCGTGGGGAGAGGGAGGAAGGCGTGAAAGCATGGTAAAGAGGTTGTGCGGCACAGACTCGCTGCAGGTCAGGTTTGGGTGGGTGGGTGGGGGTGAGGGTGAGGGTGAGGGAGGGGGGCGGGGGGATGATGCGGCATGATCAGGAGGCTGTGGGCCACACACTTGCTGTACAGGCAGTGGTGTTGGAGGGAGGGAGGGGGGCATGTGATGGGGTGGCAAGGTGAGGAGAGGTGTACGAGGAGCCCAGGGGCGGCCAGGAATGGGGGATGAAGGGGAGAAAGAGGAGGAAGTTGCTAGCTGGAGCTGAGCAGAGGGCGGGCCACACTCCCAGCAACACATTGAGACCAGCCACAGGAGGGCCCCCACCCAGTGCACCACCGGGCCGCACCTGCGGGTGGGCATATCCACTCCGTAGACGTTGGGGTAGCGCACCGGCGGCGACGCGCTAGCCAGGTACACCTGCAGCAGCACCGGGGGGGGGGCAGGCAGGGCGGCAGGCAGGTGAGGCATGGTGAGATGCAGACAGGTGGAGCGGGGGAGCAGGGCTCCATGGGGCGTGAGATGCGGCGCCAGCGGTACTGGCCTCCCCTCACGCCACCCCCGTCTGCACCACTATTCAAGTGCCACCGCTCTCACCCTCAAGGCACCTAATCCCTCGCTGCTTCCCTGGGATTCTTGTGCCCCTGACACGTTCTTGGCACGTGCGTTGCGCACCGTACGCCCTCACCCCCACCCCCACCCCGCTCTGCCGAGGCCCTCCTGGTCCTGCTCCTCTCCCCCCTCCCAAACACACACACCCTGCCCTGGCCAAGGCCCCCCTGCGCCTGCCCCTCTCACCTTTGCGGCGCCCGCGTTGCGCACCATGTCCACAATCTGGCTCATCGTGGTGCCACGCACAATGGAGTCGTCAATCAGCAGCACGTTCTTGCCGGCAAACACAACCGGCATCGCGTTCAGCTTGCGCCGCACAGACATCTGCGCCACAGGGGGCAGGGGGGCGGGCGGGGCGGGGCGGGGCGGGCGGGGTGAGGCAGTGTCAGCGGCATTTACAATTGAGGAGCTAGTGTGTGGCAGCAGAGGTGGTGTCGAGCAGCGAGTGGCAGGCGACAGCGCAGCGTGCGATGACGCAGCATACGATGAAGCAGTGCTGGCCCTGCCCTGTGCAGCAGATCCCACCACGCCCTAAAAAACCCTGCTGCTGCCTCTAGCCCCACCTCGCGCATGCGCTGGTCAGAATTAGGTAGGGCGTACCCTATATCCTAGGTCAACGCTACCGTAAACCCTAAAGCCCAGCCCACACCTCGCGCATGCGCTGGTCAGGCATGATGAAGGTGCGCCCCACGTAGCGGTTCTTCACCAGGCCCTCCCGGTACGGCAGGCCCAGCTCGGCGCTGCGGGTCCACACGAATCCAGGGCGGGATGGGTCAGGCAGGCAGGCGATGGTGGGCGAGCGGCGTGTGGGTTCCAGGTGCAGGAGGACAACTGGTGGGGACAGCTGGCTGGTGGGTGAGCAAGGGGACCGGCTGGCCGGCACACACACTGGTATGCCTCCAGCGGGCGGGCGGGAAGGGTCTGGCCCATGTGCGCACCTGATCTGGATGGCTGCTGGCCGCGAGCCGTCGGGCACGGGGCACACGAGGTCAATGTCCCAGCCACGCTCCCTGCGGGCAGCCAGGTGGGCGGGGCAGGGCGGGAGGATGATGAGAACTGGCCGGACACAGAGGCAGCTGCTGCTGCTCAAGCTGCCCGCTCAGCCCCAGCCTCAGCCTCTGCTCATCAATGCAACGCATGTCCCACATCCCAGCTGAAGGGCCCCCCTTTGAGAGGGAACACATGTGCCTTCATGAATAGGCAGTTGCTAGTTGCTGACTACCAAAGCTCACTGGATGCGGCGTGCAAAGCACGCGCCACATCCCAGCTGGAGGGCCCCCCTCTGAGAGCACAAACACACGCATTGATAGCCAGGTGCCCACCCCCAGGCTCACTGGATGCGGCGTGCCAGGCGGGTGCCCAGCCCCAGCTGGAAGTTGTAGACGGGGACGTCGTTGAGAACGGAGTCGGGGCGGGCCAGGTAGATGTACTCAAAGATGCAGGGGGTCAGCTTCTCGGCCTGCAAATACGAGGTCAGTCGTCATATACGGTCAAGGTCGGGGGATCAGCAGGAGCGGGACAGGTGGATGCTGAGGAAGACAGGGGTCAGCTTCTCGGCTGCAGGGAAGGAAGACAGGAGGACAGCAATAAAGTTGCGGTGGCAGGAGGGGAGGGAGAGCAGAAATGTGCTGGATGCAAGGAGAACAACTTGTCTCGCATTGCAGGAAGGGTGGCGCGGGGGGGGGACCGATGGGCGACACAGAGTGTGGGCCGGAGTAGCGCTGTGCCCGCCCTGCCCTGCCCTGCATGCCCGCACTGCCGCCGCCGCCGCCTCGCGCCGCCCTGCCCTGCCTGGCCTGTTTTGCCGCAGAGCTGCTGTGCCACCTGCCTGACTTCCCAGAGTGCGCCATCCCAGACCTGCCCTCCCTCTCAAAGGCCAGCGCCACCTCAGCGCACGCCAGCTCACCTTTGCCACCTGGCGGGTGATCAGGCGCCCCTCCTCGTCGATGATGATCATCTCGCCCGGCTGCACATCCCGCACACGCTCAAACCCAATGGGCCCAAAGGCACAGTCCTCGGACGCCACGCAGTACTCCTCGCCGCGCCGCCCCTGCCGCCGGCCCAGCACCAGCGGGCTGCACGGGGGGGGCAGCACGCACAGCATGTGGGTGGTGGGTGGGATGAGGGGAGAGCGGGGTGGGGAGGATGCAATGCGGGTGCAGGAGGCGTGGAGGCCAACACCCATTGCAGGGGAGGGATGCCGGATGCAGCACCGCGCCCTACCACACACACACACAGAGACACCCGTGAGCAGGGCCTACTACATTCTGTATGCAGGCCCCACCCGCCGCTGCTCACCGGATGCCGTGCGGGTCGCGGAAGGCCACCAGGCCCACCCCCTTGATGAGGGAGATGCAGGAGTAGGCGCCCTTGAGCAGCCCCATCATCGCCTCCCCCGCCTCAAACACCATGTCCATCTTCTTCTGCGGGGGCGCAAGGAAAGGAGGAGGAGGGCAAGGACAACACAGGGAGTGGGAGGGTGAATGGGTGTGCATGGGCAGGCGACGGGCGCTTGCCCCACAGCGCGCGAACACAGCACCCCTGCCCCACCTGCCGCGCCGCCCATCCCTCCCTCCCTCATTCCCCGATGCCTCCCTCGTGCATCTTCTGCCAACCAAACAACCACCCGCCCGCCCCCACCCACCCGGTTGGGGTCGCATGAGTCCTCCAGCAGGCAGCGCTGGTGCGCCCGGTGGATCTCGTCCGCCAGGATGTTCAGCAGCACCTGCAATAACACACAGCACGCCGGTGTTGGGACGGATGTGTGGGGGCCATGGCAGAACGCAAGCAGTGTGCGAACAGACGTGAGCCAGCCGTGCAGCAGCCAAATTGCGGCGGCACGGCAGCCAAGGAATGCAAGCGTGGCTCGAGAAAGCCGCAGTGAGCACTCGTAAGCTGGCCAGCTGGCCAACCGCGCCCACCCAGCAACCCAAACCTCCCCACGCACCGTGCACCACATCCTCACGCCACACCACACACCGCATGTTGCACACCACCCGCCTCTGAGTTGCTCTCTGTGCGCACCTCCCCACGCATCCAATACCACTTCCACACACAGCACCCACGCACACACGCACACCACCCGCCCACACCTCGCACACCTCTGAGTCGCTGTCTGTGCGCATGTGGCGGTTGAAGAAGGAAGTGGACGAGTTGAGCAGCGTGCGCAGCTGGTCGGTGTTGGTCAGGTTGCCGTTGTGGATCATGTAGATCCCCAGGGGGGAGTTTACAAAAAAGGGCTGCGCCTCCTGGGCAGAGGCGGAGCCAGCGGTGGGGTACCGCACGTGACCGATTCCCACGGAGCCTGCGGGTGGCAGGGAGGAGGGACGGAGGGAAGGAAGGAGGCGGGGGAGCGTGAGGAGGGGCAAAAGGCGCGCACATGTGGGTCACAGGGCAGTGTTGAGGGCAGCGCAGCGTGATCTTGGCAGTGGATGTGTGCCCGCTGCGCACTCGGGCCCTGCGGGTGGCAGGGAAGGGCGAGCGTGGGCATGCAGCGAGCTCGGCATGGTGCGCATGGCGGTGGCACTGCGGGTCGACAGCCCGCACAAACGTCACACCACACCACCAGCATCCGCTGCACCTTGCCGGCTCTGCCGGCCAGAACGCAAGCGCGTGCATGATGGGCACCACCGCACCCAATCACCCTTGAGCACGTCCACCTGGCGCTGCTTGCTGCACACACCCTCCTCACAAACGTATGCGCGCCACACACCCCGCAGCACCTCATCAACCTCAGGTCTGCCCACCGTGGAGCAAGTCCAGCCCGCACCACCATCAGATCAAGCTCTGTCCACCCCAAACCACCATCAAGCTGAGCCCCCGCCCACCCTTGAGCGCATCCAGCTGCGTCTGCTTGCTGAACACGTCCTTGACCAGTCCGTTGGCCTTGTACTCGTAAAACTTCTTCCAATTGGTGGTCACCATGCCGGCTGCAGAGGGGTGCAAATGATGGGGGGTAGGAAAGACACGCAATGCAGGAGATCAGGAAGGCAGATTGGGTGCTTGCAGCCTCCTTCGTCCGGTTGGTGGTCACCATGCCGGTTGCAGGGGTTTGCACATGATACAGAATGCCGGGAGAAGCAAGGCAGATTGGTGACTGTGAGCTCCAGATAATGTCCTCCAGTGTGAGGCCACCACGCCGGTTGGTAAACATAAAAGCGACGAGTCATGGGTTATGAGAGGCGACGGAAGAGGTGCGGAAGAACGGCAGCATTCTCCCCGTGTCGCCACGTGCCACCAGGCACACGTTCACCCAGCAAGCAGGCGGCCTTGCACAGCATCGCCGCCGGTGCAGCAACACCAGCCCACGCATTGTGGCAGCGCCCCCGCCACCCGCCACCCCACGCCCTTATCCCCGCTCCTCACCAGAGTCCTGGCCGCGGTGCTGCAGCATGAGGAGCCCCTCATAAATCTCAACATTTGACTCCCCCTCGTGCTTGAACACGCCGATGATGCCGCACATGCGTGTGGGCGCCCTGCATGCGATGGCACAAGAGCCATCAACAGACGGGCAGGAGCGCAGCGGCAGGAGGGGCGGCGGTTGGCGGGACGCCCTTGCGGCTGCACCGCCCAAGCGAGCAGGCCCTGCCAGCCATTGACCGCTAGCTATTGGCCGCCATGCACCTTCTGCCACTTGAATGAGCATCCTGAAGCTGCCGACTCTAACCCACCTGGCCTGCACACGGCGGCTGCTGCACCCCGCTGCCGCCTGCTCCACCGCCACCTGCAGACGGCTGCCGCCGGCGAGGTAGTGCGTGCTGCTGGTGCCGGCGCTGAATCGGCACCGTGCCTGAGCGTTCAGCTGCTGCTGCATGCTGGGGCGGGCCGCGGTGGCGCCCCTCTGCCGAGAGGGCTCCAGGCCGGGCAGCACCGCAGCCGGCCGGCTCTGCAGCATGCCGCTGACGTGCATCACTGCTGGATGTGTGCAAACGATTAGAGAGGGTATGCCGAGAGCGCTCGTGACGGAGCAGGGCTATCAAAGGGCGGGAGAGGGTGTGCTGCCAGCAGCTGGTGGCTGGAGCGCCGGGGAGGGGCTGAAGGGCCCGATGGGGCGGGCTGAAGGGTGCCTTACATGCATGCGCCACATGACATACATGACAGCAGCCGTCGGCGCCCGACGTGCTTTGCATGGCGCGATGTGGACTGAACAGGGCGCCCGGCTTTCTTGCTTCCGCACCCATTGGATGGAAGACATCACGCTTTGATCACGTTTTGAAAGCGAGGCGCGGGTCTGGCACGCTGGACACAAACCCTGCTCTTGACTCGGTCGAGGGCTTTGGCACCGCTTGGCAGAAAGCGGGGGCAGCCAGGCAGACACCCACGACCGCCGCTGGCCGGACTGAGGCGCCAGGCGGGCAGCTGAAGGATGTGCGGGCCCACAGGTGCGCTTCTCCGCGGGCTGCGCGCAGCAAGGGACGTGCCCATCAGGGCACAGACTCAGAGGCTGGCCGCAGGGCAGGCCTCCGCCACCCTGAATGCCCTGCCGCCGTCAACAAAGCCCTGCCGCCGACCTCCCTCGCCTCCCCGCCTGTGCAGGCTCCTCCTTCTGCCTGGGGCTCAGCATTTTCGCCATCCTGTTCCTGTCAGTGCTGGCCAGCCTCATCGGTGGCGGTTACCCGTACGCAGGTGCGCCCAGGGGCAGGGGCAGGGGCGCTGCCGACCTTTGCCTGTTCACTGCCGCTGCCCGGCCTCCTGCAGAAGTCGGAAGGCGCAGCAGCGCCAGAGGCGGACCCTGCACCCATCACGGTGCCAGTTCCACATCTGCTGACAGTTGATGCATCATTCCATGGTCGCCGCCTCTATGCCCGCCCGCCCCTCTGCAGGGGAGTGGTTTGAGGCCAAGGCGCAGCCGGGGCACGACCTGGAGCCGCTTGACGAGCAGAGAGACGTGGTGGTGGCAAACCTGTGGAAGACGGTGGGTGGGGGAGTGTGTGGCCAAGGCGGCACGAGATTTGCACCAGGGTGGGCAAGGCGTGGTCAGGGGGGCCATGCAAGGCGCCATAGGGCGTTGCCATCTAAATCTAGGCATCGGGATGCCTCAAATGCCACACTTTCCCGCAATCCCCTGCCTGCCTGCCACGCTCCTCATCCCTCTTGCCGCCTCTGCTGCCCGTGCCGCCCTGCGCAGGTGGGCATCTACGCGGCTGTGGGGGCGATGTCGGGAGTGGCGGTGCTGTACCACAAGATGCGTGGCAACCTCTGAAGGGGTTCACCTGCAGGCGCAGCGGCTTGGGGAGCACTCTGCGGCACTCTGCACAGACGGGCTAGCACATGCCAGTGCCCAGCATCCTGCTTGCTGCGGCAGCTGGCATCTTCGGGCAGCTCCCACCCCGGCGGCCTGTTGAACAACAGCCGGCGTGGCCGCCAGCAGCAGCACGACTGCCAGCAGCGGCACGGCAGCTGCTGTGGTGGCGGCACGCCAGCAGAACAGGCTCACCCCCTCTCTTGACCTCGCCTCGCTCCGCAAACGTGTGCATCTTTTCGCTCTTAGCTCTCTGACCACTTTGCTGTTCTCTGTAGCATTGCTTAACACTGCCGAATGTAACAATCTCAGTACTGACGCACTTGCGGGGATAATCACTGGGTGTGTGTTGGGGCTGCAGTTGCAGCTGCGCTGTGCCGGAATGCGGCTGCAGCAACGCAACGTGGCGCAGCCAGTGTGCTGCTCACTTTTTCCGCTGCCGCTTCTTCTGCCGCGGCTGCTCCGGCTCTGCTGCTGCTGCTGCTGCTGCTGCTTCTGCCGCCTCTGCTGCCCCATCCAGCGCCTCCTCTCCTCGGTACTTGGCAGCTGCATGGGGAGGGCAGCATGCACAGCAGGGCGTTGTGTCAGCCTAGCAAGAGAAGTGTGAGCAGCACTCAGGCAGCTCTGGAGGAGGCGTGTGGCACCTGCACAGACCTGGCACCGTGCCGCAACTCATACGCCCCTCTGCCTTTCACCCCACGCACCCCTTTCTGCATCCCTGCCCCTGTCATGCGTCGCCCACCCACCTGTCTTTGCGCGCAGCTCGTCCAGCCCCCCCTCCTCCGCCGCCCACTCAATCACCAGGCGGCGCCCGTACAGGTGCGCCCCCTGCACCGCCTCCATCGCATTGCGCGCCTCCTGCTTGGTCGCAAAGTCAACAAAGGCAAAACCCCTGCAGGCAGCACAAACAAGGAATACACACACGCGGTTGGGAGAGTGGCGTGGGAGGCAATTGTGCACATCTGCTGCATCGCACAACACAACGCCCCAACATCCCTGCCCTCTAGCCAGCCAGAAGCCCCGCCCCACAAAGCGGGGCAGGAGCCCCGAGCTGGGCTCATGCTTGGCATGCATATGGCAGAAATGGCATGCAGTGGAATGTGATTTGATGCAGTGTGAAATGTGTCGTGAGAGGTGGAGGGGATGTGCCAGCCTTGGACAAGGCATCCGCGAGGTGTGCTCGCGGCGCCGGTCAGGGGCTGCCCCCGCATGGTGTGCGGTTCCAGGTGGGGGGATTTATGTAGGGTAACCGCCATTTGATCTGCTGCCATATGCGTGGCGGGAGCGCCACCGGCAGGAAATTGGTAAGGCACCCAGGAGGGTCAGCGAGTGCAGCAGGGCACGACCGGAACAGTGCACGAGGCGAAGAAAGAAAAAGAGTTCGTACCGCCCCGCTTCACCTCCACGTTCCTCCCCGCGGCCCCGCACCCCCGCACCCTCCCCTGCTGCCTCTCATCCCGATGTTCCCTCCCACCTCCCTGTACCCACCGGTGGTTGCCATCAAACTTGCGCGGCAGGCGGCAGCTCTTAATGGCCCCAAAAGGCGTGAAGAGCCCCATGATGTCCTTGCGTGTCGCCTCGAACGCCACGTTGCGCACCACCATCTTAGAGGTGTCGGGCAGGGCCGCCTTGCCACCCTTGCCGCCCGCCTTGCGCTTGCCGTCGCCCGCCGCGTCGCCGCCCGGCCCGCCCGCTTTCTTGAGAGACAGCTGCAGCACCAGCTTGTGGCCCTCCAGGCTGCTGCCTTGCAGCGCCTTGACGGCTGCCTTGGCGGCTGACTCGCTGCTGCACTCGACGAAGCCAAAGCCGGCGGACAGCATCTTGCCGTCGGGGCCCTTGCGCTTGGCAACCTTCACGCTGCGCACGCTGCCGCCTGCACAGCACAGGCGCGGGCGCAGCGGGGCGGGGCACAGTGAGCGATAGGTTGGTGGTGGGTGGCTGAGGCTGCAGCGCAGGCTAGGACCATCTCAGCTGCAAGGTGGCAACGCGGCAACCTGCCAACCAGCAGAACACCATCCCCTCCCCATGTTCAGCACGCCTGGACAGCCTGTGCCTCCGTGCTGCCTGCCCTGGCACCAGTGAGCCTTGCCCCAATCCTGCCCCTTCACGCACGGCTTCCACTCCAGCCCAGCCTGCCCGCCAGCCGGGCAGCAGGCTTCCCACCCCTGCCCTCCCTGTGCCCACGCTTCTGTGCCCCCGCACCTGCCGCCGACACCGCCGCGTCAAAGTGTGCCTTGAGCGCCTCCTCCCCCGTTGCCCATGCCAGGTTCTTAACAAAGATGGAGGAGCTCTCCACGTCATCAGACTGCGCCTCAGCCACGCCGGTCAGCAGCTCTCCCGCCTCCTTGCCCTCAGCCTTGCCCGCCTTGCCCGCCGGCGCCTTGGCGGCAGCAGCGGCGGTGCCCGGAGCGGGGCGGGGCGGCGGGGGGGAGGAGAAGATGCCTTTGGGCGCCCACTCTAGGTAGAGGGGGACGTGCTGGTAGCGCTTGTAGGCCAGGGCCTTAAAGGCGCGCCGCGCATCCTGCACAGGTGACGGGTGCAGGGGGCGGTGTGAGGTGGGGGGCGGGGGCGTGCCAGGGCGGCGCGCCGACAGCGGCGTGCGCACGCGATGCATGCACGCACAGGAGCATGCACACGAGGTGCAAGCACAGCGGCGCTGCCTTCTCCTGGCACAAACACCATGCCCGTGCAAAGACATGGGCCTACATACACTAGAACAGCGCACAACGAATATGCATGCAAGTTTGGGCTCCCATCACCCCCCACACACTCTTTCCTCCTTTCACACCCACCCACCTGGGGCTCCAGGTATTCGACTAGCGCCAGCGTGCGGGTGGGCGGCAGCACCAGCCGGCCCAGCGCGCCTGCAGTGGCGGGGCGGGGGGGGCGGGCGGGCGGGGCAGGGGTGAGCAAGCGTGTGGGGGCGGGAGGGGGAGGGCAGTCAGGCCGCTGCTGCCTGCCTGCCCAAGCTTGCCCACGGCCCACGGCCCCATCATCATCATATCACCTCCTCAAGGTGCTGCCCCGCTCCCCACCCAGTCTGCACCCAGCTCTCCCACGGCCCCCAAATACACCCAACCTCTTCAGTGCATGCCAGCTCAGCATGCCAGCTCACCCACGGCCCCAAACATCGTTTCCAGCTCATCCAAGCTGGACGAGTAGGGCAGGTTCTTCACAATGAGCACGCTGTCGGAGCGGGCCACGCCCTTGGTGGCGGCCGCCTTGCCGCCCGCCGAGGCCGCCGCCTCCAGCTTGCTGACGTCGGCGCCTGCGGCAGGGGAGGATGGAGGGAGGTGTGTTGGGTGGGTGGGTGGCCAATGAAGCGCGGGATGACTGTATGTATGGTGGTGGTGGGTTGGGCTGCCACTTCAAGCTTGCTGACATGGGCGCCTGCGGGGTGGGAGGGCCGAGGGGGACAACGCTATCTTGCAGTGCTGGGGTCTACCCAGCGTGGCAGGGCCCCCTTATGAAGGCAGCATCGTGTGCCTGCTCTGGGCCCTCCTGGCCGCAACCGGCGCTCCGCACAGCACCTGCCTCGACCACCACCACGCGCTGCCGCCTGGCCAACCTCCCCTCGCCCCTCGCTGCACACCCCTTCCCCGCACCCAGCACCCCTCTCTTACCCGCCTCCCCCAGTGCGCGCTTGGTCTCTGCGATGACGTGCGTCTCCCCCAGCGCCATGCGCACCGCCATGTCACCCGCCTCACGGTCCAGCAGCTCGCTCTTGCTGACGCCTGCAGGAGGTGGGACAAGTCACGGGGTGAGGTCGGCGGACGGAGGGGAGCGGCAGTGGGTTACAGGTCAGTGCAATCGGCGGCCAGAGGGACCCCATGTTGAACATGTGAATCAAAGTACGTGGGGTGGGGGGCACGAAGCGGGGCACCAGCCTCTCCATTCAGCATGCTCCTCTTGCTGACGACTGCACGTAGACAACACCAGCCAAAAGTGCACAACACAGCAGGCCCAGGGTGGATTGAGCGGGTTGGGAAAGGGGCAGCAAGTTGAGGCATGCCCATACACGCTGTTGTCAGCCAAGAGAGCTGGGCAGCCAAGGCGGCACCTGCCAGCCACTTCTCAACCACTTCCCACGCCGCCGCAGCACCCTGCACACACCCCCTCCTGCACCCACTCAGCAGCGCCCACCCACCAAAGTGCGCCGCCACCGCCTCGGCCACCGTGTCCGACCGCATGAACAGCGTGTTCCATGCCGACCGGTTGCCCGCCCCCGCCTTCATCGCCGCCTCCTTCTGCTCCTTGTAGCTGCTGGTGGCGGCCCGCTTGCCGCCCTCGCCGCCCTCCTCGCCCTCGGCGGCCGCCTCGGGGGGCGGCGGGGGGCGCTTGCCGGGCAGGATGTGGATCAGTCGGCCTTGGAAGATGCATGCGTCCAGCTCTGCAGGGAGGGGGGAGGGAGAGAGGGCGACGGGAAAGCGGCAAGCGGCGGGTTGGTGCTGAGTGCTGAGATAGCAGTGCGTGGAAGATGCGTGCGTCCAGCTCTGCATGGAGGGGGGTCGGGAAAGGTGAGGATGTGTGATGTGTGGGGTGGAACATGGGAGGCGGGATACTGCAAGTTTAGCATGGCTGTGTGGGCGGATGCGGGGGCAGGGGTGATATGTATGATGCTGGCACAGCCAGGGTGGAGGGGAGGGAAGTGGGCAGCAAGAGCAGGCGGGGAGAAGCTGGTCGGGGGCGAGAGAGGCAAAGTTGCCGGCGCAGACAGGGGCAAGCGCCCACTGGGGGGCTCAAGGCACACCCCAGCACACACAGCACAGCGCAGCAGACCGGCGGCGGCCAATCGTGAGCATGCCAGGTACAATGCCACACTGTGTGTGCAAAAAAGCATGCCACAGCAGGTGCGCCCTTCCACCCACCTGCATGCGCCCGCACAGCGTCCTGAGAGTCTGCAAACTGCACCAGCGCAAATCCCTTGCTCTTCTTGCTGCCCCTGCAGTGGCAGTTGCAGCAAGGGTGATGTGGGCAGGGTGGGGCGGGAGCTAGGGTGCAGCACCCAGGCCTGGGTGCAGCATGGGGTGCTGTGCAGAGCACGTGTGAAGGGTGCAGCACAAGGTGGGGCTCCGCTGCTGCGCCATCTTCCTTCTCTCTTTGGCACTCTGGTGCCCCGCTGCCCCGCACAGAGCTCCGAAACCAAGACGCCACCCTGCACGCTGTCGCGCCCACCTGCCCAGCACCGGTGCACCCTCCACCCGCCACCACCCACCCAACATGAATACACGATGGCGCCCCGTCAGCATCCGCGCTTGCCAACAGAAGCACACACGCTCACCTGTCCAGCACAAGGAGCACCTGCATCACACATCACCACCCAAGAAACACAAAACTTACTGTAGTCCCACGACAACCCCCCTACAAGCATCCCTGCACACACGCGCACCTGTCCAGCACCAGGTGCACCTCTGACACATCCCCATACTTCTCAAAGAGCTCTTGCAGGTCAGCTTCGGTGGCTGCACGGGTGGGGAGGGTGGGCAGACAAGCAGGCAGTCGGTCAGAGGTATGCGTGCGTGTGTGTGCATGTGTTGAGTGTGTGTGTTGAGTGCGTCTGCGGGGTAATGTGGGTGTGTGGAGCGGGACGGTCTAGACGGGATGAAGCTGAGCAGGCGCGACAGCCTGTGTGAAGTTCAGGCAAGGCGAGGCTGCCTGCCGCCCCTTCGTCCGCTGACACCCCTGCACCTCTTCACCCCTCCCCACTACCCAGCCAGCCATGCTGACTGCCTCGGCCCCTTTGCCCTCCATCGCCGCCCACCTGTGTAGGGCAGGTTGCGCACAAACAGGCGGCCCGTGTCTGCGATGCTCGACTCATCCATCGCCTCTGTCACAGCCGCCACCCCGGCCGCCGCGCCCGCCTGCTGCCGCCCTGCGTCATCCCCGTCCTCCCCCTCCTCCTCCTCATCGCCGGCCACGTCAGCATCCGCCTCGTCAGCATCCGCCTCGTCAGCACCCGCCATGTCAGCATCCGCCTCCTCCTCCTCCCCCTCCTCCCCGCCGCCGCCAAAGATTGCGTCCAGCTCATCCTCCGTTGAGTCAGCGCCTTTTCGCCGCCCCCGCTGCTGCTGCTTGGGCTGCTGCCGCTGCGGCGCCGCTGCCGCCTCATCTTCCGACCCCTCGCCGCCTGCCGCCGCCTCCTCCTCCTCCTCGCCCTCCTCGCTGCCGCTAGTGCTGCCGCCGTCGCCGCCCTCATCCTTCTCATCGCCTTCAGAGCCCTCCAAATCAGAGTCTGACCCCGCCGCTGCTGCTGCTGCCGCCCCGCTGGCGCCAGCCGCAAACGCCTCGTCGTCATCATCAAAAGAAGACCTGACCCGGCTCTTCAAATAGTCCAAATCCGACACTGCCACGTCACGCACCACGCCATCCTCCTCCCCCTCCTCCTCATCGTCACTGCCCTCCTCCTCCGCCTCGCTGCTGCTAGGTGTGGCTGCTGCTGCCCCGCCTGCAGCCGCCGGCAGGTCCTCATACTCTTCGTCAGACCCCCCTTCATCCTCCGCCTCCTCTGCCTGCCGCCGCCGCTGCTGCTGCGCCTGCTGCTGCTGCTGGCCTGCTGTGCCTGCTGCGCTGCCGGGGGGGAGCATGTCGTCGTTGGTCCAGATCGCCTGCTTGTTGCGGGGCTGCATGATTTGCAGGAACTCACGCAGCTTAGGGTCCTCTGCAGGGGGAGGGGGCAAGGGGGGCAGAAGGGGCACACAGATGGAGGCGAACAGTGACAACCGGAGAGGGGCGCACGGGGCCGAGAAGGAGGTAGTGGCAGGTGGCAGTTGAGTGCAGCATGAGTGGGTGCAAGTTTAGGTTGCTGTGGTGCAGGGGAAGGAGGGCACAGAGGAAGCATTATAGTGCGTGAGGCACCAGTGCAGGCACACCAAGGGACAGAGCATAGAGCGCCGGGCAGAGCAATGAGCTGCAGCAGGGAGCGTGGCTGGGCTGTGTGGCAGGCGGAGCGCCAGGTGCAGCCAGACAGAGACAGAAGCACACACATGCTTCATCAGCTGCAGCAGTTTCCTCTTGGGTGCTTGTCCCCGTCCGCGCCCGCGTGCAAGCAGCCCCAGTTGCCCACCCTCATCATACAGCTGCACCCACCTTCCTCCGGCAGAGGCGCCTTCTTCCCCTTCTTCCCCTTCTTGCCGTCGCCGCCGCCCTCCCCAAGAGGCACGTTGTTTGCGCCCGTCATCTCGGGTGCGGCCAGCTTTTTGTGGGCCGAGGTGCCTGCGGTGTACTTGCTCCAGGCGCGGGGGCCCTCGCTGGACCCAAACTTGTATGCAAACTGCGCGGTGAAAAGAAAGAGAGGGTTGGGTTGAGAGGTTGAGCGCGTGCGGTGAGGGGAAGGGGAGCAGGCAGATGAGGGGCGCAGGAAGACGACAGGCAGCAGGCAACACTCTGCTGCTGGTGAAGACTACCCAGTGCATGCAATGTGTGGGAGGTGCATGCGGCAGCACCGCCCCGCACCCTGCCGGCTACTTCCCACCCCACCGACCCCACAGGGGCTGTTTGCCCGCATGCCGGCACTTTCAACAGCGCCAACATCCACCCACCCACCTCCACTACCAGGCGCATGGTGTCCATGAATGATTTGTTGAAGTAACGCAGTGCACCCTCCGCCTCCTCCGGGGAGCGGAACCCCACAAAGCCAAAGCAGCGCGACTTGCCGTCCCTGCATGGCAGGCGAAGCTAGTGTGGCGGTTCAGGCGGGCGCAGCAGCAGCTGCACTTAACTGCAAAGCGAGCGCCCTGCGACCGAGCCAGCCCTGGTGCGGGCAGGAAAACTCACAGACCAGGCCGGGAGGCTGCGCTGGCGGCGCTGCAGGCGCCGGCGCCCCCGCCTGTGGGTCGGCGCCGCGGGCACATGTCGACGGCATGCGGGTCCCCGCGCGGCCCTTTCGACTCTCACCCACCTGGTCTTCATGACTTTGGCGTCCGTGACCTCGCCCTTGGCCGCAAAGTGCTCGCGCAGCCGGCGATCGTCCACATACTTGGGCAGGTTCTTGACGCAGATGCGGGAGCTGGGAGGGAGCTCTGGCTGCTGCTCAGCCTCCTGCTGCTCCTCGTCCGCTGGGGCTTCAGCGGCAGCCGCCGCCGCCGGCTCCTCTTGCATAGCGTCTGGTAGCTGTTGCGGCCGTCCAGGCATGCAGGGATCGCGAGTGGGTGAAAGCGGGCGCTGCAAATGGCCCTCAAAGCAATGCATGCATGTCGGGCCTGCTGCGTGCTGGCGGCTGGGGCGCAAAGGGCTCGTGGGCAGCCCTGGCCACTTCAATTAAGCTTGAACTGAGGTGCTTTATATGCCACTTGCAGCAGCAGGCGTCGCACTCTCCAGGCAAGCGGATGGAAACTGGCAGCGGGACTGGGGTGGGCTTTGGGGCTTTATTGTCGCACGCTGCTAATTTGCAGCTAAGTATGAGTCGAAAACTCTGTGCAAAGCAGCAAAGCGCTGCTTGCCTTGCGAGAAGTTGCTGCGCGCGCCGTTTCTTAGGCCTATGCCCGCAGTTATCGATCCAGATAGTGGTGCAGATGGTGGTTGACTTGCCTGAGAGCAACGTGGTCGTCCCGCCAGGCGGCAGGCTGCCGCCGCCGCTGGCCGCTGCCGCTGCCGCTGCCGCTGCCGCCTGCCGAACGGAGCATCCCCTCCTCTCCGCCCCCGCTTGCAGGCTCTGCACCTCCTCTGCTTGATTTGCACATTCCTTGGGCACGATGGGGAAGGCCAAGAAGACGCGCAAGTTTGCTGAGGTCAAGCGGATGATCATGCCGTGAGTTGCTGCTTGGCCGCCGTGCCGTGCCGTGCCGTGCTGCGCCATGCTGCCTGCCGTGCTGCCGTGGCGTGCTCTGCAATGCCACCTGCATGGCTGCCTGGGTGGCTCCGAACCCCACCCTAATTCTTTGCTGCAGGCCCAAGCCAGAGAAGCAGCAGCAACAGAAGAAGAAGAAAGAGGAGGAGGAAGTGCGGCATGTGTGAGTGCGGCATTCGGCTTGCCACGGGCTTGGTGTGCACAGCTGGGCATGACTGGCATGCGCAAGCGCACGTCACCCGTGTCGGCACAGCCATGCATGCGCTGCTGCCGTAGCTGTCCTGCCGTTGTTTGCATGGCGCCGCTTGTGGTGCCGCAGCCACAAACTGGCAAGTTCCGCCCCGGCACCTGACGCCTTCCCCCGCTGCTGCTCTGCCTGCCTGCCTGCAGCGACAAGACGCCTGCAGCTCTCTTCTTCAAATACAACACGCAGCTGGGGCCGCCCTACCAGGTGAGCAGCGGTGCATCTGAGATGCACGGGAGTGCTGCTGAGCAAGCGGGACAAAGGCGGCAGGGGGAGGAGGGCCAGGAGGGCATTGCTGCTACAGGGAGAGGGTGGGTTGCTCGCACTGGTGGGGTGCTGGCATAATGATGCCTCGCCACGCGCCCCTGCCGCATGCGTGCTGCTCCCCCGCTTTTGCATCTTTACTCATTTTTCATGCCAACTGCCCACCCACCATGTTCTCCACTCCTTTTCCTGTTCCGTTTTGCAGGTCATCATTGACACCAACTTCATCAACTTCTCCATCCGCAACAAAATCGACCTGGTCAAGGTGAGGGGCCGGTGGAGTTGTGTGCAGGGCCCTGGGTGGGGCATAACACGGAGGCATGCACAAGCCGCAGCGCGATCACCTGCAGCGCATGATGGAATGCGCAGCGCCGGCTACGGCTGCCGCTCTGTGTCTGATTGGCCGTGTTTGGTTTGGGTTCTTACGTGTTCCCTTCCGCCGTTCCTTGTGCAGGGCATGATGGACTGCCTGTACGCCGAGTGCACCCCCTGCATCACCGACTGCGTGATGGCGGAGCTGGAGAAGCTGGGGCAGAAGTACCGGGTGGCACTCAAAATTGCAAAGGTGGGGGCCGGGTGGGTTGCTGCAGAGTTCTGCTTAGGAGTACGAACGGGGCAGGGGATGGGGCAGAAGCACTTGGTGGCCCTCGAAGTTGCAAAGGTTTGGGGGTGGGCGGGTCGCGGCAGAGTGCTGGAAAGGTGTACGAGCGGGGCAGGGGCTGGGGCAGAAGTGCCAAGCGCCACGCTCAACCGCCCAGACATGAGCTGTTAGGGGCCTCTGGTTGTTTGCTCGTGATGTTCAAGGAGCATGGAGAATGGGCAGGAGGCGGCCGCGGTGGGTGGGATGGTGAAGACTGCAAACCTGCATCGCGCGCCTGCTGCCGCCCTGCGCACTCCTCAAACTCCCCTTCCGCCCTGCCCCTTCCTGCCCTCCCTCGCATTTTGTGCGCACAGGATCCCCGCGTCGAGCGGCTGCCCTGCACCCACAAGGGCACCTACGCCGACGACTGCATCTGCGAGCGCGTGAAGCAGCACCGCTGCTACATTGTGGCGACGTGCGATCGCGACCTGCGCCGCCGCCTGCGCAAGATTGCGGGCGTGCCCATCATGTACATCCAGAGCCACAAGTAAGCATGCATGCATAAAGTGCTCGTTTCTAGACATCCATAGATTGGTGTTGGGCGAATCACCTGACCTGCCTGTTGGGACGGGTGGCATGGGCCTTGAAGGAAAGGGATGTGCTCAGTGTTTACGTCCGCAGGCACAAGCTAGGCGGGATTGGGGCATGCTGGTTTGTGTCGCAACAGGGTTGCCCCCGCACCGAACACCCATGACCTCCGCATGGCTGCCGTGTACCCTGACGTGCTGCGCTGTGCTTCGCTGTGCTGAGCCCTGCCCTTGCCTCCCTCCCCTGCCGCAGGTACTCAATTGAGCGGCTGCCCGAGGCCACCATGGGCGGCGCGCCACGCGTGTGAGGACGTGCCATTGCCATCTTGGCCCAAGCAGAATGATACACTTAGCTAGGTAGAGCGCATCACAACCCATAATTCTGTGTGCTGCGCCCATGACAGGCTCTCTGCCCCCTTCTAGACTGGGCCTCTAGCATAGACACCAACGAAACCATGCCCCATGTACGCACTCTCTGCCACCCATCCCCTGTACTGCTTTGCTCCCGCCCACTTGCTTGCGCTCACGTCTGCCGCTCAAGTGTCCCAGCTTTACAACGCGATAGTATTTGTCGATCGCAGTGCCAAATGTGGCCCATGCCATGGTCAACCGTGTCAAACAAACAACAAGACATACGTGTTAGGAAGAGTGCTGCTGTGCAGACAAGAGGAGGGAGGGGTGTTGTGAGCGAGTCAGTCCACGTCAATTGGTTGCACATCACGTCAGTCAAGCGCCCGAGGAAGGTTGCCTGGCGGCCGCGCACTCACAACCCTGCCAGCCGCTGCCTCAACGCCTCGGTGTGCTGCTCGAAAGAGTTCAAATCCCAGCTGTCGTTGGGGACCCCCAAGCTGCCCAAGCTGCCGCTGGGCTCCAAGCTGCCCAGCTGCCCCAAGCTGCCGTCGCCGCCGCCCAGCAGGCTGCTGGGCGTGAAGGCCCCCGTGGCAGCGCTCATGTCTGTGAGGCGCTGCCTGCCGCCGCCCCCAAACCCGCTGCTCAGGTCGTCAGTGAGCCTGAACTTGCTGCTGCTGGCTGCCCCTGCAGCTGAGGCCGCTGCTGCTGCTGCGGAAGGCCCCAACCACTCTGTGCTCCAAGGGTCTGACAGCTTCCGGCTGCTGTGGCTGGCAGAGGCCGCCGTGGGCAGCGCAGCGGCGGCAGCAACAGCCGAGGGCTCTGCCGGCAGCCGCCAGCTGCTGGCTGCGGCCTGCCCTGCACGCGGCTGCTCCGCCTGCCACTTCTGTGCCGTGGCCAGCACGCCGCCTAGCCCACTGCCCAGCCCACCGCTGCCAGCCGCCAGCTCTGGAGCGTGCTTCTGCAGGCTGGACAGCAGCTTGGAGCGCAGCTCGCGCACCTCTGCCATGAGCGCCGCATTGCTGTCAGGCGGGAGTTGGAAGGGCGCTGGGGGCGTGGGTGCCTGCACCCCCTTCTCAGCCGCTTCCTGATGCACCTGCACCCCCTCGTCATACTGCCGCTGCTGCTGCTGGGCGAGCAGACCCGCATCCTGCTGCTGCTGCTGCTGCTGCTGCTGCTGCGGCGGCGGCGGCAGCTGCTGCCCACCAGGCGACAGTGCTGGCCCCGCCACCTGCCGCTTGCTCTTCAACCGCTGCAGTGCAGCAGCAGCACCAGGCGACGGCTGCGCACCAGCAGCGGCCTTCTCTGCTGCGGCAGCCGACTTCTTGGTGTGGCGCACGTCTGGTCCGATGGGGCTCCGCGGGCGCTGCTGCTGCTGAGCTGCCGCCGCTACGGCGGCAAGCCTGCTGCTATTGCCGGCTTGCATGCTGGAGGCAGCCGGCTGCACTGCCTGCTGTGGCTGCTCCAACGGTTGCTGCTGCTGCTGGTACTGGCTGGGCTGGCTCAGGTGGTGCCCTGCATGGTGCACGTGCCGGTTGCCCCCTGCCCACCGGCTGGCCTCAAAGGCAGCTGGTGAGGGCGGCAGACCGTCAAAGAGCGCCATCGAGCTGGCCCCTCCTCCTGCGCCATGGTGAGGGGTGTAGCCGCCGCCCCGCAGGCCTGTGGGCTGGCGCACCGGAGTGCCCGCCAGCAGCTGCTCCCAGTCGCTGCCGTTGCTGGAGTGCGCTGCCATGGAGCTGCCAGGGGGCGGGGGCAGCGCGAGGTCTGCTGCACCACCGCCAGCCCCCCCTGCCAGCTGCTGCCGTATCGTCTCGGTCTGCCGCTGGAAGTTGCCAAGCTGCTGCAGGATCTCAGCCTCGTCGCTGCCAGCCGGACGGGGAGGGGAGCGTAGAGTGACGTTGGGATTTGTCAAGAGCTGTCACTGGTCAGGCGCGCTCCGGACAGTGCACATAAGCAGGCGAAGCACACTCAGTAGCGCGCCTGCATGACCCGGGACCACAACACAGCAGACGGCACCAAAGCAGCCCCACCTGTGCGCTATTGGGGGCCCCCGGGGGCCAGCACTGCTGGCTGCTGGACGCCCACTGCAGCCTGCCGCCCAGGCTGGCGACTGCCACTGCCGCTGCTTGGCCTCATACCGCTCGATGAGCTCCTCAAGCTCCTTCTTGCCGGGGCGCTGAGGGAGGGGAAGAGCAGCAGGGCAGGTGTGGTGCAGGTCAGCAGCGAGGTCTCTGGGCCTGCAGTTGCCGATGCCCCGATGCTGATGATGGCGGAGACACGACCACCTGGGTGCCCACCTGCCTGTGTGCCAGTCTGGGCCAGCGCTATCGCGACTTCACGCAGCCAGCGTGCACAGCCGCTCCTACTGCCCACATGACATGTACGCTCCCCCCGCTCCTCACGCCCTGCACGGCCAGGCATTCTCACCTGCCGTGGCGGCGACACATGGTCGTCGTCAATTGCATCCAGCAGAGAGCCAAGCGGCGGCGGCTGCAGCAGGGCCGCATGCTGGCGCAGCAGCCCCTCCATCTGCCCCAGGCGCCACTCCAGCTCCGCCTGGCGCTCTCGGGAAGCACCCAGCTGCGCCTCCAGCTCCAGCTTGCTTGGCTGCCACCCCACGTCGCCCAGCTGCTGCCTGCGACACAGACAAGGCGGCAGCAGGTGCACGGAAATTGGTGGGGCGGCACTTCGTGCTCAGGATTGCGGATCAGATGTGTTTCATGCAGACACCAGCAGCAGCAGGTCAACCTCCAGGCAGGGCCTCCGCTACTAAAGAGCATCTGAAGCATCTGAAACTGAGCACACTTCCTTGCCCATCATCTTGCACCTGCATGTGGCCACGCACACGCACCTGTCGACGCGGCGTCCCTCAGCGCCGCGCAGCTGCATGCGGGTACCAGGCAGGTACTGAGGCCCACCATCGTCGCTGTCGAGTGCCCGCGCTGAAGCCGCCGCGGCCGCCATGGTTGCAGCTGCCCGCTCCTGCTCGTCTGCATGCTCTGCCCGCCGGTAGTCGGACCGCCCAAGGTACTCATCGAGCTGCTCTGACGCAGTCAGCTGCCGCTGCTGCAGCATTGCCTGCTCCTGCTGCTGCCGCTGCTGTTGGGACAGCTGGCGGGCCGGCGGCGCCGTCTGCTGCTGACGCTGCAGCGCGCCTGGTGCTGCAGCTGGAAGTGCCTGCGCCTGCGTCCACTGTTGTCCTGCCCCCACATGCGCCTGCGCCCACTGCTGCCCTGCAGCCGCCTGTGCCTGTGCTCCTGACGGGCTGCCAGTGCTGCGTGCCGGCTTGAAGGCATAGGCCAGGTGCTTGGGCAGCGTGGGCAGCGGACCGCCCGGGGGCTGCCCGCCAAACGGCTCGCTCAGCTTGCCGCAGCGCAGCTGCTCCAGCAGCAGGCGGGCATAGGCATTGCGGTTCTTCTTCCACACCACGTTGGCCGTCTGCAGGGGTGGATGGGGTCGGCGGCTTGGAGCAAGGTGGGAGGGGCAGGCTGACGGCAGCCGCCGCCAACCAACCGACCCGCCGGCCAGCGCAGGGACTCCCGCTCACCTCCTCCGACAGCTTCTTGACCCAATTCCGAACCCGCAACGCCGGCTGCTTGCCCAGCAGGCCGCAGTGCGACTCAATCGCGGTTTTGACTTTGCTCCACTGCGAGTCCAACTCGACGTGCGCATTGACGTCTTTGAACGCCTGGGCGTAGGCGGCTTCCGGGGGCCGCACAGCCTGCGAGGCCAGCCCCATGTCACCAGCTGCGCCTGCCTGTTGCCGCTCACATTGCCCGCGCAAGCTGCTGCGCTCGATGCCAAGGCGTGAGGAGATGACAAGCGCCAAGCTGGCAACAACGTGAGCTGGCAGCTGGTGCGGCGGCAGCGGCGGGCGGCGGCGCACGTCGTGGCTCAGCGGCGGAGTCCTGCCGTCTGCCTGCCAAAAGCACCGCCTTGCACACCCTGTTCTTGCGATTGAGCTGTGACCCTACGATTCTCCCCAGCAAGGACTCTGCTTCGAGATTGCAGGCAAGCTATTGAACCGGAAACAATCGTCGGCGGCAGGTGCGCTGACCTGGCTGCCCGCCGGCGCCGCAACGCGTTTTGGGCAAAGGCTGCAGCCTTTAGGAGTATGTGTTGGACATCTTTGATCTAGCACTAACCCTCTCACCATGGATACTCATACCTGTTGCACGTGTGGAGCTCAGTACGCGGCAGCAGACCTTACGGGTGCTGCCCAGCGGCCCAGCGCCTGCATCATCTGCCTGGATGAGAGGCAGTATGTGCATCCCGAAGGCCAGAAATGGGTTACACGGACCGATCTGGTGCAGCAAGGCTATCGCAACACGGTCGCAGAAGTGGAGCCCGGCGTGCTGGCGGTCAGCGTGGAGCCCAAGCTGGGGATTGGGCAGCAGGCAAGGGGGTGGCGGATCCTTGACAGCTGCCGAGGCAGGCAAGGCGCCAGCCGGCAAGGGTGTCCTGCTTCTGCCTGCCCTGGGCGCTGCTCTGCCGACCACACAGCCCGACCACTGCCACTGCGCGGCTGCCAGCTCGGTCAACTGTGCCTTGCAATGAGCACACACACTTCACAAAACAGCACCCGTGCACGCGCTCGTCTGCAGGCCTACCTGATTCAGACGCCGCAGGGCAACATCCTGTGGGACAGCCTGGGCTTCCTGCACCGGGGGCTGGCGGCGGAGCTTGCGCCGCTGGGGGGCATCGCTGCCATCGCCATCTCCCACCCCCACTTCTACACGGCGTGCGCCGACTTTGCAGAGGCATTTGACTGCCAGGTGGGGGCAGCGCACGTAGCAGGCCGGCAGTGAGCGCACTGGCGGAAGATGGGGCCGCCCCTGGGGGGAGGCCAGGGGGCACGCCCCATGCTGAGTTGGGCCACACACTTCACTTGTAGCCCAATTTTCTGCCTGGTCAAGCGCTGTGCTGCCTTGGTGTTCGTGCGCCCTACCTCCTGCCGCTGCCCTGCCCCGCAGGTGTACCTGCACGCTGCCGACAGGGAGTGGGTGACGTGCCCCTCCCCGCGCATCGTGTTTTGGGAGGGGGAGGAGCGGGAGCTGTGGGAGGGCATGAAGATGCTGCGGCTGGGCGGCCACTTCCCAGGCAGCTCCGTGCTGCTGTGGGAGGCAGCGCGGGACGGCACAGGCGTTGTGTTTGCAGGTGCATGCCCGCATCGCATGCTGCCAGTGGCAATCGTGCACGCCGCTCTGTCAGCTCCGTTGCATTCCTCAGGCGCTGCATACCTGCCAGTGCATGCTGCCAGTGGTTGCTGACGGAACCTGTCACTGCAAACTCCCTGCCTGCCCTGCCCTCCATCTGCGCCGCCTCACCCTGCTGGGCCGCCGCCGCTCTGCACTGCAGGCGACACCGTGTTCCCCGTCCCTCGGGGGGACGTGAGCTGGATGTACTCTTTCCCCAACCTGGTGCCGTTGCCGGCAGCGCAGGTGGCACGCATCGCCGGCGCCCTGGGGCAGCGCAGCTACGACCGGCTGTACGGCCCCTTCCCGCACTCAGTCATCAAGCAGGGGGCAGCAGAGGTGGTGCGCCGCTCGGCAGAGCGGTACTGCGGAATCCTGGACGGCAGCGCTGACAAGGCTTATACCTGATCCCTGATGGGGCGCACGCAGTGCATGGCCTACCATCCTGCCCAGACAGCCAGGCAGCATACAGTCACGGCTTGCCCTCCTGCACTGCTGCGCAGCTGTTGCTTCGGGCTTCCCCCCCGCCCAGCCTGGACCATGCCTGGGTGCGGTTGCAGGTTGCAGGTGGCTAACGCGTTGTAACTGACAACAATTAAAGCAGACAGAAGGGTCAGAAGCGACACACAGTACAGGAAGCAGGCAGCGAGGCAGTCACGCACGCGAGCATGCTGCATCGTTGTCAGTCGGTGCTGCTCCACTGCTTCCAGTTCTGAGCGCTTGGGTGCTTCTCCATGCTTGCACGCGATGCTTCCTTGGCAGGCGTGCTGCTGCTGCCGCCGCCAGCAGAAGCATCTGACAGACCGCTGTAGTGCAGCTTGGAGGCGCCGCTGAGGAGCACGCTGCCAGGCACAGGGTCGTGCGTCGGCGTGCTGCCGGTGCATCCGAAGGCGCCGGCGCCCACGCCCCCGGCAGAGTGCACGAAGGCCATGCCGGCGCAGGTGGCTGCTTCAGGGGGGGAGGGGACAAGCCGTTAATGAGAACAGGGTTGCGTCGCTGGCAGGAGCAGGCAGTGGTATCAAACAGCGGGGCGGCAAGCTGGCAGCGGCGCTGGCGGCGGCGCTCACGCTTGCCGGCTGGCTTCACTCCCCCTAACCCCTCTGTTGGGTAGGTTTCGGGCACGCTATGAAGCAGGTCTTTGTGCTGGTCGCCGCTCGGGTCGGACATTCTCGGAACAGGCGAAACAAGGGAGGCCGCCTCGGAGGCGCTGCTGGTGTCGGAGGCTCGCGGAGTATGATCGACGACTTCGGTGGTTGGAAGCTCCACACGCCTGTGAAGTCTCAAGAGGATCACCCGAGGTGTTGGTGGCGGCGCGCTGCGGGAGGACAGCTGGCGAGCTACCGACCACCTGGGCACCCTGCAGCAGGCAACCGGTCGGTGGGTGGCCGGTAAGGAGCGAGCTACCGACCATCTGCCCTGTCAGCAGTCTATGGGCAGGCTGGGAGTGCTGCCAGTCCAGTGCAGCAGCACTAGCAGCGGCACCACGCCGCTGCCGCTAACTCTCACAACCCATACGTTACATTAGCGACTCCCGCATAGAAGGGTACGGGAGGGGTTGACGTAGGCCCGCGGTTGCTGAGAAAGCCAGGTCAGATGCGTCAGATCTCAGCAGAACAGAAAAGCAGAAAGGCAGGGGTTTGAGAGAAGGGACAGCTAGCGTGGCGGCCTCAGCCGCCGATGTGCTGCATTCCACACAATCAAAACTGAGGGGCACCGACAGCAGAAGGGAAAACTCAAGGCGGGGAGGGCAAAACAGGAGCGAGACAGGCGGCTCATGGGCGCGCGGGCGCGGAGAGTACAAGACTCCCAATGCATGTGTCGCATAGGGAGCATGTGTTCTTATTGGTGCATTTGTGTCATGTCACATCATTTGTGGTGGGTATGTCGGGCTGCTGCCGCCGGCTGCTGGACGCCCGGGCGGCCTCAGCCGCGAGTGCTCCATCCACGGCGGCCTGCCCCGGCTGGCCAGGCAAGCAGCCGCGTGTGCTCAAGAGCACAGGGGCTTGGCTGCCGCTCAGTCGCAGGGGTGGCTGCGAAGGAGGGTGCAGAACTCGTTGAAGGAGATTTTGCCGTCCTGCGGGCAGAGGAGGGAGGGGGTGTTTGAAGGTAATTGGTTGGCAGCCAGGCGGCTGAAGACGTCATCGGATGGCCAGCAGGTGGAAGATGGGCGGCAGGCGAAGCAGCAGGCAGAGCGGCAGGCGGGCGGCAGCGAAGAGCAGGGCGCAGTGCAGTATCTCCTGCAGGCACAGGCTGGCAAGCGGGGCCGCACCTTGTTCTTGTCAGCTGCCGCCATGATCTTCTCCACCCTGCGCAAGGAGGGGTGGCAAAGGAGGCGATGAGGTACCGCTGACAGGGGCATGGGTGGCTGGTGGCCTCTTTCAGGCCGGACCCACGCTGCACAGCTGCGCCTCCCTTGCCTGCACTGTCTGGGCAGTGCCACCCCCCTGCCTACCCCCTGCCACCCGCAGACTCGCACCTCTCGGCGTCAAACATCTTGCGCAGGCTGGCAGCGTCCAGCGCGTCACTAGCGCCTGAGGTGGAGGTCAGGGGGTGGACGGGCGGGCAGGCGCAAGTGGGCATGGCAGGATAGGGCCAATAAGTGCTGGTGGGAGGCACAGGAGCGGCCTCGCAACTCATCCCAACCGCTGGTACGACCGGGATGGGCTGCAGGGAACGCAGGGCGCAACCATAGAGTGCGTGCAGTGGCGCGGCACAGCACAGCTTCTGCACAGCTTCTGCAACGACAGCTCACTCTGCGCGCCCATGGACTTGAAGGCCTCCTCGGTCAGGTGGCTGGCTGCCTCCTTCTGGGCGTCCAAGTGGTAGTCTGTGGAGGGGGTGGGTGGGAATGGGGAGGGCATGAAGGAGTGGGTGGAGGAGGGATGATGGGACATGATGTGATATGAGGTGCTCAGTGGGTCAGGGCACCCGCAAGGGGGGAGGGTGGCTGCGGTGGGTGGGCAACAACAGGGTGTTGCGAGCGGGCGTGGTTCAGGAAGGGGTCGCAAGAAGAGAGGGGGGAAACAAGGGGAACTTGCAATTAGGCACTTGCAATTAGCCACCTGCAATTAGGCAGCAGGCAAGCGCTGGGAAAGCCCCGTGTGCCCGCGTGGCTACCTCCAGCCCTGGTCTTCCGCTCACCTTGGATGGTCTTTGAGGGCTTGCTGCACGGGCGGGGCGGGGGGGCGGACAAGCGGTACAGGGTGGGTGTGGGGCGGGGGCGGGCATGGAGGCAGGCGACAGGCAGTTGCTGGCAGGCGACAGAACAGGCAGTTTGATGTCATCTGCCACAGCCAATCCAACAACTTTGCCCCTTCCTAGTCCTCAAACAAGCACAGCTAGAGAGCGCAGGGCGGGTCGGGCAAGTGCACACAGCGGCCCTTGGAAGGCGGCCAAGGAAGCTCACTTTGGGTCCGGGCAGTCGTAGTAGCTGCGCCCCACGTTCTTGATGTTGGGGTTGGCATTCTGCGGGGCGCGAGAAGCACAGGGGCAGGAGGGAGAGGGCTCAGCAGGGCGTTGTGTGGGCGGAGGTGACGTGGCGGGTGGGGGGCCGCGATGTGCAGGGGAGAGGTCAGACGGCAGCCGCAGCGTGCTCGCGCTCCTGAGGCGCCCCTGAATGCACTACACCACTCCCGCAGGCGTCCAAGGCGGTTGCCAGCGTGAATCGCGCTTCAGCGCGTGTCGGAGCATGCCATCCCGAAAGCACCGAAGCGAGCTCCTCGCTTACTGGATCAAACACCCCCCGCCAGGGGTTGGCCTTGGGCGACGGGTCCTCCGACAAGGGGCTTTGCGCATCGTGTGTCTCGCTCGCCCGCCCACTGAGGCGCCGCAGCCGCTCCATGATCCCCGACATTTTGCTGGTTAAGAGTGGTTCAGACCGTGCCGGGAGGAAGACGCAGAAGACAGCGACAAGGGGGCGCACTTAGCACCCCCGAGATAGACAGCATGCTCAGCAGGCGAGGAAAAACCCTAGTGCGGCGCCCAGTGTGAACCACGCCTATCGGATGTTGTGAGGCCCCAATGCAACGCTGCCGGGCCCTGCACACCCAACTTGCGTGGAAAACCACCTCAAACAATGCCGAGACAGGCTCCACCCCAACGCTTTCTAAGACCTCAGCACTTGCCATGCAGCCGCTTTGCAGGGGCCGCACCCCCTTCTGTGCCCACCGCGTTTCGGGGTGGGGGGTAAGTTGGGCAAGTGATTTTTCTGTGCATGCAATGAAGAGCAAGCAGCGAGAAAGCAAGAGAGGGCCATTGACGACCCTCAAAAATGGGCGTCGCTGCCGCATCATAGAGAGGACAGGTGCGTGGAGGGCACTGGGCCGACTCCTGCCATGCCTGTGCCGGGCCTCTGCGCTGCCTGTGGGCATATTACAATGCTACACCAACTGCCAACTGCGCCGCCTGAAAAATTTCAGGAGGCATCACTGGTCGTCACGTCTCCTGCAGCACAACACATAAAAGGAAGCAAGCATGTGGTGGGCTGGCTGCCAGCTCAGAAGCCTGCAGCCTGCGCGGGTGCCGCACTGCAGCGTCCCTGCTGAGAGCGGCCAGCTGTGCACTGGTGGTCCCCTTGCTGCTGGCCTGCATGGACCACACACCTCTGCCCTTCGACAAACCCTTTTGCAGACTGATCCATCCGCCTCGCTCCGACCAGCACCGCACTGCACACCCCCCCAGCATACATGTAACCCTGTACCACTGCCTGCCCCACCAACCTGGCTGATGGTTCGGAGCTGCTCCAGCAGGTTTGCCAGCCCCTGCATCACTTGCTCCACCAACACAGCCAAAGGCAGCTGCGGATCGCGCTCCGCCAACGACGCCGCCGCTTCCGCGCGATCCCCGCCCTGCGCTTGCACCAGTGCTGCCTGCACGCGCGCCAACGGCTGCAGCTGCCCGGAAGCTGCATCCAGCTTCACCCCAGCTGCCGACAGCTCCCGCAGTACCGCCTGCAGCTCAGCAAACTGCGACTCCACTGCTGCCAGGGTCACAAACCCAGAGGCGGGCCCGGGCGCCGGCGCGCCTGCTGCTGCCTGCTGTGGCCGAAACCCCGGAGCGGGTGCGCCAACCGCCGCTCCCTCTGCCGCTGGCGCCGCCGCCGGGGCGCCCAACTGGTCGGCATCGTCAGTGGTGCCGTACGACTGCTCACTGTCACCGCCGCTGTCGCTGCTGCTGCCCTCGTCATCACTGCTGTCGCTGCCTCGGTCTTCTGTAGCGTAGCCGTGGATGGTGAGGGCAGACAGGTTGCCATCACGGACGGTCCACCGGTCCAACAGGCCCGGCAGCTCGGCCCGCCCCTTCTCCTCCAGCCAGGCCAGGCAGGCGGTCAGGTAGTCTGCAGAGGGCAGGGGAAAGCAGGGGCAGCGGGGATGCAAGCTGACGAGGGGGAGGGTGCAAGGTATGCAGGGGCATACAGGGGCAGAAGGGTGCCAGCTGATAGGTGGGCGTGTGCAAGGCAGGCAGGGGGCCACAGGGGCAGCCGGGGTGGGAGCGGCATGCAGTTGTTGATGCACACCATATGCATGGCTTCAGCCAAGCAGAGCAGCGGCCAGCAGTCGTCCTTATGCCGTGTATCCAAGCACACATGCTCCTGCCCCGCCCCCCCCTGCGTGGTCTGCTCAAGAAGTGTGTTTGGTTGGGGCTACCCCACTGAACCACCCACTGTCTGGGCACCCCACCTGACACTGCATCGTGGTGCGCGTACGCCACGTTGAGCGCCTGCTGGATCAGGCTCTCCCGGTACTCCAGGCTCACGGTCCTGCTGTCGGGCCGGATCCAAGGCAGCAGGGCGGACAGCTTGGTGGGCCAATCATGCGCTGGCGAAGAGGTGTCCTGCAGCGGGGGCAGCAGGGGGCAGGGTGGGGTGGGAGGGTGCCCGATGGCTGTGCCGCTGCCTGGCTGCCGCTGCCGAGCACCTGCCTGCACTGACATCCCTGCATTGCACCCCCCTGCAGCACAACAGCCCCATGGGCCTTCTTGCCACCCTGCCTGCACACCACCCTGCCTGCATATCACCGCCCCTGCGATGCAGCAGCCCCGTCGGCCTTCTCTCGCCACCCTGCCTGCACGCCACCCTGCCTGCCATACAAGCCTGCTCACGTCGGGCGATCTTATGGTATCGCTCAGGGTCTGCCTTCCCACACCTATCCACCACTGCCCACACCGACCGCCCAACTGCATGCCACCCCGTCTGCTGCGCCGCGTGCTTACGTCGGGGTTGTCCTGGTACCCCTCGGGGTCCGCCGTCAACCAGCCTTCGGCGTCCACCATCCCAACCTGCTGCAGCCCCTCCACCAGAGAGGCCGACTGCTCTGGGGAGATGGCTGGGGAGCGGTCTGAGAAGTAGGTGGGGGTCACCCTGCGGATGGGGGACTGCAGGGCGGGGGGGAGAGAGCAGAGGCCAGGCCAGGCCAGGGAGTTGGGGAGGCAGTGTCAGGCAGGGAGTGGAGGATCGGGGGGGAGGGGAGTAGGCGCAGGGGCAGCCAGCCACCGCAACGCTGCCCACCAGCTGCTGCCTTTGCTGCTCCGTCCCTAGCACCCCTCACTCTCCCCCTCGAGCACTCTGCTGCCCTCCCCTTGTGCCACCGTCCTCACCCCCCCAGTTCCAGCCAACTCCCAAAACGGCCACGCACCACGACCACGTCCGATGGCACGCCGTCATCACGCAGCTGCTCAGCAATGTTGGGGGCGTCCCTCCGGCTGTCGCTGCGCTCCATGACCACAAACAGGGTGGGAGGAAAGTAGGGCAGCTGCAGGCGGCCCTTGTCGTCCCAGGCATTGAACTCCTGGGGGGCGGCCTCCTCTGAAGGATAGGGTTGAGTGAGGGGGCGGAGGTGAGAGGAAGGGAGCAGGGGGAGGTGGGGTGGGGCGCTGGCTAGCGGCAGGGTGGCCGCAAGAGTGAGACTCCAGGTGCCCTTTACAGTCTCGCTGTCCCGCAGCCCGCTCGCCTGCCTCCCCACCCATCCGCGCATGCCATCCACTGCCTTCAAGCCCACCACCCACCCACCCACCCACGCTGCGTAGGCAGCTGACCTGAGATGATGCCTTGCACCTGCAGCGCAAAGGGTGCGTCCCCCCGCTCGCCAGGCGCCCCGCCCAGCTTCACCCCCAGCTTCTCCGCCCGCTCGCTGATGGTCTGCATGAGCTTGAGCGCCATGGTACCGCCGCTGGAGGTGCCCAGAACGTACACAGGCTTGTCTGCGAGGCCGTGCGTCAGCAGGAAGTGGGTGACCGCGTCAATGACCTTTGGACGGTCATCCTTGAAGTAACCGCGGTCGATGGAGCTCCAGCAGCCCCACCGGCGGTCCTGGGGGTTCATGGCCAGCACAGCGTAGCGGCGCGCCAGGGCCTGCTTGGCGTGGGACACGTGCTCCGGGAAGCCTGGCAGCGCAGAAGAGAGGAGGAGGGGTGTGTTTAGTACTTAGTGCAGTGAAAGAACATACAGTCAAGACGTGCCAAGCAATCAGCATATAGCTGGGCCAGCGCCTGCTTGGTGCGACACACGTGCTGCCGGGGGAAGCCTGGCGGGCAGGGCAAAAGAATCAAGGGAGGAGAGCCGCAAGGTGTGGGGCAACAGGTGGGCGTGGCATATGAGGGGGATTGTCGCTGGCCTTGGAAAACTGCCTGCATGCTGTGGCATGCTGTGCCCTTTGAGCAGGGCTAGGAGGGGTGATGGGCGAGGGGATGCTGTGCCCGCAGCCGCACGTGCACGTGCAGTACGCCCGCGCTCCTCCCATGCTTGGCAGTACAGCACAGTACTTCACTCCCTCCCTCTCTACCTCCCTCCCTCACCGAGGCACTCTGGGCAGTGGTCAGGGTCATAGGGGAAGTAGGCGCTGGCGTTGCGGCTGCAGCCGTGGAAAGTGACCTGCGCTGGGCAGTTGAGGTAGAGTGGGTGTGGTCGCGAAAGGTAGAAGTTGATGCACGTGTGGATGTTGTGATGTATACACTATAAACGTATGTGCGCTGGGGGGGGGGGGGGGCAACCGAGCCCGTAAAGGGTCACGGTGGCTTGCCGGCGGTCACACAAGCAGCAGCGGGGTGCCTGGGGTTGTGGGAAGCGGTGAGCCGCCATGCAGCAGCAGGCGACAAGGTGCACGTGCACGCACCACTTGGCGGGTGCAACACAGCACTGCGGACAAGCTGCGCCAGGAGGCGTTCACTTGCACCCACACCCGCACGCCCCGGGCAGGGCAGGGCAGGCTGCGCATGCACCAGCTGCAAGGCGACAGGCACCAACAGCCGTAGTCCCCCCATGCGCACCAGCGTGCCGCGTGGGTTGTCTGGGATTTGAAAGTAGTGCGTGCGCCCAAAGGCGGTCATCCGCTGCGGCCTGAGCCCCTCGTTGGTGGGTGCTGCCACCACATCCACAGATAGGTTGGGTTGCGTGTAGGCCGCCGCCGCTGCTGCCACCGCCGCCAGCGCCACGCCTGCCAGGAGTGCCGGCAGGAAGTTCGCGCGAGGCATTGGGAATGAGGGATGCGTTGCCCTGTAAACCAGCCCTGCAGGTAGCAGGGGAGACTGCATGAGAGAGTAAGGATGGTCGGTTGGTGTGGCAGGCTGCACCCTCGCGGTCTCTTCTTGTGACCCAGCGGCGCCGGCGGGCAGCGACAGCGGCGCAGCTGTCGTTTGCCTCGCGTGGCGCACGGGGCGTCCATCTGTTGCGGTGACATTGCGATCGCTGTTGGCGAGTTGCCGAGCCCACCTGTGGCGCAAGCAGGTGGTCGCGTGCCAACCACCCGGCCAACCGCGAGGCAGCGGGACGTGCTGCTGGGTGAGTACACGGTAGCAGACCGCCGGGACCAAACAGCTCGCGTTTGAGAGGACACGCGACGAAATGGCACAAAGTTCTGCTGAGCTGGCACCACAAAGTTGGAGTGGCTTACCCTTGCATCCATTGAATAAATACGGACAGACAGAGTCACAATGCCTGCCGGCGATACCGGCCTGCCGCCCACTGCCAGGTGTAGGCAGCAGTGAATTACATGCGCGCACGGTGCAAGGCGGCATCATGTTTCTCGACAGCACGACTCAACTTTGCTGCAAGGCTGGTCTGCCGCTGCCGACAGACTGCCGCTTTCTAAGCGCAGCAGCGTCCCAGCGCTGCTGCCACTCAGCGCAGCACTGCCCGCAGGGGAAAGGCTACCGCGCGCCGAGCCCAGTTGGTGAGCCGATGCAGCCGACCCTCCCCGCATGGGCAGCGATACGATGGCGCACCCGAGGCGGCCCCCCAGCTCAGCACACAGCAGCGCCATCATGTCTGCAAGCCTGCTGTGCCTGCTGCTGCCCTCCCCGCTATGCCTGCTGCCGCCGACCTCCCTGCTGTTCGGCTTTCTGCGGCTGACGTGCTCTGCTGCGCCTGCTGCCGCAGAGCTGTCAGGCTGCTGAGCTGGCAGGAGACTGCCGCTGCCCTCGCACTGCTGTCCCACCCCACTGTCTCGCTGCCGGTTCAGGCGCCACATCACCCACCCAGCGGCGCTTGCGGCCACCACCGCAGCAAGCGCCACCATTGCCACCAGGCTTGCGGCTACTGTTGTGCCGGCGCTTGACGTGGCGTCTGTGCCGCCACTGCTGCTGTACTGCTGGCTGTCTGTCGAAGACCCGCTGTCTGGGGGCTGCACATGGTACAGCACGAAGTGCGTGCTCTGCTCCACACACGCCGGCAGCTTGTGGCCCTCAAGTGTCTCTTTGCTCACCCAGCTGCAGAGGGCAGACACACGAGTGGGGATGCCTCAGCACGCAGCCTCGGGTGGACAGAAAGGCACAGAAGGCTCCTTTGCAACACGCTGCACAGTACATGACGCCACAGCCCACCAAGCGCAAAGCGGCAGGGAGCTTACACTTGCTCCAGGCTTGCTGCAAAGCGTGCGCTGCACCATTGCTCCGGTATGTGCCCATCCACACCTGTTGCGGCCATGTCCCTGCACGACATGAGCAGGGGGAGGCGGGGCACAGTGCACTCACGGATCGTCAATGCCGGTGGTGTTAGAACCTGCAGCCTGCGACCCAGCAGGCAGCAAGCATTTCGTACGCAGCGTGCCATCAGCCAGCCAGACAGCAGCCACTTACAGCCTGGCGAGCTTGGGCCAGAGTTGTAGGGGTAGGGAGCCGTGCAGGGCTGGGTTGCTGGACGGCGCCAGACTCGCCAGGTTCGGGAGCGCGCCGGGGCGGGACCAGGCAGGGGGGAAGGCAGGCCCGGACAGCGCGTTGCTTGCCACGCTCAGGTCCTCCAGCTGCAGGGGGCGCATGGGGTGAGGGTGAGGACGCGGCAATCGGCCTGCTGGAAGCTGACCGGACACCCCATCTGCGCCGCCGCTGGATTACGGTTGTAAAGTGCAGGCCTATAGGAGGGATGTGCACAGGCTGTGGGGTGCATGTGCTGGGCGTGCCCCCGCGGCACCAGAGGTGCGGCTCACCGCGGCTTGCCCCCACTCGTTGCCGTGCAGCTGCAGCAACAGTGGAGGGGGCAGTGAAGGGATTCTCGTGAGAGCAGGTGCGTGCCATCTGTAGAAGCACACAACGCGTAGGCACATCTGGTGGGGCGTGTTGCTGCCAGCTGGGCACTTGCCTCATCCTCTAACGGGCCACCCGCTGCCCTTGTTACCTTGAGGACGGTGAGCCGTGGGTGGGTGGTCAGCAGCTGCTTGGGCAGCGTGCCGCGCAGGTCCAAACGGCCCAACTCACTGCCAGGCCAAACCAGAGGAGGGCAGCGGGGGCACATTTCAGAGGCTACGATGTACAGTAGGCGGGTGAGAGTGAGGAAGTGTTGAGCCGGCAGCAGCCCGGGTAGGGCAGGGTCACTTGCACCGGTACAGACATGCCAGCTGGCACAACTTTAATTACGGCAACTCACAGGGCGGTGAGTGCAGGGAAGCCGCTGTCCTGCCATTCCCGAGGGAGGGGACCGCCGACAGCGAGGCACGACAGGGAGAGCGTCTCCAGGGCCGGGAAGCCTGCCGCCCACGCCGCTGGCAGGCCAGCCCCGCCACCCGCTGCAGCGCTGCTGCTGGGGCTGCGACCCGGGCAAAGGAATGTGCCCTTTTGGAACTCGACATTTGTGGAGCTGGCAGCACGGATGGTGAGCTCCTTTAGCTTCCTGAAGCCCCCCGCCCAAGCCGGCGGCAGCTGGTCAGGTCCTGGGAGCTGTATCAGCAAGGACTGCAGTGCGGGCAGCACCTGAGGCGCGCTGCCCCAGCTTGCCGGCAGCTCAACATGGGGGCTGTGCGCCTCTATCCTCAGCACTTCCAAGAGGGGCAGCGCGCCTGGCTGGATGGCGGGCAGGGGAGGCTCCAGGTGAGGCGTGCGCAGGGCCAGCCTGCGGCATGAGCAGGGGGGCGGGGGGAGAGAGACAGGGCACTTGGGCAAGAAATCGGGTGTTGAATTACTTGGCTGAAATGTCTGGCACGCCACACACGAGCGTGCCCGCCCATTGCTCAAGCCTGCCTCCTGTTGCACGTCCACAACTGCAAGCACTACCCTGACCGCATGGCACCACCCTGGTCGTTGGTTCCGTGGGCGCACAAGCTTGCAATGCCAGCGTCAGCGCAGCAGCACTGGGCCCACCCACCTTCTAAGCCTTGGGAATGCGCCAGCTGCACCCCACTCCTTGGGCAGCCCCCCAAGCAGCGGGACGTCAACCAGCTGCACTTCCAGCGTCTCCAACCACTCCAAGTTCGCCAGGGCTGGCGGCAGGCGGAGTGCTGCAGGCAGCTTGTTCCTGTTGCTGCCGCTGCCCCGTCCCAGCCACGGGCTCCGGTCCCGCACAATGCTGCACACAAAGCAGCAGCGGCGGGAGGGGCGGGAGCGAGAGGGGATCCCAGGGTCAGGGTGCATGGGTCAGGGTACATGCATGCTTGTGACAGGCTGGCGGCATGTGGGGCTTGAAGCCGGCGCAGTGTAGGACATGCAGCAGGCTGGCAGCCAGGCCAGTGGCAGGGCACTGACATGTGGGTCACGTGCAGCTGGTCTTCGATCATGCTGCACTCGACTAGCGTCCATTCGCAGTGGGAGGCAGCATCGCCGGGCTGCCAGCCTGGCAGAACCGCGTTGCCAGCTGTGGCGCCGGTGCTGTGCAGCGCCTCCCGCAGCTGGACCATGGCGGCAGTCTCTGCAAGCAGGAGCGGGGACGAGGGGAGCCTCCGGATTGGTGGACAAGACGGAAAGCAGTGCAGGCACGTCTGAGCATCAGCAGCGGTGGCGCCGCACGGCGCACAACAGGCGTCGTGCGGGCGGCGGGGCCACACAGCGCACCATGGTCGGGCGGTGCCGGTGCTGCTGCCGCTCCTGTGGCGCATACGGTCACAGCTAGAACTGCCGAGCACACCAGCAATCTCATGTGAGCAGGCATCCTCAGGAATGGCATCCAACTGAAGACGGTTAATGCTGGCGCTGGGGCATGTATTAAGCCAGCGGCAGGGGCGGTGGCGGCGGCCACCCCCTGGCGTCCAGCTGGCTGCAGCGCCAGCGCGCGCTGGTGTAGCAGCAACACTAAAATTCAAGGTGCCAAGGGCAGTGCCGCTGGAGCGCGAGCTGCTCCGGCTGCTCCGAGCAGCAAAGGCGGCGCAAAAACCACTGGCTGCTGGCCCTCAGTCCAGAAGGCGGTGGCGTTCAGCGCCTTCCTACGTGAATTCTACTTGTGGTAAGAGTGGGAGCACAAATCAGGGACATACCCACGGCAGCATCCGGTAGCATGAGTAGCTCCTTACGCCCACTTGACCTGCCGGCAGGGGCCCTTGATGGATCTCCACCCCCTTGCTCTGCTTGGAGTGCCTCATACCACTTACAGTGCCACGTGAAAGATACAAAACACGCATTGCTGATGGATGCAGTAGGCAGTGTGGGCGGGTGCCCGTCATCAAATTGCCAGCCTGCCTGGCCGGCTGGTGGCAACCAGGGGACCCCTGAAGGGCCGGGCCACCGGTGCCCGCGACACCCGCTGCACAAACAAAGAGGGAGCTGTTCTTAAGCAGAATATTGCGGGGTGCCCCCCCCCGCTCCCCCTAGTAATGTTTTAGGGAGAAGCTGCATGTCCATGTGATCGTGGTTTACCATCTCTGAACTGAAAAGGGTGGGTGCACACTGGCAGCAGCCTGGCAGGCAGCTGCCACTGCTGCGGAGTCTTCCCGCCTCACACAGGTTGAACGGGTCACCAGCTAGTACTCGTTGGACGCTTTGATGCATGATCGGTGCTACTTTGTCCATGCAAATATGAAGAGTACTGATATTGGTAAATGCTGCCTTGCTGAACACCACTTTGACACCCCCCTGCTCCTCGGCGGCGCCAAGGGCCCTCCGCCAGCTCGGCGAGCTTAGGCAATGCGGGTGTGGCAGGTCAGCACCCACTGAGCGAAACGCTACATGTCTCGCTATGTCAGGGCGTCCCATTCATCTGGCAGAGAGGTGGGCAGTAAGTTAGTTCTGAAGCAAAGGCGCTGTGCTGCATGCTGCGCTGGCGGCGGCGCACCCACCTGCATCCAAGCCCCCCGCCGATTGATTGGCCGCCTCATTGCTGTCATGGGGGCGGTGATGGAGGTCACCGTCAGCGGCGTTCCGAGACAGCGGCGGGCTGCCCTGCAGCAGCTCGTGGAAGGCCTTCGCGGGGCCTACAGCGGCTCCCTCGTTGTCGGCCGCACCTCGGTTGTGGTCGTGGAGACCGATGCAGCGGTGGATTGGGCGGCGCCAAAGCTGGCAGCAGCTGCGGCAGCCTCCATACCTGTCGTCTCGGCAAAATGGCTGGCAGACAGCGAGGCGAATGGGTTTCTGCTTTGCCCCGCCAACTACGTGGTGCCCCGAAACCAGGGCCGCCGGAGCAGCGCCTTGTCGGTCAGCCACGGCCCAGCGCCGCCGCCCGCTGTACCGCCCGAGGAGCGCCCAGAGCCAGCTGTTGGCGCCTCTGCTGGCAGCCCTGAGCTAGAAAAGCTGCGGTGCGAGGCAGTGCAGGGCCCAAAAGGCCATTTTGCTCCATTTGTGGATCAGGCGTCTGTCGGGGCAGCTTCGCCAGCGTGGGTCAGCAGCCCGGGTGCGGCCGCCTGCGCTGGCGCTGACCGTGGGTGCAGCCGTCCGATGCAGCCGCTGCTGGCACCCGAGGTGCTGCAAGATCAGCTGCTGTCTCCAGGCGACCCTGGCGCCTTGGTGGCTGGCGCCAGCCCGCTGTCTGCGCTGCTGCGCAGCCCGCTGGTACTGCCTTGGGAAGGGGGTGCTGGCAGTGCGAGCACGCCTGGCCTGCTGCAGCCTGCAGGCCGCCGTGGAGCCGGGCAGGTTGCCAGGAAGCTGAGCTGTGAGCTTCAGGCCGCCAACCGCAGCCCAGAAGCTACTATGTCGCCTGCGCTTGCGCTACCAGCTGCACATGAGGCTGGGATGGGGGCGCCAGCGGTTCCAGACGCCACACCCATCGCCGGCAGCGGCAATGGCAGTGGCAGCTTGGAGGACGGGGCGCACACGGACAGTGACACGCTGGTTGCCCGCTTTCTCAGCCGCATGCCGCAGGTCACTGTAGCGCGTGGCAGCTGCCTGCCCCGCTGGCTGCTGTCCAGCAGCAGCAGTGACGGCGAGGCCGGCAGCGTGCTGCGCTCGCGCGACGGTCGCGGCACAGCTGAGCGCCAGGAGAGCAGCCGCTGCAGTAGCGGTGGTGATCGCAGCTCGCTGGGTCGGTTGCCCCTGCAGTGCATGCAGAAGCAGGCACAGCGTGGGCTACAGCAGCAGCCGGTGGGAGAAGAGCAGGCAAGGGTCCGGGCAACGCCAGTGCGCGACAGCCCAAGTCCCCTGGGGCACAAGCAGCGGCAGCAGCAGCAGGAAGGTGAGCAGAAGTGCCGGTGCTGGTAGTGCTGGCTGGCATTGGGCGTGCTGTCAACGGGCCTGCTGCGACAGAAACGCGCAGGCCAGGTCAGTCGGCATTGCCAGCTGCTCATGGCCGCCTGCAGTTGCTGGTGTGCCTGTGGCTGCGCCTCCTCTGGCCCTCAGGTGCTCTGACGTGCGCAGCGCGCTTCCTGATTGCACTCTATTTTTACAGGAAGCGCGGGCTACTTGCACCCCTCGCCGGTGGAGGGACGCCTGCCTGCCACAACGCGCATCCGGATGGGACCCCTGCAGCAGCGGCCGCCTGCTCCAGACACGCTCCAGGGCATTGCTGAGTTCCACTTTGACTGTGTGGGCAGCCCGCCACCACCTGTGCCCTTCTACAAGTCGGCAGAGGCGCTGCTTGACGGCGGCTTGCACATGACGTTCCATGCAGGTACGCCGCGTCCCGCTGCCACGGGGACATGCGCTGGCAGCCACGGGGCATGCAAGCGTGTGTGTGCGGCGCCCTTACGCCCTTACTGTAGGGCGCTTGTTGTGCCCAGCACGGCATGCTCTTTCGCCGCCCCTGCTGCAGGCGACACGTCCCACGGCGCCCACATCCTGTACGACATTGGAGAGGACGGGCAGCGGGAGTATGCGCTGGCACTTGTGCAGTCAATCTACAGGCTGGGGGACGAGGTGAGGTGGGGAGCGGGGTGGCGAGTAGGGCCCAGCGCTGGTGGAGCTGCTAATCGGTGAGACCATTCCTGTCGGCAAACTGGGTTCTGCACCAGGACTCCTCTGCCTTGGAGGCAAAGTGCCTGCCTTTCTCACCCATCCTCCGCTGCCACCCTCTTCTGCACCGCCCTACACTTACCTTGTCCTCTCCTCACAGTTTGCTGGGACCCCCCGTCCCCCCACCTTCCCAGGCCTGGATGGAGCACCGCTACATGATCAGCCGGCAGGACCTGGAGCAGCGCCCCGGCTGGGCAGCGGCGGCAGCGGTGAGTGGACTGCCTGCTGGATAGCAGCCGCTATGCACGGAGTTGTCTCTCTCCCTGGGCAGAGCAGCCAAGATGCCTGCACTGCCGTGGACAAGTCAAGTCACCAACCTCCAGGGCGTTGTTGCCCCCGGCCCCCCTTGCAGGTGATGAAGCCTGGGGAGATGCTGCTGAGCGTGGGCAGCTACCACAGCCCCATGCACCTCATCTCTGGGGAGTTCTGGCTCACCTTCCCCGGCAGGGCGCAGCGGGTGGCCAGGGGGCAGGGCCAGCAGCAGGCGACAGCGGGTCAGCAGCAGCAGCAGCAGGGGGCCGTGGGGGGCGGCGTGCGAGAGCCGGCATACACCTGCCGCCGGGGCTTTGATGCGGCTGCAGGAGCTGTGGTGCCTCTGCGGCGTGCGCTGGTAGGGTTTGACGGCTGACAGTAACACAAGACGGGATGGCTGGGGCTTTTGGGCAACTGCTGCGGCATGATAAGTATTAAACGAGCCAGAACACGTCATGACAAGTTGGGGCAGCAGCTGCTTAACACGATGTAGGCAGACTTCTTAACCGACAGATAGGCAGCTGCGCGCTGTAATGTGCGTATGAGTTGTAATCACTATAGTAGGAGCGGTGTACAGCAAAATTGAGGAGGAGGGTGAAACATGAGAATGGGAGAAGTGGGCTGTGCGGGTGTAAGCGCTGCATGTGAGCAGGGGCGACAACACGTCAAAGGCACAGTTGCTTTCAGCACCTGCTGCCTGCCGCAAGCTGGATGGTACTGTGCTTGATGCCGAGCCCCCAGCAGTACCTCTGCAGCGCGCACTGTACAGCGCTAGGGTCCGCCCCTGGCACCAGCTGCACACGGGCGCAGAGCAGCGGGGTGCCTGGTGCCAGGCTCCAGACATGAAGATCCCACACCGCCTGCACGCCTGGCACCTGCACGGGAAGGACAAACCCACATTGTTTGCACATGAAAGCCAAGCATGCTGCCTGGGCGGGGCTCTTGGCACCACAGCTGTGCACTCATGTGCCTTCCCATCATTTCCAGCAAGCTTCATACGCCAGCCCTTCTGCCACCGCTTGCCAGCTGGCGCGCGCACCTGTGCCAAGCTGGCGCCGAGGGCATCCACGCGCAGGCCAGGGGGTGCACGCTCCATCAGCACATCTACAATGTCACGCACAAGCGGGGCCGTGGCCCACAGAGCCAGGCCCGTAAACAGGCATGTGCATACAGGGCCGGCGATGTGGCAGCGGGGGTCGTCCTGTACACGGAAGGGGCAAGGAGGAAGAGAAAGGGCGGGGTGTGCATGCACTTCAAGTTAGGCAGAGGCCAGCAGGCAGTGGGTGGGGCATGCCTGCAGCAGGCAGGACAATGCGCTGCAGGTCAAGCTTCCCCCTGTTCTGCGTGAGCTCCCCCCTGCTCAGCGCACCTTGTGCCACCAGACGAGGGCGCCCGCCAGCGCCATGCCGGCAGACTGCAGCCCACAGGCAAGTGCGTGGACCGCAGCGCCGCGCAGGTTCAAGTCTGTGCAGCGCCGCTCAGGGCCTGAGGGAGCAGCACTGCAGCAGGTGACCGGGCCGCAAGCGCCGGGTGGAGCAGCAGGCACCGGCAGCTCCATCTCTAGGGCTGACATGCTGCTGCAACCGCTGCCGTCGCTGCCGCTGCCGCTGCTGGTGTAGCTGTCGTGCCGCTGCGGGCCGCCCGCTGCTGCCAGCGCCGATGCCTCTGCATGCGCCGGCGTTTGAGGGCTGCAGCACGTGGAACCACCAATGCTGCCTGCCTTGAACGCATGTGGGTGCTGGAGGGGGTTGACGGCGGTGCCTGGGTTATCAACAAGGCAGGCGGACTCCAGGTCAGCAGTCATACCTGCCGCTGCTGCTGCTGGCACCGCCCCGCTGCCACGCCGCGAGTTCATGCGGCTGCTGAGGCGGGAGCTCAGCCGTGCGCTCATGCTGCGCCCGCTGAGGCTGGGACTCAGCCCCAGATCCAGACCGATCGAGCTGAGGGATGAAAGGGGGGAGGTGAGCGCCGCACTGGCTGTGGGGTGGAGTTCCTGGCTGCTGCTCCTCTGCAACCTTAAAGGGCTGCGGCCTGCGCTAGAGCTGCTGCAGCCACAGCCCAGCGTGAGGATCATGAGCAGGCTGGCAACTAAGCCAGCTGTGGCGGTGCAGAACATCACTGCATGCATGAGGAGGAAGTGGCGAGGGGCGGGCTGATAGGCCACGGTTCGGAAGGGAGGCTACTGCCATTGCAGGAGGAGGGCAGGGCACTGTGGTGGGCGCATCAGAACAGGGCGCATCAGAACAGCTCGGCGATGTTGCACCCCTGCATGCGCTGCACAGCACGCAAGCCCGCCCCACGCACTCACGCTTGCCATCGGCGTACTGCGGCTGGGCAAGGTGGTGTACTGCCTCCACCAGCAGCAGGCTGGATGCCATCCATACGGAGAGGACAGAGGCCAGTGCTCCCAGGACCTGCAAAGAGGGTGCATGTGATGGAAGGGGTGCAGGGGATGAAGCCTCCAGGCTGCTGTGAACCGCTTCACTGGGCATGAATGCCGCTGCGTTACCTGTGCTGCTGTCGCCCCACACCTGCAGCTGGGTTGAACAGAGGGGGTGTGAGGACGAGGCCTCCAGGCCTCCGATACACCGCTTCCCTGACATGAATGACGCTGCAGTGCCCTATGCCGCTCTCCCATCGCACTGCCTCTGCCTGCCACCGGACAGCCTGCTGCCAACCTGCCTCCCAAATGCCTGCCCATGTGCCGCCGTCTCACCTCTGCACGGCGGTGCCCAAAGCTGTACCCGCTGCTGCTGTGGCTGTCGCGCTGGGCCCAGGCGGCAGCCAGCGCTGCTGCAGCGAAGCCAGCTATGCTGGGCAGCAGGCGAGCAGAGCCCGTAAGCAGGACCAGGGAGTGGGCGGTCAGGCCGGCTGCCACCTCAGCACAGAGGAGCGCCACGACCAGGCACAGCGCGCCCAGCAGCCGGTGCTGCGCCTGCTTTGCAGGGGTGGCAGAAAGGGAGTTGAAAGGCTCAGATCCTGGGAGTCACTTGAATCCCAGGCGCTAAGCAGGCATGCTGCACACCCTGTTGTAGCCCGGCTCCAGCCACCAGCGCCGCCAATTGACACGGGTGCCTCTGCGGTGCAATGCGTGTGTGAGGCCTCACCCTCTTGTTGGCGGCGCCTGCGCCATATGAGGAGGCCCCGGCAGAGAGGGAGCATGCACAATCGACGTTCCCAAGGCACGAAGAGGCCGCCATATCCTGTGGCAGGGCAGGTGAAGGAGCTTCAGCCGGCCACAAAGGCGCCGGCGGCGGCAGGTAGCAGCGCGGGCGCCAGCGGCGGTGGGCGCACTGGCCAAGGCACGAGAAGGGTTTGGCGGCGATACTATGCTAAAAGACACCTGCTACGGGACGAGGAGGATCGCGAGGGTCGCAAGAACGAGTAGCAGGCGTTTTGGCAGGGCCTCTCCCTCGCCTGTTCGTGGAAGGACGGAGCTGAGATGAAATGGCGGACCCGATGGGCTCAGACCACCGCAAAGAGCTCGCATTGGCTGCGCCCTAGCTCAGTTTCGGAGATCCCAACCTTCAAAGCGTGTACTACAGGCGCTGAGGTGGCAGTGCACTTGCTTCGCTCATGGAACGGTTTCCTCGTCCCAAGTGCACACATGCCATGAGGCCAAAAAGGCAGATCAGAGCCCCCGCTCGTTTCGGGCAATGGGATGAAGTGCGCGCTCCCCCCTGAATAGCGCCGACTTGCGAGCACCCTGGTGATCGTTCTGATCTCATGTTGATGTTCCTAATTGTGCAGGAGCAGGAAGCAGCCGAGGAGGAGCAGAGGCCAGTCAAGCGCGCCCGCCAAAACCCAGCAGCAGCGGCCGAAGGAGAGGTCGCAGACGAGGCAGTGGACCCTGAATGTGCTCCTGCTGAGATTCCGACACCTGCTACCAAACCAGAGCGGCGCATTGAAGGTGGCGGGAGCGGGCGGGGCCGGCGGCGCCTGGCACTGCACACCTCGTGCTCGCGCGACTCGGCTCTGGCAGCGTTGAACACCTGCCCAGAGCTGATGGGTGAGTGATTTCCATTTGCGCTGCTAGAAATCGAGAAATCTAGTGCACAATGAAACCCTGCCATGAGCCGGCCATGCTGCTTGCCTCTTGCACACCCTGCGGCCTCCCTGCCTGTGCCCGCCAACTCGCCCGCGCCATCTTACCCCCGCTCTCAGCCCGCCTGTGCCTGCCAGCCCACTCATCCACTGTACGCCGGCAACCCCCCATCTCCAAGCAGAGCTCATAGTGGAGCGGGACAGCCTGCGCAGCGCCACGCTGGTGGCACGTGACGTTGCCAGCCTGGCGATCGCGCTGGGCGCCAGCTCAGACGACTTGTCGGAGCTCTGGCGCATGTTTGCCGAGGGCTGCGACCGGCGGATTGGTGACAGCTCCACCACACCCCAAGGCAAGTCAAAAGGAGGGGGTGTACTGCCAACTTGGCACTTGTAGCATCTGACAGCCGCTCCCCTGCCGGGGGGCTGCTCCGGTCGGACCAGGTGTGCTTGGTAGGCTGCCTCTCGCACGCCTGCAGCCCCACACCGTCACCCAGCTGCCGTCGCAGCCGACCCACCGGCTGCTGCTTCTTCCCCTCGCCCTTTCCTGCTGCCCCGCTGCAGTGATGCTGGCGGTGCAGGCAGCTGTGCAGCACGATCCTGCTCGCACCCGGAAGATTTGCCAGAGCATGGCCAAGAGCGAGTGCCGGCTGACGGATCGGGAGCTGCAGGTGGGCGCTTGGGGCAGTGCTTAGCTGTGAGGGGGGAAGGGGAGGAGGGAGGGGGCCAGGAGGATCTGTCACAGCATGGCAAAAAGCAGGTACCGGTGGAGGGAGCTGGGGGCTGACGGTAGGCCGGGGTTGTGCTTAGCTGAGGAGGGGGTTGGAGGGGCAGGGGGAGCGGAGCGGAGGCGGGGGAACCAGGAGGGGGAGGAGCTGAGGACAGGAGCTCTTCGTGTGCGGAGATAAGCTGGTGCCGGTTAGCACCATGCCGCCCGCTCACCTTCACCTGCCTGGTTATGTGCATTGCATGCCTTTTGTCTCTTTTTGCTGAAGTCCCTTGACCACTTGCCTGCCAGCCTGCCTGCAGGGTCTGCGCTATGAGGCAGCGCTGAACCCGCATGGAGACTCGTATGCACCCATGAAGCTGTGAGTGGTACCGGACTTAAAGTGACCGGCACCGACTTTAAGCTAGAAGTATGCAGCACCAGTGCCAGCTGGCTTTGCAGGTTAGCAGCAGAGTGCCTGGCCCGCCAGCACACAGCTGGTGCCTTGCATGGCGGGCGCTGCCCATCCTGCCACCGCGCCCCCCACCCTGCCCTCCTCTGTCCTCCCCTCCACAGCTTCAACGAGCTCCAGTGCAAGCTGCTGGCCCACCGCAAGTTTGGTGACGCCTACGGGGTGGCGCAGGCGGCGCAGGCGGCGCAGCAGCGGTACCACAAAGCCAAGGCGACGCAGCAAGACAACGTGGCGCGGCGCAGGTGTGCACGCAGGGTGTCACCTCAGCGCAGAAGCCGGGGAGAAGGCTGGTCAATGGTTTAAAGGGTGGGGGCACTATGCTGGCTGCCTGAGAGTGGCAGCAGCTTGCTTGCTTGGTTTGCTTGTAGCGTGTTCAGCCCGCCAGTGACCCCCTGTGCTTGCATGCCTTCCTGTTCCCTGCTGCCTGCAGGCTCCAAGTGGAGGCCAGCATGGCAGCGCTGGGTCTGGAGCCGGCACGGTTCCGGTACAGCCGGGACGTGCAGCAGTACGCCGAGGTGGGTGCTGCGGTACAGTGGCGGGGTGGCCAGCCCTTAGCCAGGGTGTGTGCTTTGGTATAGGATGTGTTACCCTGCGCTGAAATGGGTGGGGTGGTGCGCTACTGCCTCTACTTGCAGCCAGCAGGCAGCAGACGCTCAGCCGCACGGCATGGATGTGCTGATGTTGGTTGTCAAACAAACATGCTGCTTCAGCTGCCAAGCAAGCATCCCGATTGCACCAACGCACCCGCTGCCGCCTGCAGCACGGGCTGGGTAGCCCTGCAGCCATCGCTGCCGGGCTGAAGGCGCAGGAGGAGGGGAAGCGCTCGCGGGAGCAACGCCTGCAGCAGCTGCGCCGGCGGTGGGCGGGGCGGGGCAGTTAGTGTCTGCTGGCTGTGTGGTGTCCTAGCTTCAAGCTTCTCCGGGTTTCAAGCAAGCTTTGCCTCCCAGTGCCCTTTCCGGCCTGCAAATTGCCACTCCACTGAGCTGCCCTGTTGTGCTGGTGTGCCCTGTTGACATCTCATCACATGCCTTGCATGGAGCCCTGCCCACTGCCCAGGGGCACACACACATGCCCCACCCCGCCACTGCTGAAAAGCCCTGCTGCCTGCGCCCCATCCTAGCAGGCTGGATGAGGAGGGGCTGGGCAGCGAGATCAGCTGCCTGCCAGCTGCCAAGTACCTCAGTGGTGGTGGCGAGCTGGAGGCAGCAGTGGCGGCGGTACGGCAGGACAAGCTGCGGCGGGATGCAAGGGCGCAGCGGCGGAGGGAGATGGCAGCGGCCTTGAAGCAGCAGGGCCTGGGTGCCTGGCAGCATCTGCACGTAGTGCAGCAATACGTGCAAAAAGGGGTGGGCTCACATCAATCGGTGCTGGCAGCTGTGCGGGCGAGTGACGAGCGGCAACGCCAGCAGGCCCAGCAACAGCAGCACGCCCTGCAGTGGCAGCAGCAGCAGGCACAGCAGGCACAGCAGCAGCGGCTGCAGCAGGCGCCGAAGTTTCTGCTGCCGCCGCTGCAGCAGCGTGACCAGCAGCAGCAGCAGGCACAGCAGCAGCAGCCGCTGGGATGGCAGCAGCAGGCCCCTAGCCAGGGCCCGCTCCTCACAACGGAACAGCTGCTTGCTTGCCAGCAGCAGCTGCAGCAGTGGCAGCAGCAGCAAGAGCAGCGGCAGCAGCAGCAACAGCAGCAGCAGCAGCAGCAGTCCCAACCTCAGCAGCAGCAGCAGCAGCAGCAGCAGCAACAGCAACAGCAGCAGCAACAGTCTCAGCAGCCGCCAGCCGTCAAGCGTGAGTTCGACGGGCACGTTCTTCCCATCGTGGGGCAGTCATCCGCCCCTGTACCGGCGCCTGCCACCAGTGCCGTGCTGCCTCAGATGGCTGCGGCTTTTGTCTCGATTCCCGGTTTTGTGCGCACGGGCCCAGCCTCTGCCTTTGCTGGCACCAGAGCCAGCATGCCGGTCGCGCCCTCCTGGCGTCCGGCCGCACCGCCTGTGCTGCCTGGGTTCACGTCCCGCAAGGTGCCACCGACAGACGCCAAGTGCGCGGTGTGCAGGCACAACACGTCTTCAGCCGCATGCACGGCGGCCTGCGGGCGCTGCTGCGGCAGGTGCTGCAGCGACGCCTGCTGCGCACGGCACCGCAAGAAGCGCTGACTGACCGCCTTCCTCAACCTTTCCTCTGCCTCTTCCATTCACCAGCTTGCAACAATTCACAGTCCTGTTCCCACGCTCAATTTACACCCCCACGGCCTGGCTGGCGCAGTCAGCCAGCGCCCGCGTCGCAAATTTTCTTTTTCTTTGTACAAATTTCATTCCGACACACTCTTCCCTCACCCCGTCTCATCAGACCGTTGCTGGCTCCCCGTGGACTTGAATTGCAGTTGACTGATTGATTGAACCGTGCTTCACCTCATGAGAACAACGTTGGTGTGAGGCACAGCTATGGCAGGTGCCTGCTCATTTCCGGCTGCTGCCAATGTAAAGATGTCGCATGCTGTGCCAGAACTGAGCTCCCGTCAGTGAAGCCTTACCACACACGCGCACCGAGTGGGTGGCTGCACTCCCTCATGCCTGATCGAGTTGCGGGGCCGCTCAAAGTGCACCCGCCAGCCTGCCCTGCTGCTCTTGCTACTTGCAACCACGTGCCAAGCTAGCCTTGCATGGAGCTTACAGATAGCCAGATACGTTTTTGGTTCCATTTGATACGCACATACACAGTCCAAGTGCCTGTCCAACATTGCCTCACGCCTTCATCAAAGCGTCACAGGCGAGCGCCAGCTGCCACAGCGGCTGCCGCTGACTCAGCGCCAGCTGGGCGACTGAGCGCCACGTCATCTGCCACGTCATCACCGGATCTGCAGGATGCCCGCCGACACCAGCTTCTCAACCTTCTTGGAGATGTCTGGGTGCCGCATGTGCTGCTGGGCCGCCTTGGGGTCCTCCTGCATGTCTTGCAGCACCTGCGGGGCCAACAGAGAAGACACACATACAAATAGACCAGTGAGGAGAGGAGGGGGAGCAGAGAGAAAGGAACGTCGAGCAGAGAGTAAAAGAGCGTCGAGATAAAGAGAGGAAGCACCTGCAGGGCCGACAAAGCAAACACACAGCGAGAAGTAAGCAGATGAGGGTGAGCGGGAAAGGGAAAAGTAGGTGGGGGCCTCCTGCATGTCTTGCAGCACCTGCGGGGCCAACAAACGAGGGACGCAGAAAGAAACACAAAAAGAAACACACAAAGAAACACAGAAAGAAGCACACATCGAGAGGTGGAGCAGATGTGGTGAGAACAGAACGGGAGATGACTGGGGGTTTGGAAAGGGAAGGGCTATCGTGCGAGGCACGGGGCAGCAGCCGTGCAGCCATCTAACCGCGGCACGCCGCCTGTGAGTGCCAGCCGTCCCTGCCTGCTGCGCAACGCTCCCCCTCTGCCTGCCTGCCACACACCCCCGATTGCTGCCGATGCGCCGCCGCCCAACCTGCCCCGCTTGTTGATCCCGGCACACACGACCGGGTGCGGCAGGAAGCCCCACACCTCCCAACCTCCCCCGGCTGACGTGGCACAGCACGCTGCTGACGTGGCATGGCACACCCAATGCTGACCTGGCGCATGATGGGGTCTGACAGGATGCTTTGCACCTCTGGGTCCGCCATCGCCCGCGCCTGCCGCTCCTTCAACTCCCCCTCATCCATCTCGCCCCGGTTCATCTGCGCGGAAGATTCACAGAAGTAAGCACAGAAGTAAGCACACGCACAGAAGTGAGCAAGCACAGAAGTGCAAGCAGTGGCGAGGCCAGTGCCTTGAGATTGATGTGGCTCAAGGACAGCACAAACCAGTCGACAGCACTTGGCTCAGATGATTGGCCAACTCGCCAACCAGCACGCGCCACTGTTGTGCCAGGGCCACCCACGCAGGGTCGGCCTTAATTGGCCACGCTTGCGCCTGCTGGGCCTGCTGCCACCCACCCACCCACCCACCCACCCATCCACCACCTTCTTAATGGCTGCGGCCTTGCAGAGTATGACTGCCAGTGCCAGTCCCTGTTTTGCCAGGCTGAGCAGGGCTGCCCGCCCCCCACCCACACACCTTGTTGATGGCTGCCACGCAGCGCATGAGGCCCTCCTTGAGCTCCTGGTTGTCGGGGTCGTGGCGCAGCCCCTCCTGGTACGTCTCAATCGCCTTGTCAAACTCCTGCAGCGGTATCACACCAAACAAAGACAGCACACGTTAGCAAAACACGTGCCTGGACCGCTCCTAGCTCACCCTGCCCCGCCCCGGCCCCATCCCTACAATGCTCTGCCTCCACCTGCCTCCAGCTTCCAACAGTAGCAGTGCCAAGCACCTGCCCTTAGGCCAGCTTCCATGCCAGGCACTGCCACCCCACCTTCAGATGCCAGACACTGCCCCTCCCCACCTTCATAAAGAACTGGAGGTGGCCCTAGCCGGAGCACATTTGTATGGAGCGCCCGTCCCAACTCAGTACCCTCAACCCAGCAGCATTACACACCATTTCCCTGCGCCTAGCTTCAGGAGGCATTGCCAAGCACCTGCCCTCAGCCCAGCCTCCAAGTTAGAGTGTTTGCCAGGCACCAGAGTGTTTGCCAGGCACTGCACCCCCCCACCTTCATGAAGAACTGGAGGTGCCCCTTGCGTGAGTACCCCTTGCTGAACTCGGGGGCCAGCTTGATGCACTCGTCGGCGTCCTTCAGCCCTGCAGCCAGCAAACACACACGCAAGTTTGGAGTCAGGTGATGCTGAAGTTGGGGGCCAGCTGGATGCACTCCTGCGCGTCCTTTATTTTGGCCTGCAGCCAGAAAAGCACACGTGTGCAGGAAACAGGCAAGTTTTGGAACACGGCATCAAATGAGGCTGAATTCGGGGGCCAGCTGGGGGCACTCCTCCGCGTCCTGGCCTGAGTGAGAATGACAGAGCGGACAACATAATGTGTGTGCAGTGTCGGAGCTGCGTTGGCCATAACAAGCCACCCCCTGCCCACCCCACCCCACCCACCATCACTCGGCGCCACCGCGCTTGGTGTAGCAGGCGACCCCCCCGGCCAGGCCGGTAGATCAACACAATCGCTCACAAGGACAGATTGCTATAAAGGTCACCCCCAGGCTTGCCCGCCCCACCCACCCTCGTTCAGCGCGCCCAGCTTGGTGTAGCAGGCGGCGCGGTTGGAGTAGAGCTTGTGGGCCTCGGGGTTGGCGGAGGGAGGGCCGCGCTTCAGGGCCTCGGTGTAGTGCTGTACCGCCTCGGGGTACCTGCCAGTAGGGGGGGGCAGTACAGGGGCGGGGCAGGCGGGCAGGGTGAGGAGCGGCGAGGGCGACACTATTCAAGGCGGACCAGGAGCGAGCAGAATGCAAGAGTCCAAGGCAGGCGTGGATCTCGCTGGATAACCGCAACACCGCTGGACTGGGCTCAGTCCCCAGCGGCCCCGCCCCACTCCCCAATCCCCAATCCCTCACGCACCGCATCTCCTTGAACGCCGCGTTGCCCTTCTCCTTCTCCTCCGCACACAGGTCCATGTTGATGTAGGCGGCCTGCGGGCACGGGCGGGGCAGGTGGGAACACCAACAGACCAACACTTACGGCCTCTTCCAGCAGTCTGTCCCGCAGGTTGAGGCGGGGGGCCAAAGGAAGTTGAGGCGGGGCGCAGGATGCAGCCTGAAGTGCGGGCGGTGGCGGGAGCGCGTGAGAGGGAGGGCCTTGCAAGCTCCCTTCCACCTGCGGCCACATCCGGTTTCGCGCTGACCCCTACTGCCTGCAGCACCTCCCCCAGCAGCGTGCCCCACCCATACCCCAAAGGCCGAGCATCTCCTCCTGGTGACCCCTGCCCCCGCCGCCCCCGTCCACTTCCATGCTGCAAGCACCTCCAGAGGCAGGCGCCTCCAAAGAACAACAACACACAAACGCCCCACCTGCTGCGACTCTTTGAGAGTCTTCTCAGTCTCCTGCAGCCGCTTCAGGGTGTCGGCATTGCTGCATGGAGCGGGTGGGGAGGGGCGGGCAGGGCGGGTGGGGGCGGGCAGGCAGGGCAGGGTTTGAGCAAGCAGGATAGGGCGGGGGTAGCCGCTTCAATACGTCCTCAGCGCTGCAGGTGGGTGGATAGGAAAGGTCGGAGGGAAAGACACCCGCCCTGCGCCGCCGATGTCCAGCGGCGCTCCGACTACAACCCACGTCCGACGCACCCCCGCATCGAACACGCTCTGCTTCTCTCTTGCTCGGCCCATGCACTTACCAGAAGTCTCCCTGCGGCTTTCCCGATACACCCTGATGGCCTCCTCTGTCCGCCCCACCACACCCGTCCTAGCCCAAACACAGAACCTCCAGTAACCCCCTGTGCGCCGCGTTCAGGAGCCAGCACGCCCTTCCCTCCACGCACACGTCCCTTCTCCTCACCGGTGCTCCGTGAGGCTCTTGCGGTACACCGCAATCGCCTCCTCCAGCCGCCCCAGCTTCACCAGCGCGTTGCCCTTGCGCGTCAGGGCACGCGCGATGATCTTGTAGTCGGCACGCAGCTCCCGCCCGTGCTCCACAGCTGCGGCGGGGAAGAAGGCAGTGAGTCAGAATCAGACAGTCAGTTGGAGCATGCGCAATGATCTTGATATAGGCGCGCAGCTCCCGCCCGTGCTCCACAGCTGCGGAATAGGGAAGAGTGCGAGAGTCGGTTGGAGCATGTGCAACGTTTTGAAAACAGGAGTGCAGCTCCCGTCCGAGCTCCAGTACTGTGACTGTTGGATAACAAGGAACGCAAGGTTGATCAGCAAAAAGCTGCAAGCTTGCAGTCGGAGATCAGCTCGTTGCCCGCTGTGGTGCAGAGAAGGCACACCCATGCCCTTGTACAGGCGGTGCAAACGAAGGGATGACACGGCCGGCGTGCAAGCATTTGCCGGCTAGCTCAGCCCAAGTTCAGGAAAGGGGGCAAGCACTGCAAACACTGCAGGCTTGTGTCACCCAGCCACACTTTGCCAGCCACGCACCCACACCGCCTCCCATGCTTCCGCCGTCCGACCCAAGCATGCAGCCCCCGACTGCCTCGCCTCGCCAACCCACCCGTCTCGCAGTCCTTGATGCACTGCTCAAAGTCGCCCTTCTCGAAGTACACGGCGGCGCGGTTGGACAGGAAGGAGACGTCCTGGTCGTACAGCTCGATCGCCCTGCGGGACAGAAGCGAAAGCCAAAACGGTGAAAACAGGGGGCAGGACGGAGTAAGGGGATGCATCCGGTGGTGTCCCACAGTATGCCGCGCCGCCGCCACATGGGAGGGGAATCCTGAGGATCCGCGCTTGAGAGCTGCCCGGGTGCAGCTGGCCTGTGCAGCCTGCCCTGCATTCGCAGTACCCCTCTTCATGTGCAGCACGCAAGCCTCCACGCTGCGATTGATGCACCCAAAGGCAATAAGCTGTGTGGGCATGATGCATGCACCCACCGGTTGTAGTGCGTGATTGCCTCGTCGAACTGCTTCTTCTTGTACGCCTCGTTGCCCAGCTCCTTCTCCTGCTGCGCCTCCTTCTTCCTGCAAGCGTGAGGGGCGGTGAGGAGGGCTGGGTGAATAGTGGGAAATGTAGGATAGGGTGGGGTGCCTTGCAGTGGTGCAGGTCATACAGCACAGCGCTGCAGCACAGAATGGGATGGGAACCAGCAGCCTCGAGCAGCGCAGCACGGCACAGCACAGCCCAGACCAGCATGTCACAGCGCAGCACAGCGCAGCACAGCGCGCTGCTCCTCACTTGTTCAGAAGCTCCCACTCCTCCTCCGACCGCTCCGTCTCCGGCTCCCCCGACGGCGCCTGCACATCCTGCTGCATCGCCTCCGCCCCGCTGCTGCCCGGCGCTGCCGCTGCCGCTGCCGGCTCCTCGCTGCCTGCGCCGCGTGACTCTGCGCCGCTGTCCCCGGCGCCGCTGCCTGCCCCCTCGTCTGACTCACGCACCGACATGCCCAGCCCAACCTGCAGGCGCCGGGGTTGCATGCATGCATGGGTTATAATAACATCGCTGCTGCACCCGTGCCATCCAGCCGCCCAGCTTCATCCACTCAATGCCCGCCGAGCCCCTTGCCCCAACTCCCCTGTGCACTGTTCCACTCATTGTGTCACATCATTCACACCAGACGTGTGCATGTGAGGCCGGCCCCAAGCCCAGCCCACCTGGAGGGCCATCTGGAACCGCTCATCCGCGAGGTACCTCTGCATGCTGTCTGCGGGAGGCACCGGGATGGTGCGGGTGGGGTACAGGCGAGAGACGGGATAAGCGGTTGCGATAGCGAAGGAGCGGCAGGAGCGTCAGGCGGCACGTGCCGGTGATGCCACGTGTGGCCTGCGGCACGGCTGCTGTGCTGCCTCACACTGTGAGCGCAGGATCAATGCAACACTTCATTCATACGCGTATACGTGCGGCAGCTGGAAGCCCTGCCTAGGCGCCCCACCTGGGTTGCGGTTGATGTCCTGCAGCATCTGCATGAAGTCGGGCTGAGCCAGGAAGGCGCGCGTCTGCAGAGTGGGAGGGCGGAAGCAGGGGAGGCAGGGAAACAGGCGCAGGGCGCGAGTTGAGACCAGATGGGGGTGGGTTACGGCAGCGGCGTGGCGGGTATCCATACTCGGCACGTCAGTGCTCAGGGCCTGGCTCTGTCCCAAAGGCCAGTTGGAGCTCTCCTGTCAGCCAGCCCTGCACCTACCTACAGCCCGTGCAACCTCACACGCATGCCAACCCATCCGAACGGGCCCCACCTCTGCTTCTGCCAGGCCTCATACCTCTGCCCAGCTTGCCGGCGGCCAGCACCTCAGCACATGCAAACAGCCGCCGCCACCCAGTTCCCCCTGACAACCCCAAATCGCACAGTGCCCCACCTGTGGGTTGGTGGCCAGGCGGGACAGCACCTCTGGGCTGGAGAACAGGCCGCCCAGGCCGCCCATGCCGCCTGCGGGGCCGCCAGCCGCGCTGGCTGCCGCTGCCTTGCAGTCTTCCAGCCCCTGCTTCAGCTGCGCATTGGCGGGGTCCAGCTGCAGGCCTGCAGCAGAAAAGGGCACGCGGGTGCATGGTGGGGTGGGCGGGCAGAGCGTGTCAGGGAGGGTGGCGTTCGGCCAAACCTGCGGGTGGTGGCAAGGGCAGGAGCTGAATGCTGCAGTCAAGCTCTACATTCCACCTGCACGGCTGTCCAGCCGCCCCGAGGCTGCACATCCACCAGCATTCTCGCCTGGATGCAACTGCTCGCCTACCCTGTGTGTACGCATCCTCCGCCGCCTCCCACTGGCGCAGCCCAAAGAGGGCAGCCCCCAGGCGGGAGTAGCCCTTGGGCCAGTCGGACTTGAGCTCCACCGTCTTTTTGGCATCCTCCAGTGCCTGGGAGTAGTCGCCCATGGAGGCATGGGCAGCGGAGCGGTTGCTGTAGAGCACATGGTTTGTGGGGTCGGCGGCGATGGCGTCGCTAAAGTGCTGCGCCGCCTCGGGGAAGTTGCCGGCGCTAAAGGCAGCGTTGCCCTTGGCCTGCGGGCAGGGGGGAGAGTGGCAGGGGGCAGGGGAAGGCAGAAGGCAGAGGTGGGTGAGGGCGCGGAGCGGCGGAGAAGAACAGTGCAGAAGGCGGCGGCCGGTGGCGGCGGCAGTGGCAGCAGCACGATGGCGGGCAATTGGGCAAAGGGAATAGTGATCTGTAGACCACAACATCGGAGTGGGCAACCCAGAAGGCTACAGGGAGAGCTGGACAGTTCCCGCCGGGCCGATCACAGCGGAAGCGGCGGCATTTGGGCTTCAAGGCCTGCCCGTAAGCACCTTTAGCTCATCCGCTGTGGGCGCCATGTTTCGCCAATGCCTTGGAAGCGCGAGAGAAGACGGACTGCCGCCCGCCCTTCTAGAGAGGTGACGGCCGTGCTGCGTCTGCGGTGCTGGAACTGCGGGCTCAATGCACCCAATGCATGTCTTCTCTCATTGCGATCAAGTGTGCGAAATTTGAGGGAGCAGCGAGCGCTGTCATGAGCCTCGACTGGGCACCCCTGCTGGCCTCTGTGTTCGCCAAAAGCGATGTCAGCAGCCTGAAAGTGGTCAAGGCAGTGAAGAAAGCTGTGTCCAAAGCCGCCAAGCGCAGCGACCAGCCGGAGGAGCAGTTGCGCGCCTCACTGGACGCCTATCTGCGCGGGTGGGTGGGCTGGATTAGCGCACAGAAGTACTGAAGCCGGGAAGGCCGTGTTGGGAGCTGTAGATCGCCCACATGGCAGCCGCCACAATCAAGGATTGCATGCATCCTCACCGCCGCTGGTCGCCCACGTACACCCTTGTTGCTCTGGCTCTGTGCAGAGGACAAGGCAGCTTCCATCTGGAGGGTGGCAATGTGGTGAAGGCACCAGCGCCGCAGCAGGCTGAGGACACGCCCGGCAAGAAGAAGAAAAAGAAGAAGGCCAAGAAGCAGGCGGCAGCAGCTGAGAGCCCCGCAGCGCCGGCGCAACCGGAGCCAGAGCCAGCAGCAGCAACCTCGCCTCCGAGCAAGAAGAAGGTCAAGAAGAAGGACAAGGAGCATGTGGCAGAAGGCGGCGCCGAGGGCAGCAACCAGCAGCTGGAAAAGAAGAAGAAAGGGAAGAAGCGGCGGGCGGCCGAGGCGGCCGCGGCCGAGGAGCGTGGGCAGCAGCATGCGCAGCCCCCCGCAGCAGCGGAGCAGCAGGAGCAGGAGGCGCCGCCCGCCAAGCGAAGGAAGAAGGCAAAGCGGGTGGCCGGCGATGTAGCAGCCAAGCAGGGCGGCGGCAAGGGGGCTGCAGCTGCAGCCGCAGCAGAAGCAGGTGCTGACAGTGATGCAGGGGGCAGCGACAGCCCGCCGCTCGAGTTGGCAGAAGAGGAGGCGCAGAGGTGGCGGGAGAGCGCGAAGCGTCAGAATGTGAAGAGCGGGGCGTTCAGCAAGGCGGAGAAGGAGACACTACGGCAGGCGGGTGAGTTTAAATTGAGGGGCCACTGGAGGGCATGGAAGTATGTGGAGGGCGGTGCTCGAGGCAGGCGGCTGATTGTGGAGCGCTCTGCTGCATGCATGGGACGGTGCAAGGGGCACGGGGCAGCGTGTCTGGGAGGGAGGCATATTGTGAGGCAGGGCGCAGGCCAGGTGGCCAGCCAGCCAGTCGGTGCCGGGTGTGGGTGCTCGAAGAGGCAGGCTGGTGACCTGGGACACTGCAGGTGCAGCCAGCCAAGCATGCTTGTAAGCAGGCTGGCGGGCTTAGCAGGCCTGCCGCGCTGGGGTCCTCAGGTCCATTCACAACCCTTGTTCTCCATTTCTTCCTGCACTCGGCGTGCAGTGCTGGCCTATGCTGCCAAGCATGGGCTCAGCACGGACAGCTTTGATTGGCTGTACGCCAGCAGCAGGAGTGGGGCCACCAAGGGGGCCTGGGGCAAGGTGCGCATGCCGGCCCGCACATGCAAAGGCTGCGCTGCCTGGAAGTGGGGTGGCTTGGCAATGCCAGTGTGTGCCTGCAAGGGGCAGTGCCTGCAAGGGGCGGTGGCGGCGGCAGGCAGGAGGCGCCTGCTTGCCGCCCTGTGTGCGCGCACTGCACGTGCCTGCTTGTGCCTTGTCACTCAAACCTCGACATGCACTGCTTGCCACTGCCTGCCTGCTCCTGCGGCCGCCTGCCTCCCCTCGCTGCAGATAGCTACCGCGCTGCCGCACCGCCCCGTCAAGGCGGTGTGGGCTGCCGGCACCCGCATGTTCCACGAGGGCAACTACCAGGTGGGTGGGCGGGGTGGCTGGAAAGGTGCTGGTAGCAACCGACTAGCTGGGTGCCGTGGTTGTCCCTCGGGGTCCCTCGGGGTGAGAGACCAGCACGGCCTGTGCCTGGCATGCGCGCTGGCTTAAAGCGTGTCACCTGCATTGTTGGCCTGCTCTCTGCTTCATGCTGCTACCGCAACTGACCCTGGGTGGGGTGCATCATGCTTTCATCATCACCCAACCCTCCCCTGCCTGCGCTATGTTGCTACCACCACGCACCACCCACCCACCCACCCTGCTTCATGCTGCCATTCACACCCTCTTACCCTGCTCCCTGCTGCCACCACCACCCTCCCACCCCTGCTGCCACCACCACCCTCCCACCCCTGCTGCCACCACCATGCACCCACCCACCCTGCCCCCTGCTGCCACCACACCCTCCCACCCGCCCTGCCCCCTGCTGCCGCCACCGCACACCCACCCTGCAGGGCAAGTGGAGCCCCGAGGAGGATGCCCAGCTGCTGCAGCTGGTGAGCGAGCGCGGGCGCAAGTGGAAGGAGATTGGCGGGGCGGTGGGGCGCATGCCCGAGTCCTGCCGCGACCGCTGGCTCATGATCAGGTGAGCACCCAGAGGGCAGGCAGGTGGAGGGCAGGTGGAGGGGAGCAGGTGGAGGGCAAGTGAAGGGCAGGAGCTTGGCTGCAACTGACAGATGAATCCAAGGAGCTTGGCTGAGGCGCTCAGTACATTGGGGTGCTGCTGCTGCTGCTCCTGCTGCTGCTGCTGCTCCTGGGCAAGGAGCAGAGAGGGCTTTCCCCTGTTCATTTATGCATTTGGTTCAGTTATGTTCAGCTGGGAGAGGCCCGCCAGGTTGGGCTCCTCGTTGCACCTGCCATGCTGTCACGCCGTGCCGCCCATCATACCTCCCTCCCGCCTGCCTTGCTCCGTTTGCCCGCAGGCAGGGCAGCGCCCGCAAGGAGGGGCGGTGGGCGGAGGATGAGACGGAGCGGCTGCGGGCGGCGGTGCAGCAGTATTTGGAGGCCAAGACGGCGGCAGAGGCGCGGCCGTTTGGGGGCGGGGGGGATGGGGAGGAGGAGGAGATGGCCACGCTGTTGCTGGCAGACATAGAGGGTGGGTGAACGAGGCGGGCGGACGGGCGGGCTGCCTGGCTGGCTGGTTGGGGATCTGTAGAAGAGGTGGCTGGCTGCTGCACCTCTGGGTGGAATGCCTGGCCTGCCTACAGCCCAAGTTTTGGTGCAGCACTTCTCGGCAGCTCCCGCCCTGGATTGGGATTCCCACATGGCCCGCCCCTGCCTCCGCCCCGACACTCTGCACCGCCTTTCCCTTCCCCCACCCTCCCACTCGCCTTGCCTGCCTGTCGCCCTTGCTTCCTTGGCCCCCTGTTGCTCTGCAGGCGCAGCTGAGGCGCCGGTGGTGGACGAGGATGGTGCAGCCACGGTCACCGTCAGCCGGCGGGTTGTGCTGGATGACATCGACTGGAACGTGGTGTCGCAGGTGGGACCGGAGTGGTTGGGTCAAGGTCAAGGGCGGCCGGGGCGGGAAGCGGTGTGGGAAATGGTTTTGCGGGTGCAGGAGGTGGGACTGACCGTGGAGTATGGGGCCATCATCCCCACTGCCATCTTGCCCACCGCCCACCCAACTCGCCCTTTGTTTACTCACAACAGCTTGCGGCCTAATCCCCCACGTCACCCCCGCTCCTTGCAGGCCGTGGGCACCCGCAGCAATGTGCAGTGCCTGGAAAAGTGGTACACCCAGCTGTCACCCTCAATGGTGGCTCGGGGGGAGTGGGGGTCGGGGGACGACCGCCGCCTGCTGCGCGCGCTGTACCAGAGGTGGGATGGCAGGCAGGCGGGCCGTGGGGGGAGCGGGGAGGGTGCCGCCGCTTGCCTGCAGTGCTTGGCGCTGGGCAGCATGGTAAGACAGATGTAACTGTCACACTTTGCTGGGGCTCTCTTCTTGCGCTGCACGCCCCCGCGGCGCCACCCCGCTGCAATGCCCGCCTGCACCGCTGCTCACACAGCCGCTTAATTAAGCTTGGACTCACCTGTTCTGTATTGCATGCCCCCCTTGCATTACCTCTGCATCAACTTTGCAGCGGAGCCGCCCACGACTATGAGCTGGACTGGGGGCAGCTGGTGCGGGGGCGCACCGCGCAGCAGGTGCGCTATGCGTGCTGCACGCCGTGTGTCGAGGGGATGGCGCCGCTGCCCTGCCCTGCCAGCTGTGCTCCCCAAGTCGCTGAACTGCCTTCTCTCCCATGCCTTCCCCTGGGGTCAGGCGTGCCCTGCCTGACAACCCCCGCCCTGCCCGTCCCTGCCTTCCATGCCTGCCTGCCTCGCCCCGTTCCCCCTGTGCACACGTACGCAGGCGCTGCGCCTGATGGTTGCAGGCTGTCCTTGTCCACACTGCTGCAACATTCCTCCTGGTACACCAATCCCCCCACCCATTGCAGGCGCGGCGGCGCTGGCGCCTGATGGTCAAGGCGGTGCCTGACCACAGGGACCTTGAATTTGGGGAGCTGGTGGATGGCCTGGTGGACAAGTTCATGCCGCAGCTTAAGGAGGCAGCGCAGCAGGCGCAGCAGGCGGCGGGGGAGCAGGGGTAGGGGGCTGATGGTTGCGCATATTGTATCAGGCTGATGTCAACAGATGCATGCAGGCGCTCGTCTTAAAGAATACGAGTGCTGCACACAACTGATGTCCCGTTGCATGTTTCACGTTTCTTGCGCGTGCCAGCTTTTTGGCATGTACTGTAACTTGCTTAGCACATCATGCCATGCTGCCCACCTGCGCCCTGCTGGATTCTGACCGGTAGGGCAGGGACACAGTATAGAACCGGCCTGAGGTTGACTGGTGGAAGCTTTCACTGGCTGCCAGTTCATGGGTGCATTCCCAGCCGAGCCCGCTGACTTTGCAAGACAGCTGTGCATTGGTGCGCTGCTGGAAGGGGTGGGCTGTTTCTTCCGGCGCGCTCCATCGGCCCCGCTGGGAGCCTGTGTGCCGTTTTAGAAAACTTACTTCTTGTCCAATTTCCAACGCCTCCCACTCCTTGCGCCCAGCACCTGCTCTTCCGCTGGCCCTTCCTGTCGCACATGTGCTAGACGCTCCCAGAGCTCCCTTGCCGAGTGCAGCACACAGCTCACCCCTTCTCCCTCCGCAAGCTCACAATGCTGGGGACAGGATGTCGGTTTCCATATCACTGGCATCCCTGAGCGGGTGGAGTGCCCGTACAGGCAGGGTTCCAAACCAGGCTGGGCGACGATTGGACGGCTGGCTGCTGTTCTACCTGCCGACAGCTTGGGGCAGCTCAATGTAGGCTTTCCTTACGTTTTCAGGGCTCCTTCTAAAACTGCGGAGATGCCAGCAGTGGGTGATGCTCCCGCCTGTGTGGGTCGTGTGGGTGCTGCGCGGCGCCTCGTACCGGGGCGGCGCCGGCGGGGGCGGCATGCGGCCCTCCCCGCTGCCTCGAAACTCGCTCCTAATGCTCTGTGTGGTGTTTCTGAACGGATGCAAGCGCCCGAGCAGGAGTTTGACTGCCCCATGCAGCGCATTTTGTTGAGTGTTGAGCGCCCTCTTCTTGCGCCTCCTGCCTCCCGCCCCTGCCACTCTTCCCTCCTGCTCCCCCGCCTCACAGGGTCTCCCACGGCCTGAGGGCGTCCCAGTCCACAGTATGTGAGGGCTGTGCGTGTGCGTGGGCCGCTTGGCCGGGTCACTCCCCCTCCGCGCTCCCCCCAAGGCCCGCAGCTAGCTGCAGAGCTCGTCCGTGGCCGTCTCAACGCATCTACGAAGACGCGAGCGCCGCCGCAAAGCCAGGTGAGCGGGAAGCTCGAGGGGGCGCGGCATCTGCAGAACGCGGTGTGGCCGGGGAGCTTCCAGCCCCTTCCAGCGCTCGTCGCCGCCCGGCCACAGCCTTGGGATGGCCTCACTCACACCCCCGTGCCGCCGGCCAGAGCCGTGTCGGGGGCTGGACTTGGGTTGCGGTCCACCGCGCAGGGGGCGGCGCAGGGGCATTTCCGACGCCGGGCTGTGCCGGTGCTTGCCGGCTGTATCCGCCCTTTGACCCCCTCCCTCCCTCCCTTCTCTGCCTGACAGAAACACGCACTTCTTCTGCCCCTCCCTCTGCTCCACTGCAGGCTGTCCAGAGGTCCCACAACCCTGCTGCCACAACCGCTTGATGCGCGCACGCGACACCCCACCTCCCGCCCCGCGGCACGTCACCCTCCCAGATAGGTGGTGGTTGTTCTTGTTCGAGTTTGGCACCCAGAAAGTCCCGAAGTTTTGGCGTCGTCCCCGGCTGCTCCGCTCGCTCCGGCTTGGGCGTCCCGTGCTGCTCCGCTCCGTCCACCGCACCGCACCCCAGCGCCCCGAAGACCACCCCGCTGCCAGCGTTTGTTCGGGCTGTGCTGCCATCTGGCTGGCTCTGGCGTGGCGTGCGTCCCCGCGTGTTCTCTGGCTTGGCTGGTTGAAGAGGGAGGCTCTGAAGCACCGAAGGAAGTCGTGTCGAGACGCGTCGCTGCCCTGGCGTAAAGCGTGTTGTGGCGGGCGTCGGCTGGTCGGCTGGTCTTCCTGATGTGACCCCCGAAGAATCTCGACAAGTCTAGATGCGTGCTGCCCTCTGGTTGGCCCCTGGTTGGCTCCACGGAACTGCACAGCGCCGGCAACAGCACCGCCGCCCCCAGCAGCAGCTGCACCGCGAGAAGCCCCAGCCTGCCTGCTTTAAGCCTTGCCATGCAACCCGTGTGGGTGTACACTATTTTCTCCGTGCTGTTCTGCCACCACTACTCTGCTCCTATTTTATCGTTCACCCTCCTGAGTTGTCATCTGAGCGACCGCCCGAAGCGCAAACGCGCCAAGGCCCAGGTACCGCCTGCCTGTTGTGGCTTGCCTGCATGCACTGCCTGCCTGCCCGGGTGCAGTGCCTCTGCCTGTAAGCTCCTCCCCTGCAGTCTCTGCCCCACGCGCTCGTGCCACGCCCCCATGGCTGGCCAGCTTCACCCATGAACAGCGAGTGGTTGGTTGAGCTCAGACGTCACCCCAGTTCCTCTGCCCGCCTGCGCACAACGCCCTGCACCTCTAGCGTCACCGCGCCTCACCTGCTCTCGAGTCGCCCAGCCAAGCGCCTGCTCCGTCTGCGACCGCCTGCTCCTCTGCCCCCTTGCCTGGCTCCTGCCGCCTCCTTGCTCACCCCAAGCTTCAAGCCCCGTTGGTCTGAGCCACCCTCAGGTGCCGCCCCAGTGTGTTGGCTGGTGATTGTTGCAGGGGTTTGGGTTGTTGAGAGCTGTGCCTGCCTTGGGCAGCGGCAGCCGTGCAGCACTAACTTTGCCCCCCTAGTCCCGCAGTGGTGCCAGTGTTGCGCCCCGCACCGAGCCACCCTGTGTTGAGACGTGCCAACCAGAGGTCACCGCCAGTCTGTAGTCCCCGTCACAACCCGCCTCGCACCCAAGTGTCGCCTCACCTGCCAAGCCTGCGCACAACACCACCTGCTTCCGCTGCACCTCTCCCGTCGCCACTCACAGCCTCTCCAATCACCACCTGGCCCCTGCGCACCTCACCCTGGCCTCTTGTCCCTTGGCCTGCTTCTGCTGCCTCTTCCTATCACCCAAGCGCCCCGAGCCTGCATGTGTATCCTCTCAGGTGCCCCATTGGCCTGTTGGCGGGTGGCTGTGGCGTGTGTTGGGCTGCTGGGTTTGTCAAGAGCTGTGCCTGCAGTGTGCAGCGGCAGCCGTGCCCTTTTCAACTGTGCCTCCCCCAGTCCCGCAGCGCCTCGTGTGCGAGTCGAGCTGCGCCACCCTCACCACGTCAGGTGTTTGGCAGTCCACCAGCTGGGGCAGTCTGCGCGAGTTCAGTTCCGGGCATGTCGGCGTGCATGGCACCCAAGCCGCCGAGGGCAGCCGGCCCGGCAGCGCTGATGTCCGTTCCTCCCTCTGCAGCCTCCGCTCCCCCTTCCGAACCTAGAGCGCCTCCAATCTGTTACTGTAGTGAGCCCACCGCCAGATGAGCCGTTGTTGTGTCCGGTGGGGTGGTGCGGGTGCTGGGCTGTAAGTGTTGTTGAGAGTCCTGGTTACTCTTTCTGCGCTACTGGTTTCAGTTGCTTGTGTGGGACAGAGCTTCCTGTGGTTGCGAATGGGAGGGCAGGCGGGCAGCACTATAATGTGTCCCTGCTGCAGACACCACGTTTAAGCCATTGCGAGTGGGCAGAGACCCCCGGCTCGAACCGACGGAATGGCAGGTGGGGTGAGCAGCTTTGATTATCGTGGCTGTGGCAATCAGAGGCGGGGCGGGCCTGTGTTGAGGCTGGAAGAAGTTCAGTTTGTAGTGGGCAGCACTAAAGTGTCGCCCTTGCAGCCCCGACCCTCGAGCCGAGTGTGCCCCAGGCTTCCAGCCCCCCACCTGCGGTAGATTCCTGGCATGGGTGTGAGGTGCTGTGCTTGCCGATGGGCAGCTGCTTCCTCTGGTGTGCCTGGCCAGTGAGTTGGCAGTGTGCAGTGGCGGCAGCAGCACGGTGCAGTCTGACATGTGCTTCTGCTGCAGCCTCGACGCCCCGTCTCCCCAGCTTCCTGGCTCTGTGGGCTCGGTCAGGCAAGGTTCCCTTCTCAGCTGTTTCCCCTGCTGGTGTGCCCGGGGTGTGGTAGGCTGCCTGGCTCTTCTGGCAGGAAGCAAGTTGTTTTTGGGTTTCTTGGCATGGCAGTGGGGCAGGCAGCGCTAACACCCGACCTCAGTGCAGCCTCCAGGCCTCTTCCTCCCGGCGCAAGCAAGCGTGTGCACCAGCCTCCCCCAGTAAGCTGCGGCTGTAAACCGGCGATTTTGTGTTCCAGCCAGCTGCAGTGGGAGCGCCAGCGCCTGCATTTTGTTTTCCGCTGCGGTTGCCAGCTAGCCAGTGGCGGCAGCAGCGCAGCAACGGCATTTGCCGCAGCCCTCTCCTTGGCAGCAGCATGCTGGTTTTCCCCCGGCAGAAGCGCCGCAGAGTGTTTTTCCAGCGCAAACAAGCCCTTCTTTCCTCTCCTCCCGAGCCCGCTGGATGCCAAGTCACCCGCGGCACCTGCGCCCGGCGGTAGGGCAGCAGTGTTGCCGCAGCCGGAACGCTGCAGCTTGCAGCAGCAGCGGCGGTGACTTGCCTCGGCGTGCTCTTTGTTTGCTTGATCAGTTGGAGCGGTGTGGTGTGTGTGCAGCCCCCCGCCTCCCCTGTTGCGGTCCCGTCCTCCTCCCAGCCTGCTGCAGCCGCCGAGCCAGGCAGAGCAGCACGGTCTCCCGTCTCAGCCTCCGCTTCGGTACCACGTCCTCTCAGGTGTTCCACATCTTGCAGCTGCCCCTCCTTTTGTGCTTTCCGCTCCTTCCCTCATGGCTTGGGCTTTATAGCGAGGCTCGTATGATTTCGGTGCAGTGCCCTGCCCTGCCCCTGTGCCGCATGCACCCCTGTCTCCTTCCGCATATCCCTTATTCGCAGAGTTTTCTCCCCTCTGCTCAAGCTGTGGTCTGGTGTGTTTGGTGGTCCACCTGGTCTGGTTTTCTGGACTTGGGCTTCCTGCATCTTCGCCACCCGCGAGTGCTGCTGCTGCTGCCGAGCTTCATACCTCCGCGCGCGCTGCTCGCCCCCAAGCGCTTCTCGCCCCGCCGCCCGCCGCCGCGCACCGAGTCTGTGTCGCCGCCTGGCCTGGCCTGCCTCAAGCTTCCTCAAGCGCCACCTCCACCGCCTCTTGCCATCCCCACCCCGCCGCCTTCCCCGCCTCACCTGCCTTCCTGCCTTCCTCATCACCCCCTGACCACTTCCGTCCCTCCACCCTCACCACCAAGCCCCATGGCAGCTTCGAGCACACCCTCAAGGCGCCATGAGCCCTCCCCCTCCCCCACCCTTCCCTCCTCACGGCCCAGTCACATGGGCACCCCCCCACGGCTCAGTCACATGAGCATGCGAGGGCTTTGCCCACCCCGCCCCAGTCACATGGGGACCCTCCACCCCCGAGGGCTTTGCCCTCGCCCACCCGCGGTCTTCACCGCGCCCCCCTCCACGGAAACACACACGCCTGCTCCGTTCTGCTGCTGCCTGCGAGTTCCCGGTGCTGCTGCTAGCACGCCTGCTGCTCATGAAGAAGGGTCCAAACCCACTGTGCAATTGTAGTTGTAGTGTAGTGCAGTTTAGTGCAACAGTTGAATTGGAGAGGGGAGGCATTGGAGGGCAGAAACGTACAAAGAGGAGAAGCGCTCGGGCGGAAAAGCCAGCAGGCACCCAGGGAGCAAAACCAAAAGCAACAAACGCAGATGGATCAAGGCGGGAACGTGCATGGATCAGGGTGGGTGGCAATGCTGTGCGTACTTCCCTTGATGGCTGGTGGTGGCTGTGGTGGGCGGTTTAGGCAGCAGTGCAATAGATGTCTGGTGTGACTGGCCATGGGGAGATGAGCGGCTGGGGCCAGCAGGGCGGCTGCCCCCAACCTTCCACTGCATCCCACCCTTGGTCATTTCGTTTCTTCTTTCCCGTAGCAGGGTGCGCCGCGAAGCTCTCGGTGTTCCCTTCTGTCTTGCCAGCCACCCAGCCCGTGGACATTGATCACTGCAGCACTTGGCATCGCTCAGTCAGTGAAGGGACTCGTGGTAAGCCGCATTGCATTGGGAGCGATTGCCCCCGAGGCTGAAATGCGGGGGGGGGACTCTCCCGTCGCGTTAAAGCCAGGCAGCATCGCATGATCACTTCCGGCTGCACACCCTGCAGGGAGCGCCATGGAGGCCCGGCGTGGTGCTGGGAGCGCAGCCGGCGGCTGGAAGCCTGGTGCGGGCAACAGGCCGTCTGGGCCGGGTGGCAGGCACCCCGCCGGCGGCAGCGGCCCCGAGCGGCGGCGGCGGCTGCCGCACCCGCCCTGGCACAACAAGACCCAGCTGTGCCGCAACTTTGCTGGCGGCCAGTGCTGGCACGGCGACACTTGCATTTTCGCACACGGGGAGGGCGAGCTGCAGTACCCTTTCCAGCAGCTGGACCCAGACAGCTGTGAGGAGCTGGAGACGCCAGCCGGGCAGGAGCAGCTGGCGCAGCTGCTGGCAGCAGCGATTCATGGGGCGGTGGCCAAGGTGAGTGCGGCAGTGCATGACTGGGGGAGAGAAGGTTGTTTTGGGATGCCCTGCTTGTTGGCTCTGATCCCCGGCAAGTTTTGCAGCTCCTCCTGGCGCGGGCGTGTGCTGTCCTGCCTTCCCCTGCCCCACCTTCCACCCCACGTGCGCGTGCCCCGTCCCGCTCCCACCGCAGGCACGCATCCACATGCGGCGTGCCCAGGGCGCAGGCCCGCCGCGCGCAGGCGAGGAGCTGCGCTGCGCCGAGGAGGCGCTGGAAGCAGCCCCTGTGTTTGATGCCTCTTATCTCATGGACCATGGCCTGCATGGGCGCACCGCGGGCCAGCTGGGCAGGGTGAAGCGTGAGGCGGGCGAGGTGTGGGACCAGGTGCAATCGGCGCTGCTTGAGACGGGCAGCGCCGGTGCGCACCCACAGCAGCCCCCAGCGGGGCAGCCCAGCCAGCAGCAGGGGGCCGCGCAGCGGCCGGCTGGCAGCAGGGCACACCAGCAGTGGGCACCGGGCACCCCGCCTCCCGCCTCCAGTGCCCAGCCTGCCAAAACCTATGCGCAGCAGGCAGCAGCGCAGCCTCGGGCCTCTGGCGCCCAGCCCACTGGAGCATACACGGCGCATCTTGCCGCAGCCCAGCAGCCAGACGTTGGCTACACACAGCAGCCGCCCCCGCAGTGGCAGGCCTTCAGCGCTCCGCCGGCCGGCGGGTACCCGCAGCAGACACCCCCCCAGCCGCCGCTGGGCGCCTACGGGCCGCCGCCGTACGGCCCGCCGGGCTACGCCCATCCAGCGGGCAGCTACCCCTTGCCGCCGTTCATGCCTCCCTTCCAGCAGCCATTTCAGCCGCCGCTTCCGCCCGGGTTTGTGTGGATGGGTGCCGCCCCAACCGGTCCACCTGGGAGCCAGTGGCCGCCCGGGTATGCATACAGCAGCCAGCAGGCGGGCTGGGCGCAGCCTCCCCCTGGCATGCCACAGCAGCCCGGCGGCTGGGCTCAGACTGCGGCGCAGGGGGCAGCTCCCGCCAGCACACCACAGCAGGACAGCGGGGGTGCCGCCCCCCACCCAGCGACCCCGACGCCACCCAGGCTCACGCTGCCCGCCCCGCCGCAGTCAGATGCAGAGAGGGTGAGGCAGCAGGGCAATGCGGAGTACGCTGCCGTCATCAGCAACCCATCCATGCCGCTGGCAGAACAGGTTGCCTGCTTGCAGCGGGCGGCAGCAAAGTACTCGGCAGCCCTGGCTGCCAGCTCCACTGGTGAGCCCACCTGCTGAGCTCCAATAGTGTGCCCATGTGACGGGGATAGTGTGCCCATGTGACGTCATGCATGCGCTAAATGCCCTGCCCCCTGACCCTCGCAATACACAGCATGGGGTGCACTCACGGCAGCAAACATACTGTAACAGCGCCTGTTTATTGAGCAGCCTGCCCGGCCAGAGCCTTACGCAGCCACCCTCTCCCCCTGCCTTCCTGCCTGCCTGCCCTGCCCACCCCGCCCGCCCTATCCCTGCCTGCCCTGCCTCCAGATGACGAGCGAGCATCTGCCTGCAAGAATGCGGGCATGGCGGCCATGCGTCTGCTGGAGCGCTGCCCGCAAGCATACCTGGGGCAGCCTGAGCGCCAGGTGTGTTGCTGTCATGCGGGCTGCAGTACCGGCATGTTCAGAAGCAGCCATTTGTGCATTATCAGCTTGCCGCTCGCTCTGCCTGCCTCCTGCTGTGCCTACCTGCCTGCCTGCCTGCCTGCCTGTCTGCCGCTCCCTCTGCTTTCACCTTTGCTTACGCAAAGTGTGTGCTCGTTGCCTTGTTTGCACTCCACAGGAGAAAGAGGAGCTGGCCTGCCGCTGCGGCATGCTGCGTGCCTTTGCCCGTGCCGCCGACCTGGGCGACACAGCGGGCAAGGCGCGCTCGTGGGTGGACGAGGCAGCCTCACGAGCCGCCGACGCGTACTACACACGTGAGTGCAGCAGTACAGTGGCAAAGCAGTACAGTGGCAGAGGAGTACAGCAGCAGAGCTGGGAGAAGCTGTAGCAGAGCTGAGCGAGTAGGAGAGTGAGGGGTGGCGGTCTAAGGGTGTGTGCACCGTCCTGCACGTCATTGACCCTCATGAGGCACGCCTTGCTGGTTCTGGCTTCACTTCGGTCTAACGGTGCATGGGCCCTCCTGCGCGTGAGTAAGGCTCGCCTTGCTGGTTCTGGCTTCACGCTCCATCTTGAGCGCAAACGGTGCCGGCGGCGCGGCAGCCCGTGAGGCAGCTTGGGTGCAGGCAACACTTGCACCGACGTCCCTCAGGGCTGGGGCAGGGCTTGGTACCCTAGTGCAGCCATTCCCGCTGCCTGCCCTGGGTGTGCACACGTGACTCCTTGTAGCCCTGCCGCTGTCCACCATTGTGTCGTTGCCCTGTGCCGCAGTGCTGGACAGCACGGCCGGTGTGCCATACCATGATGCGCTGCGCGTGCTGGAGCGGATGCGGTCCTCGCTGGAGGGCTCTGCTGGCCCCCTGGGCGGCAAGTTCCTGCACACCATCGCAGGTGCGGCTACGGTGTGGTTGGTCTAGCGATGGGTTGCTTTGTCAGGTGCACCACTTGTCGATCGATAGCACACCACATGCCGGTGCGCAGTCACCCGGTCCACCCATCAGTGGCACACTGATGCATTAGAGGCAGGGCTCAATGGCTGAGGAACTCCAATTGGAGTTTATGTGCCATAATCGCCACGATGCTGCACTTCTTCCGTTGCAGAGACGCTGTTCAGATGGGGGGTGACGTACAGCCAAGCTGGCGACTATCGGGCAGCGCTCAACATGAACCGAGAGGCCAGGTCGGTTGAGTGGTGCAGAGGGACGAGCAGCCAGAGAGGCAGGTGCTCGCCTGCCCTGCAGACGGGAGGGATTGCCTTGTTGTCGGCTCGTGCTGTGCTGCGCTGTGCTGTGTCAGTGGAGGCATGCGCGCCTGCATGGCATTGAAATCTGTCCCATGCCCTGTGCCCCTGCCGCCCAGCCCCGACGAGGCTGCCCTTTGTTCCTCCCCATGCCGCCAACTGATGCGCTCCTTCCAGAAGGATGAAACAAAGGATAAAAATGGATGAAGAAGGATGAAACATCCTGTGCACCAATCAACAGAGTCCTGCCCTTGCATTCGCGTTAAGCCTTCCCCATGCGTTAAACTTCTCTCTTGTCCCTGCCGCTGCGTGATCCCAGGCGCCCGCTGGCGGAAGCGGGCGCAGCGTTGCGGCGCTGCGGGGTGGCCGAGCTGCTGGCAGAAGTGGATGAGCTGGAGGAGTCGCTGTCCCTGCAGCTCAGCAGTGCTGAGTCAGCGCAGGTTTGTGAAGCGAGGGAGCGGCTGTGTGTGAGCGGCGGGTGGCTGCAATCAACTGCAATCACTTCGCAGCCCCCCTGCTCAGCTGTGCGGTTCTCCCGCCTCGCCGTGCGGCCTGCCTGCGTCCCTGCCTTGCCTCGCTGCTCACTGACCAGTGCCGTGCCCCGCCGCAGGGGTTGTCTGTGTTGGTCGGTCGTGAGCAGCCTTATACTCCCACTTTGCACTGCTGCAGGCGCGCCAGGCTGGCGATGAGCTGTTGGAGCAGGGTGTGAGGGGTGGTGAGGAGCTGAGCATGGACGCTGTGTACGCTGCCATAGACCGATACAAGGAGGTGAGGCTCCGGGGAAAGCCTCAAGGCAGGTGCGCAACACATGGCGGGGCAAATGGCGGGACACAGCTGCCCTGCTGGCAGGCGTTGCATTCATTCACAGGGCGGCTGCTTCAGCGCAAGCGCAGCAGCGGCCCTGCTCCCACCCTTGGCGCTGCTGCGAATGCTGCTGTGGGTGCTCACTGCTTTTGTATACGCTGCTGCTGCGCACTGCCTAATGGTGCCGCTGCTCAAGTAATGGCTGCTGAGCTGGCCAGCGTGCTGCCTGCCCCGCTCTGCAGGCGGCGGTGCTGACGCGCGAGCATGACCTGGAGAGCGAGGCCGTGGCGCTGAGCAGGCTGGGGCGAGGTGCGTGCCCGCTGCCCTTCATTAGTTTGCCCTCCCTTCAACCCTTCAAGGGGACGACAGACAGCAGCAGCTCTTCCAGCAGCACCTGCCGCGCACGCATGTCAGCTGGGCACCTCCATGTGTCGGAGCACCGTTCAGGCCGGCTTGGGCCTGCTGAGGGGGGACCCTAAGCTAGCTACTAGCACTGACCACAGCACAGCACTGTCCTTCCTTGTCCTGCCCCCCAACCACGGTACCGCAGTGTACCGCAGCGTGCTCAAGGAGGAAGTCAAGGCGCGCAGCTGCTTCCGGCACGCCGTCGACCTTGCCGTTGCCATGGCGCCGCGCACCTTCTGTGAGTACCTGAGGCTGGGTGCTTGCCTGCCTCCTTTTCCTGCGGGCGTGCAGGGATCCACACAGCGCCTGCCGACTGCGCCCCGCCTTCCCAGGCTCTATGTGGGGGTGCTGCCTGCGTGCTTACCTGGCGCTGGTGGAAAGAAAGGCACCTGGCGAGGTCCCCTCTCTTTCATGCCCCCCGTCACCTGTACTGCCTACACTGATAGCTTTTGTGTCCAAATGGTCGTCTTCCCCCCTTCCTGCAGACCGGGAGGAGTGGTACCAGGAGGCACAGTCAGCCATCCTGCAGTACCAGGCGCTCGACTCGATGCGTGAGGAGGAGAAACGGCAGGCGGCCAAGGACCCAATACTCAAGGTGGGTGTGTGCCAGCTGGCCTACCCATCGCTGAGCTGGCCGGGCTGAGCTGGCAGGGCCCACCTGCACTGCACAGCCTCGAGCACGCCGGGCATGCCACGGGCCGGGTGCTTCCCAGTCAGTCGGTCGGGAGCACAACTGATGATTTTCCTTAGCCCACACATGACATGTATGCCTGAGCGGCTGCCATGCATGACAGTTCTACTCGCTCAATGGAGTATTATCCATCAGACCACTTAGCTGCCGCAGCCACTGCCCCCAAGGCTGTGCACATGGCACCCTCTCACCTCCCCTCATACCCCCTGCCCTGCCCTGCCCTGCCCTGCCCTGCCCTGCCCTGCGTCAGTCGATGGAGAAGGAACTGGCGGCTGTCAGGGCGGCGTCTGCAGACAGCCCTGGCCGCCTGCTGGTGCACATTTACAAGCACCACCCACCGCCCAACCCGGAGCACCGCCTGGCTCAGCAGCCCACAGACAACGAGACACAGATGAAGGGGCTGCTCAAGGTGGGGTGGGTTGGGAATGTCAGGGCCTGAATTGGCAATAACTACAACAGCTAGACCACCAGTGGCGTGTCAGGCTGTGCTGTGCGGCAATGTGCTGGCAGCAGCAGCCCGCTGAGAATGAGACTCAGATGAAGGGCGCTGCTCAAGGTGGGGGTGGGGTGATGTGTTGTGCTGAGTCATGCTGTGTGGGGTGGCAGGGAGAACAGCGCTGAAGCCGTGTCCAGCGGGAGAGGGCAGGGTGTGCAGGCAGCGCCTGGTGGCAGGTGGCACCTGCCCTGCGGCCCGTACGATTTCATGACCAAACCGTTGGTAAAACGTCCGGTTGCGTGGACGTCGCAATGCAATGTCCACTGACCCGTCTCTCCCTCCTGTCCCGCAGGCAAGCCTGGTGCACTACCATCCTGACAAGGTGAGTCAGCAGGAAGCGGGAGGGACGCAGCAGGCGGCAGTGCAGCTGGGCCGACAGCGTGCCTTCATGGGTTGCAGGCCCGCTGCCCAAGCAGGCGCCTGCGCTGCCTACTGCGCCCCGCTCAAGCCGCGTGCACCCCTTCCTCCCGCCCTGCCCTGCGTGCAGGCGGCGCAGCACCGGGCGGCGGCGCAGAAGAAGGGCGGCAAGAAGGCGGCTAAGGAGGCGAGCAGGCGGTGGGAGGTGATGTGCGAGGAGATATGCAAGTGCCTCACCCAGCACTACACCGAGCGCAAGGCCTGAGCCAGCCAGCGACAGCTCTGCTGCCGCCTCCGACCCTGCTTCCACTGGCGGCAGGACGGCTGGCAGCTGGCAGCTAGGCAGCTGCCAGCTGTGCCCCGGGACCAAGCCCCGGGCAGCAGCGGCAACACAGAGCAGAAGCGAGCAGAAACCAATACACAAATACACAAAACGAGAGGCAAGGAAGCCAGCAACAAACAAGGAAACAGGCAAACCCTGCCTGCAGAACAAGTTCTGTCGTGCACGCCGCTCACAGCAGCGGCGGCATCCTGCACAGCTGCATATGCATGTTTCTTGCACCTGACATGTAAAAAGTTCGATGCAACATGCAGGGGTGTGCCCCCTTCAATCCCACAAATCCAGCTGCCAAGGTCAGCTCTGTGCTGCTCCCCGCCCCCTCCCACTCTTGCTTCCTGTTTTCTTTTTCAAGGTGTGTCTCACTGTAGGCCTTGCAGCGCCTTACAGCAGCCCGGGGAAGCACGACAGCAAGCATGGCATGGCTTTCCCCATGAGCAGTTGCCAGGGTTGTGCGTTCAGGACAGCAGCAGGCATGGTGAGCGGGCACATGGGCAGGCGCTAGCTACCCAGCCAGCAGCTACATATGCCCTCGTCTCACTTGTGCGTCCAGCTGCTCTGCCGTCATCTGCCCCGGTAGCCGCCGCATGCCTGGGTTGAACAGGCTGTACGCCGACCACTCCCCCTCCTGCCGCTGGCCCAGGTTCAGCAGCATAGTTGCGATGATTGTGGTGATGATGTAGATGGGGCCCAGCTCATATCCTGCCGCCAGCCGCGCCCCCGCCATCCACGCCAGCAGGCACAGCCAGAAGCGCAGGCCTGCACGCAGCGCCAGCGCCAGCACCCCCTCCGGCAGCCGCAGGCGGTGCTGGGCAAAGTGCAGGGCGGAGCGCTGCCAGCGGGGCGCGTTGGGGGGCAGGCGCAGGCGCAAAAAGTCGTCCTCCTCCTCGTCCTCCTCCTGCCCGCCGCCGGTCACAGCATCGCGCAGCGCTTTGGGGGGCGCCTTGGGGGCGACCATGGCTAGCACACGGTCTGCAGCAGGGGTGAAGTGTGGAGGGGCCGCTGGGTGAGAGGGGTGCACACAGCGGGTGTGCACAAAAGCAGGGCACGGGCGGCAACGGGGGGGAGGGGCCTTCCCTGTGCACAGCAGGGCTCCCCATGAGACGGGCCGGTTGGGGGGCAGGACGGACTGCAGGCCGGCAAGTACAGCAAGCTGCTCCCCTGCCGGCCTGCAAGGCAGCCAACGCTTCTGGAAGGCATCCTGAACTCACCCCCATCCTTGAGCTTGCTTGCTGTTTCGTCATCGACTAGCTGCTCCCCGCCACACACCAGCCGCAGGCCCGATGCTGGCAGGCCCAGGCGGCCCGCCGCCTCCTGCAGCGCCGCCAGTGTTGGCACCTCGCCGGGCGGCAGCTCTAGCGCCTCGCGTCTTCCTGTTACTGTGACGACGGCGAGCTGCATGCTGTCTGCACGTCCGCCAGCCCGAGTGCGCGCGAGGGGTCTTGTTGTTGGCGGAAGCGAGCACCGAGCCGCTGTTGGGCACGTCCGAGGTGTATTGAACACGTATGGAGCGAACTGATGAGCCAAAGCCGCACATCAGACTCCTCCCCAAGCTTTGGGCAGGGTGGCAGCGGCAGCACAGCACGCCGCTGCCAAAGTGCTCTCAGTGCCGCTTTGCTCAGCTCACAGGGGCTCAACGACAAACCTTTGTATAAAAATTTGGCTATGCATGCTCTTCAGTGACAACACCAGGGAGAAACTAACAAGCGGGCATGCATTGCCCAGCCACATCTGCCCGGCTCCGGTGTGCAAACCCAGTCTGGCACCCCTCTACCCCCTTGCCTGCCCTCCTCCCCTGTTCTGCCAAACACTTCAGGACCCCACGCTCAGCCCATAGTGAGCCTCAGCAGCAGCAGGCAAGCAATGGCACAGAGGGCGGAAGATCCTTGCAGCAGGCAACAGCAGAACGGAGCGGGCGTGTGTTTTCCGTGAGGAGGGGGCGCGGTGAAGACCGCGGGTGGGCGAGGGCGAGCCCTCGGGGGTGGAGGGTCCCCCATGTGACTGGGGCGGGGTGGGCAAAGCCCTCGCGTGCTCATGTGACTGAGCCGGTGGGGGGTTGCCCATGTGACTGGGCCGTGGGGGGAGGGAAGGGGGAGGGGAGGGCTGCTGGCGCTTTGAGGGAGGGCTCGAAGCTGCCATGGGGCTTGGTGGTGAAAGCGGAGGGACGGAAATGGCAGTCCGGGGAGGAGTGATGAGGAAGGCAGGTGAGGCGGGGAAGGCGGCGGGGTGAGGATGGCAGGAGGCGGAGGGAGTGGCGCTTGAGGTAGCTTGAGGCAAGCCGGAGCAGGTGGCGACGCAGACTCGGGGCAGGGCAGTGGGCGGCGGCGCGAGGGGCGCTTGGGGGCGAGGAGAGCGTGCAGAGGTATGAAGCTTGGCAGCAGCAGCAGCAGCACTCGCGGGTGGTGATGAAGATGCAGGAAGCCCAAGCCAGACCAGTAGACCAACAGCCACACCAGACCACAGCTTGAGTGAAGGGTGAGGAGGCTGCGGGCAGGCCAAAGGGTGTGAGGCAGGAGAGGGGTGCATGCAGCACAGGGGCAGGGCAGGGCACTGCACCAAGAAACAGACGCCCGCAGATGAAAGCCCAAGCTGAGAAGGGAGGAGCGGGCAAACAGGACACAAAAGGAGGGGCAGCTGCAAGCGGTGACGATCGAGAAGCAGGGGTGTCGATGCAGGAAAGCAACACGTGTGGGTGCAGATCAACATGGGAAGAGGCAGAACACCTGAAGGGTTGTGCTGCCGAAGCGGAGGCCAAGACGGGAGGCTGTGCTGCTCTGCCTGGCTTGGCGGCTGCAGCAGGCTGGGGAGAGGACGGGACCACGCGAGGGGAAGCGGGGGGCTGCACACCACGCACCGCTGCGGCAAGCTGCCGCTCCAACTGACCAACCAAACAGAAGTACATGCCCAGGGCCGATGCAAGTCACCGCCGCTGCTGCTGCAAGCTGCAGCGTTCCGGCTGCGTCCACACTGCTGCCTACCGCCAGGCGCAGGTGCCGCGGGTGACTTGGCGTTGAGCGGGCTCGGGAGGAGAGGAAAGCAGGGCTTGTTTGCGCTGGGAAAACACTCTGCGGCGGTTCTGGCGGCGGAAAACCAGCGTGCTGCTGCCAAGGAGAGGGCTGCGGCAAATGCCGCTGCTGCGCTGCTGCCGCCACTGGCTGGCTGGCACTCGCAGCGGAAAAAAAAGGCAGGCGCTGGCGCTCCCACTGCAGCTCGCTGGCACCAAGGCAGGCCCGGAACCGCCGCCTTACAACCGCTGCTTACTGGGGGAGGCTGGTGCACGCGCTTGCTTGCGCTCGGGAGGAAGAGGCTTGGAGGCTGCACTAGGGTTGGTGTTAGCGCTGCCTGCCCCACTGCCACGCCAAGGCAGGAACCCAAAAACAAAGTCTTCCCAAAAGAGTCAATAGAAACCACTCTTTGAGAGAACCAGACAGCCTGTGACGCCCTGAGCGGACCACCGTCACCACAAACATCCAACCAAGAAGCAGAGAAATTTCAAACAAAGAGCCAAGGCGCTTATCTGCGGTCTTGCTGTGGACTCGCTGCACAGATTGGAGACGCTCTAGATGAGGGGGGAGGCGAAGGCTGCAAGAGGAACATATTTTAACGCTGCCGGGCTGGCTGACCTTGGCTGCCACTTGCTTGTGCCGGCACGACGCAACAAACTGGACTCACGCATACTGCCCCAGCTGGTGGACTGCCCAGCACCTGACTTGATGAGGGTGGCGCAGCTCTTCCCGGCGCAGGCCTCGCACCACTGCTGCAGGACTGGGGAGGCACAGTTAGCGGGGACCAGCTGCCGCTGCCCAAGGCAGGCACAGCTCTCGACTAACCCAGCAGCGCAATCCCTGCCTCAGCCAACCGGGGCGGCACCTGAGAGGATAAACCATGAAGGCTCGGGGCGCTTGGGTGAGGAGAGGAGGCAGCAGAACGAGGCTCAGGGACGAGAAGGGGCGCAGGGGCCAGGTGGTGATTGGAGAGGCTGTGAAGTGGTGACGGGAGAGGTGCAGTCGAGGTGCAGCGGAAGCAGGTGGTGTTGTGCGCATGCCTGGGAGGTGAGGTGACACTCGGGCGAGAAGCGGGGTGTGACGGGGGTACGACTGGCGGTGGTTGGCACGTCTCAACACAGGGTGGCTCGGCACAGGGCGCAAGACTGGCACCACTGCGGGACTAGGGGGGCAAAGTTAGTGCTGCACGGCTGCCGCTGCCCAAGGCAGGCACAGCTGTCAACAACCCAAACCCCTTCCACAATCACCAGCCAACATACTCGGTCGGCACCTGAGGGTGGCTTAGACCAATGGGGCTTGAAGCTTGGGGTGAGCAAGGAGGCAGCAGGAGCCAAGGGGGAGCAGGCGGTCGCAGACAGAGCAGGCACTCGGCTGGGCGACTCGGGAGCAGGTGAGGTGCGGTGACACTTGGGGTGAGGAGGCAGGCGTCGTGCGCAGGCTGGCAGAGGAACTGGGGTGACGTCTGAGCTCAACCAACCACTCTCTGTTCACGGGTGAAGCTGGCCAGCCGTGGGGGCGTGGCACGAGCGCGTGGGGCAGAGACTGCAGGGGAGGAGCTTACAGGCAGAGGCACTGCACCCGGGCAGGCAGGCAGTGCATGCAGGCAAGCCACAACAGGCAGGCGGTACCTGGACCTTGGCGTGTTTGCGCTTCGGGCGGTCGCTCAGGAAGACAACTCAGGAGGGCGAGGGATAAGGTAGGGCAGAGCAGGGGTGGCAGAGCGGCAGGGAGAAAATAGTGCACACATACACGGGTTGCGTGGCAAGGCTGAAAGCAGGCAGGCTGGGGACTTCTCAGCTGGCAGCTGCTGCTGGGGGCGGCGGTGCTGTTGCCGGCGCTGTGCAGTTCCGTGAAGCCAACCAGGGGCCAACCAGAGAGCAGCACGCATCTAGACTTGTCGAGATTCTTCGGGGGTCACATCAGGAAGACCAGCCGACGCCCGCCAACGCTTTACGCCAGGGCAGCGACGTGTCTCGACACAACTTCCTTCGGTGCTTCAGAGCCTCCTCCCTTCTTCAACCAGCCAAGCCAGAGAACACGCGGGGACGCACGCCACGCCAGAGCCAGCCAGAGCGGCAGCACAGCCCGAACAAACGCTGGCAGCGGGGTGGTCTTCGGGGCGCTGGGGTGCGGTGCGGTGGACGGAGCGGAGCAGCACGGGACGCCCAAGCCGGAGCGAGCGGAGCAGCCGGGGACGACGCCAAAACTTCGGGACTTTCTGGGTGCCAAACTCGAACAAGAACAACCACCACCTATCTGGGAGGGTGACGTGCCGCGGGGCGGGAGGTGGGGTGTCGCATGCGCGCATCAAGCGGTGGCAGCAGGGTTGTGGGACCTCTGGACAGCCTGCGGTGGAGCAGAGGGAGGGGCAGAAGAAGTGCGTGGTTTGGGCCGGCAGAGGGGGAGGGGGGCAAAGGGTGGATGCAATCGGCAACCACCGGCACAGCCCGGCGCAGGAAATGCCCCTGCACCGACCCCCTGCGCCGTGGGCCGCAACCCAAGTCCAGCCCCCGACACGGCTCTGGCCGGCGGCACGGGGGTGTGAGGCCATCCCAAGGCTGTGGCCGGGCGGCGACGAGCGCTGGAGGGGCTGGAGGCGCCCCGGCCACACCGCGTTCTGCAGATGCCGCCCCCCCTCGCGCACCCCGCTCACCTGGCTTTGCGGCGGCGCTCGCGTCTTCGTAGATGCGTTGAGACGGCCACGGACGAGCTCGGAAGCTAGCTGCCTTGGGGGGAGCGCGGAGGGGGAGCGACCCGCCAAGCGGCCCACGCACACGCACAGCCCTCACATACTGTGGACTGGGACGCCCTCAGGAGAGACCCTGTGAGGCGGGGGGAGCACGAGGGAAGAGTGGCGGAGGCGGGAGGCAGGAGGCGCAAGAAGAGGGCGCAACACGTCAACAAAATGCGCTGCATGGGGCAGTCAAACTCCTGCTCGGGCGCTTGCATCCGTTCGAAAACACCGCAAAGAGCATTACGAGCGAGTTTCGAGGCAGCGGGGAGGTCCAGGGGCTACCTGCTTCCAACAACCCTGCCACATGCCGCCCCCGCCGGCGCCGCCCCACAAACCGGCGCCCAGCACCCACGCTTAGCTAGGGGCAGCACCCATTGGGCGGTCCCCGTTGTGGTTTTGGGGGAAATGGTGATGTTTTCGCAAACACTCTTCTGACACTGTGAGCTGGAAGATTGATTATCCCAGGGAAGAATTGCCACACTCGGCAACAGCGCATGTCAGTGCTGTGCAAACATGAATAGGAATTTGGTGCTGATTGTCAGTGCTTTATCAATGGGCTTCGAAAATCCTCCTATTCCACTGAGGGCATTCAGCGGCCAAGAGCGGGGCAGCATGCTTGCGCCTGCGTGCCGCCGCTGTGCACGCACCGGCCGTCGCTCCTCCGGCCTGCCACCCTTGCCCGCTGCTCTTGGGTGCTACAGCCCCTGGTACCCCTGCGCCAGCGCACGACGCAGGGCCTCCGCATAGATCACAGCCGACCGCTTCTTCTCGTCAGCTGTGACCTCCCGGTCAATGGGCAGTGTGTAGGAGGCGGCCACCTCAGCGGTGATGTGGCCGCGCGTGGTGCCGCACCTGCGAGGAGGGGTCGGGAGTGAGCGAGTGAACCCTTCAGGCTGATTGTTGCTGCACAAAGAGAAATTAGGGTTCGAAGCCAGCATGTGGATGGTGCAGCTGGCAAGCGCAGACAGTCACGCACGCATCGCCCACCCTCCCGCCCTCCCCCCTGCCAAGCTCGCTGCTCCCCTGCCGAGCCGCCACCCTGCCTACTTCACCCCTCCCTGCCCTCAGATGTTGCCAGCGGGTGCCATTCGCAGGAGCAACCCCAGAAACTCCTCCCTCCCCACCTCCCCGCCCGTTTCCCCTGCCCTCTTAAGAAGGCCCCTAGACGTAAGCTTACGTGGCCAGCAGGTGCGCCTCGTATGCCGCCACCTCAGCCTCGTAGTCACGGGTGGGGAAGTTGGTCTTGGCGGAGCGGCCCTGCACAAGAGGCAACCACTGGATGATTCATGCACTGTCCTGAAAGGGAAGATTCCGGCAGGGATGGTTTGTGCCTACAGAGCGTCCCTGCAGCAGCGGGGGCCAAGGAGGGGCGGGGCGGTGTGAAGTGGGGCAGGGCAGGGTGCAGGCGGGTAGGCAGCACTTGGGTGCATGGCGGTCCTGGGCAGGTGGTTATGAATGCAAACTGCAGGGGCACAGCGGGGCAAACTGCATGGGCAGAGGTGGGGCATGGCGGATGCAGCACGTGGGAGCGCATGACAGGAGCATGTGTTGAAGGGGGTGGTCAGGCCAGCGGAAGGTTGACCGGCCCCACATTGCCCTGCCTTCCCTGCTTAGCTACTCAGCAGCAGCGGTGCTGCTGCCTCAACCTCCCCTCCTTAGAAGGCAGAGGTGACCCTCCCACCCCTCCACTCCCAGTACTGGTGCCAGTGCACTAGTGCCCCATCTGCAGGATCAAGGCGCGGTTGTTACAGCCGACTGCCCCTGCCGTGCCCTTCTCGACCTCTCTGCCCCTCCCACGCCCCTCAACACCCCCCGTGGCAACACAACGCCCCTGCTCCTGGCTGTGCCGACCCGGCCCACCTTCTCCAGGATCAAGGCGCGGTCGTACTGCCGGGCCGCACCCTCCTCGCTCTCAAACACGCCAAAGGACACCTGCGGGGGGGGGGGGGGGGGGGGGGGGGGGCATGGGGCTGGCTGGCGTGGTGTGGGGGAGCACGTCCTGCCCTGCCCTGCGCTGCCATTATGCGCCTGACGTCACTCACGTTCTTGCGCCCGCCAAACGAGCCGATGCGCGCCTCCCAGCGCCCGTTGTGCCCGCTGACGCCCCGGAAGCGCGACTTGCCGCGGCTGAAGGCGCTGCTGCGCCTCCGCACGTACGCCACCACCTCGTCCTGAGCAGGCAACACAAGTGGGGGGAGGAAGGCAAGGGAGGGAGTCAGAAACAAGAAACATCATAAACAATGGACGGTACTGCTAAGCCCGGATCCGTCCTGCAGTCCCCGCAAGCTGCTCCCCACATGGCTGTGCCCAACCATATCACGTCCACTCATCTCACAAATCTCAACCCATCTCACCCGTGTGTACCCCGCAATCTCCGCCAGCTGCTCCCTGTAGTCGTCAGGCGAGAAGTTGATGTGGGCGTCTGGCCCCTTGCAGGCCAGGGCAGCCAAGTCGTACGCGTGGGCAGCATCCTCCTGTGGCAGGGAGGTGGAAGGAGGGGGTGGGTGGAGGCGGGGGCGAGGAGGGAGGGAGGTGAGAAGGGCAGTGCTGGTGTCAGCTGTGGGATTGCAGGCCAGCACTGCCGTGCGAGACAGCTTGCTCAGGCCTTCCTAGGGGAATAACAACCGACAAAGAGAGGCGTGGAAGGGCGGTCCATGCATGGAGGGTCGCCCGGAAAGGCAGCGTGGCTGCCAAATAGAAGCTGTCCTCTGGCCAGGCCGGGTTGAGAGTCTGCAGGGTTGTTCCCAATGAACTGCCCATGCCTGGCTTGCCTGCGAGTTGAAGCCCCCCAGGTAGAGCTGCCGCCCGTTGAGCCACAGCGACGCCTCCCAGCGCTGCGTCAGCCTGCACAGCAGGCAAGGTCAAGATCCAGCGTTGTGCCAGGTCAGCAAGTGTGCAAGCTGGCGAGGCTGCATCCCACACCAAGGCATTTCCCCTTGCAGATTTCTCTTCCCCTTGCCCCTTGCCATCATGTCCACAGCCCACCACCACCTCACCTGTGCTTGCTGACGCCTCTATATTGCATGGTGGGTGCGTCAAAGCCGGACCCTGCACCACTGAGGGCGCCCACAACCACTGTAGGCACCTGCGCCTGCTGCGCCGGCTGTGCCGGCAGCTGCTGCCGGGCAGCAGGGCGCACACGGTCCCGGGAGGCAGCAGGAGAGAAGGTGGGGTCACTGTCGCTGCTGCTGCGGGCGGTGCGGCGGCGGCGCGTCTCCAGGCGGAAACGGGAGGGGACGGTGCCGCCGCCGCCGCTGCTGCCAAAGGCTTGCTGCCCTGCAAAAGGGGAAAAGGAGAGGCAGCTTCTTCGCTGTCAGTACGCACTGCTGTAAGTGGGAGGGACTGGCAAAAAAGGACAAATACAAACCTGTTGGGCCCACAGACGCCATCGCTGCAGTCAACCCTTCACTGCCGTCAGCGCAGCTCATGTGGCGTGCCGTGGTACCCAATGCCAGGAACACACAGAAGTATTCCAACTGGTTAGCTCACTCTGTGTCACTCAGCCCACCTGAGGGACCAGCTCCGCGCGGCGTGGCGCTGCGCGGCGTGTTGCCGCCGTCGCTGTCGCTGTCGTCCCCGCCGCCATCGATGCTCCACGCTCCGCTGCTGTGCCGCTTGCTGCTGCGCGGGCTGCTGTCCTGCTGCCCCTCCAAGTCCAGCCGGTCCACCCGCCGCTTCAGGCTGGCCAGGCTAGACTGCTGCCAGGCCTCAAAGCCACCTTGCGCCTCGTGATAGCTGCCCACCCGTGGCAGCGCTGTCGGCACCACCACCCTCGGCACAGCTGCCGCCGCCGCCGCTGCAGCTGGCACCAGCTGCGCTGGGCTGGCCAGGCGGTGCGCGGCCTGCCCTGCGCCGGGGTCCGGGGCGCCGCTGCCCCAGGCTGCTTGCTGGAAGAACAGTCCCGGGTGGAGTTGTGCCCCTGCCTGCCCAGCTCCCGCCTGTGGGTCAAACAACAGTGCCCTCAAGTCGTCCTCACTAGGGAGCTCACCCAGCCGGCTTTCATCTGCCAGCTCACCAAACGCGCTGAGCCCGCTGCCCCCGCTGCCGCGCACCTCGTTGCTGCGCAGGGCGGCGATGCTGCCGCCGCTGCCGCCCAGCACGGCAGCGACCACCGCCTGCGGGTCTTCCTCCATGTCATCTGCAGACGGGCGGGGAGGGGGTGAAAAGCAGGGTTTTCTGGGTCAATGTAAACGAGAAGTCTCATGCCTCCCCAGTGCCACAAGCCTGTCTGCGGGTCTTCCTCCATGTCATCTGCGTGAGGGGAGGGGAACAGCAGGGCAAGAAGCCGGACTTCTGCGTCAGGTTCCAGGAGGTAGCCAGTGCCTCCCCTACGCCCCAGCCCCCCGCCTGCAGGTATTCCAGGGTAGTAGGGCAGGGATGAAAATTACAGGGCACGTTTGGGTGAGAAAGACGTGCAGAGATAGAAAGGCGGGTGCAGGGCAGGGCATGCGAGGGCAGGGAGTGACAGAGGAGGCGGCTGTGGGAGAGGCAAGGACAGGTAGAGACAGGGGAAGGCTGTGCACCAGCAGCTCAGCCTCCCTCACACCTGTTTCCATGGCCACGGGGCGAGACTTCGGGTGCACGGTGTGACAGGACACGTCCGCAACAGAGGCAGCACTCCAGGTTCGTCCAACCCTCCAGAGCGCCCGCCCCCCCAAGCCGTGCCTCTGCGCTTGCCCTAACAACGCGGCCCAGTCTACCCTCCCACCCGCCAGCCTCACCTGTGCTGATGAAGTCTAGCTGTGTCATGTTGCGTGCGTAGGCTGGGATGGTGAAGGATCCACCCGAGGGCTGCAGCAGCCCCTGCGGCAGCAGAGCGCTGAGGCTGCTGCCGCCAGCGGGGCGCAGCTTGCCGCCGCAACGAGCCCCCGCGCCGCTGGCGCCCCCCTCATTCTGCTGGCCGGTCAGGGAGACGGGGACGAAGCTGATGGGCAGCACCATGGGGGTGGCCTCCAGGCCGCTGCCCTTGAGCAGGGTGGTGGTGCCGGCGAGGCCCGCGGGGGGGAAGAGGGCAGAGGCGGCGGCTGCGGCGGTGGAGGGCTGGCTGATGAGGCGCAGCAGCGGGTCTCCAGAGGTGGAGATGCCCAGAGAGCCGGGCTTAGACAGCGGGGTGAAGCCATGGAGCACAACAGGGCCCTGCGGCAGGCATGGGGGCCAAGGTGTGAGCGAGGGAGCGGCGTTGCCGCAGGATGGGAGACGGGCGGGCGCTGGCGGAAGCGGGGCGCTGGGGCGCAGTTTGCAGCAGCGCACCTCGCTGCCCTGGGCCGCCCCCTCCTGCTTCAAGTCTGCCAACAGCGACTGGAGGCCGTCATCGATGCCTGTGAGATGCGACGGAGAGGAAGTAGGGGACAGGGAGTGAGGGCACAGGGTGAAAGGAGTGCAGCAGCTGCTGCGTCGAAACGAGCGGCTGGCCGGGACAGGCTACTGGCTGGCCAAAAAGTGGGGGCGGCGGGCGGCGGTCCCCGCCCGTCTGCGGCGCTTTGGGACGCCTTGTTGGGCCCCCAAGTCAGTGTTTGAAACGCGCATGAGGGCTCAAACACGAGCGAGCTTGGGGCCCCGCGCGCACTTGAGAAGCGCCGGATGGACTCGTTGCCATTGCTAGTCATTCGTTTCGACGCTTCTGCCGCGATCCAGGCACTATGGAGGAAGGTCGGACGTCGAAGTCGGCGGCAGCACGCCAGTGTCGCAGCCAATATACGACCCCTGCGTCAGCTGCACCCAAGCTTCGTGCCCAGATGTGTCATAGGACCAATGAATCACTGGGTTGGTCAGCGATGAGGCGCCAGGGGCCGGTGCAATGCGCAACAAGACATGCTGGCACCAGGTCAGCAAGAGAAAAGAAGTGGCTGACCCAGCCTGCACTCGGCCACAGCTCTCCTGCGACGCCTCAACAGCAGCTATTGAGCCACGGGACCACAAGAGAGAGCTGAGCGTGAACAGACGCCGGGGGAGATAAGTGGTCGATAGAGAGGCGTTCGTGCCGGCCCGCGCTCCCGCGACAGTTTCGGCGCGATCGTGTAGCCGATGCCCAAGCTCAGCGCCTTCGTTGAGCAGCAGGCCTGCCAACGGCGGCAGGGCTCGGCGGCAGGTGCAGCAGACCAGCCAGCGGCCAGCGGCGCGCCGCTATCGGAGCGGGAGCCGGCGCTGCCACAGCCAGCGGCAGCCCAGCAGCAGCAACAGCAGCAGCAACAGCAGCAGCACCAGGGTGAGCTTCTAGGCTTAGATGTGCAGCACAGCGCAGCGGCTGCAAAGTTGCAGGCCGACTTTGCAAAGCGGCTGCGGGAGCACGGCCCCCGCTCCTTCCGCTGGCCTGACGGCAGCCTGCGCCCCGACCGCCCGCCGCCCAACCCGCACGCCGTGGTGAGCCTGATTCTGGTCGTGCCACACACATGTGAAGTCATGAAATTAGCCGTGTGGTTCATGTTTGGATGAAAAGCCAGGCATCATTGCTGCTACTGTGCTCTCCACAAGTAGCGGCGGCAGAAGAGCCGTTTGTAACTGACCCAGTCGCCCCCCCTCTGCCCCGGCTGCCCCGCCCCGCAGGCCAACCGGCAGCAGTGGGCGCCGCTGGTGCAGCACTGCCGCATGACCGGCGGGGACCGGGAGTACGAGCGGCAGGGGCAGAGCCTGAGGTATGGCCTGGGGGTGGATCACCAGCAGCACGAGGCCTACCTGGCGCTCATCGGCCTAACACCCGAGGCGGACGCGGCAGGGTGAGTTCCCAGCTGCGTGGCCCTGCCAGGGGAGAATGGCACTACAGGCAGGGTGTGACTGGATCGCATGGCTTGCAACCACTGTTCAACCGCTGCGCAGCACTATGCATGCTCCCACCCTCCTTCCCCTCGTTGCTTTCCTCCCTCTTCTCGGATCCCCACTCACCCGCTCGCCTCCGCTCCTCGCTTCCTTTGCAGCAAGTATGCTGGAGAGGTGGCCGGCCTCGCCGCCCCTCTAGACGACCCAGAGCACTGCTTCAACACTTACTACAAGGAGGTGGGTGCTGCTGAGGATGCACGGCAGCTGCCTGGGCCCGGCCTGCCACAGTGCCGCCAGCATGAGGCGGTCAGGAGGCGCCTGGGTGCGCAGGTGTCAGCCATGCATCAAGGAGACTGAGCAGGGGCAACCACCAAGGCAGCATGTGTACATGGTCCGCTGACCTGCCTGCCTGAACAGCAAATCGTTCACTCACTTTTGAACGTGCTGTGCTGTGCAGGGCGCGGAAGCTGTGTTCAAGGACAAGCGCGGCCGCCTGCTCTGACCAGGCCGCCCTGGCAGGCCTTGCCAGCTGGCGCGATTGGGGCACAGCCAGATCACCCCCGCTGCTTTGGACACCACATACCCTTGCTTCGCCGGGGTCGCCACAGCCCCAGCAGCGACAATGGAGCCTCAGACGCTCTGCTAGCTCACACCTGGCTTGCACATTGCATAGCCGCATCCAGCTGACGATTTGAGCAATGATGACCTCAACTTGCCCGACTCCTGCTCTTGTTGCTGCCTTCTTTCCACGCTCTTTGCATGTGCATTGCTTTACATGACTTGAACCACTCTGCATGCTTGCCACGATGTCACTGCAAATGCAAGGGCATTCTTTCCGGCCGCGGCTTGCGTGTCTGGTCGCTCTGGCCTGCCTCCGCTGCCGCCGAATCCAGCTGCGCCCCACAGCAGCGTGTCAAAGCCACCACCCGTTCACCTGTTGGGGCAGCTGGTTGAGTAGTGGTCCCCACCGCACTGCATGGAGGCACGGGGCAGCACCGTGCGATGAACCAGGCGCGCATGCTGGCAAGGAGGTGGGGGTTAGAGCAGCAGCACAAGATGTAGCCCCACCATGCACACTGCCCACAGGGTGGATTGCCACAAACCCTGCTGGTACACGCAAAGCGCACCTTGTAGCAGCACCCAGCGGCTGCCCCGCCCTTAGATTTGCCGTAGCCACCGCCCCCACCGCCGTCAAACTTGCGCTTGCCCCCGCCAGCAGCGCCGCCGCCGCCACCTCCGCCCTGGTTGGGGCAGCTGCTGGAGAAGTGGCCCTCCTCTCCGCACTGCAGCGCAGCAATGGGGCAGGGCAGGGGCAGCGCAGGGTTGTGGTCAGGCAGACAGTAACAGCACGCAGCTGCAAGGGCAGTTCTGCAGGCGGCTGCTTAGCGCTCTTGAGCATGCACACGTCACACTCGCCAGGGAACAAGCACCTGTGGTGTGAGATGGAGGGGAGACGCCTCACCTTGAAGCAGGCACGCCCTCCGCCCCCGCCGCCGCCGCCGCCGTAGCTGCCCCCTCCGCCGTAGCCGCCGCCGCCACCCCCGTAGGCCCCACCACCGCCGCCGCCGCCGGCTCCCTGGTTGGGGCAGCGGTTGGCAAAGTGGCCTTCCTCACCACACTGCAGCAGACAGCGTGGCGCAAACGAGTTGAGTGCAGAAAGGCAGGACAACGGCGCAGGGGCAGCACAGAGCAAGCCAGGGGTGCACAGCGCCGCTGCAGACCCAGGCACTTCTGGCTGCGCAACCAACGCCCACACCAGGGACCCTACTGACTCCAATGCTGTGGCATGCAGGCTGCACAGCTGGTGCCTGCACCTTGTAGCAGGCGCCGGTCTTGCCACCACCTCCGCCGCCGCCGCCATAGCCGCCGCCTCCTCCATAAGCGCCGCCGCCTCCGCCGCCACCACCGCCCTGGTTGTTGGGGCAGCGGTTTGAGAAGTGGCCCTCCTCACCACACTGCAGAAGAGGCATGCCAGTTGGAAAATGTGTGGGAGGAACAGGCGAGGCCGGGCGGGCAGGCGGGCGGGTGCACAAACAGGTGGGTACGAGCAGGCAGGCAGATGGGCGGGCAAACAGGCAAGACGTAAGCAAGCAGCTGGGCAGGCAGGCAGGTGACCAGCCTACCTTGAAGCAGGCGCCAGACTTGCCGCCACCGCCACCAGCGCCACCATAGCCACCGCCACCCTGCGGGCCGCCCCAAGCGCTGCCGCCTCCGTCTGACTTGTACCGGCTGCCACCATAGCCCCCACCAGCCCCGCCGCCGTAGGCTCCGGCCCCACCGCTGCCGCCCTGGTTGGGGCAGCTGCTGGCAAAGTGGCCCTCCTGGCCGCACTGCAGCGCAGCGGCCACAGTGTGCGATGAAGTGAACAAGACAGCAGAGAGGCTTGCTGGCAGCACAGTGTGTGCGATGCAGGCAAGCTGTATGGGGGCCAGAGACGAGAGTGGTACAAGGCAGGCGCCCAGCTGCAGCCGCGCCCTGCCCCCCCTCTTGCCTTGAAGCAGGCCCCGCTCTTGCCGCCAGCGCCGCCGCTGCCGCCGGCGCCGGGGTTGGGGCAGTTGCTTGACCAGTGGCCGGGCTGGTTGCACCTGCGTTGGGGGAAGGAGGAAGAGAGACTTGATGGGCAGGGTGTGAGACACCCTGCATCCCCCAGTGGACGCTGCCGCTAGCTCAGCATGAGGCAGAGGTTGCAAGCTGTGGAGGCGGTTGCAAGCTGTGCAGGCAGCTGCAGGCACACCTTGCAAGCCACATCCAGCTGGTTCTGCTCTCTCAGCTCAGTGTGGCAACCGTGTCGAGCAAGCTTGCAATTCGCATACCAGGCAGCCCTCTGCCTGCTGCCCATGGGCAGCAGCCACCGACCACACATTCGTGGCAGAAGCCCTCACACTTGTAGACCCAGTGCCCTCACCCAGCCCTTGCTTACACACCCTTCTCCTTTCTGCCCGCAGCATCTCCCGTGCATTGACTAGTATGGAAACAAAACAAGCGACTACACCTGCCCACTCACTTGTAGCACACGTCGTTGCTGCGGTCCCTGAGGGCGCCCCCATCGGCAGCTGCCTGGAAGGTGTTGGAGCCAGGCACCGGGGGCGGCCCGCCCCCCGCCCCTCCACCATAGCCAAACCCGGGCTGATAGGCGCCCTGGCTGCCGCCTGTGACGCGCCGCTTGCTGGCGGGGCTGCCGTAGACGGCGCCGCCGCCAGCGCCAGCAGAGTCGCCAGCACCCATCTCATCGGCCCACCTGCGCAGGGTGGCAGCATGTGTGGTGAGACTGGCAGCTTTGCGGGCAACGCATGGCTGGCATGCCAACGGGGTAGCCGGGCGGCAGGAGCGGCAGTGCCGCAGCAAGGTGGGGCGCATGCAGGGCGGCAGGGCAGGCGAGGGTGGCTGCGAGTAGGGCGGTTCATAGAGCGGTTGCTCTGCCTGTCGCCTGTCCTTGTGCCTGCCCAGGGACCAGCATGCCCCCTGCAGCCTGCAACCACATATTTTGACCACTCACTTGAAGAAGTTGCAGCCGGCATTGGGGCACCTGCAGAGCCAGGCAGGGGTAGGCGGGGAGACAGGCGTCAGCTTGGGCTAAGTAAACTGCCTGCCTAGGCTGCACCCTGTCCGCCACCAAACCGGGTGCCCTGCAAGATACTCCTGTGATGGTTGCTGTTGCAGGGACTGCCACGAGGCGTTGCATCGCTCCCATGCAGCAGCACCCAGCACCCACATGTGCTTTGCCTCTTATCAGCGCATCCAGCACCCAAGTGCCCCCCAACTCTTGGTCAAGCCATCGTGCACCTCTCTCCCTGTCGCACCCACCCACTTGTACAATTGTAGACGCCAGCTGCCTCGCACACCACTTTGCATCGATCAGCAGTGCACGAGGTTCCCGCTGTGGAGACCCCGCTGTTGCACTGCCCCGAGCCGTCTTCATGTATTTGTGACGACAGACCCTCCTGCCTCCCTGGGTGCGTCTGCTTAGCCCCCACGAGTCCGCCGCCCTCCCGCCGTCCTGCCCTAGCCTTTTGGCGACCTCTCACTCCGCTCCGCCAACTCCCCACCCTGCCTCTCACTCCCATGTTGCAGATCCCACTACAAAGGAGACGATAGCGCACCCCTTTTGGTGCCTCCATTGGTGTTGCAGCATCCGCCAACCAGCACCCAAGTGAATGCCGCCTCACCCCTCCCCACTGCTGCACCCACCCACCCACTTGTAGAACTGCCGGCCAGGGTTGCGCTGGGTGTTGGAGGTGCGAACCACAGCTTCGCCCGCACAGGTAGGGCAGGCCACCGTTCCTGCCACCGGCGCGCCAGCTGCTGCACCGCCGCCCCCGTCCTGTGCCTGCGGTCCGCCCCAGCCGCCGCCGTAGCCGCCGCCGCCGCCGTACTGCTGCTGCTGGGCGGCGGGGGGCGCGCTGTAACCCCCACCATAGCCGCCTGCAGGGGGTGCGCTGTAACCGCCGCCACCGGTATCGCCCCAGTCGTCTGCTTGCAAGGAGGCAGCACCCAGGAAGGGGAGTGGGCAGTGGGGCGGCTGAGGTTGAGTGGTTTGAGAGGCAATGGACAGCAGGCGCCGGCGGCGGGCTGGGCAGACATCGCATGCTCAAGCTCCACATTCGATGGTAAAATCACTCGACTGCACTGGATTCCCGGCGGGTCGCAGGCTCACCGTCGTCTGCAAGGGCCGCAAGTTCCTGCTCTGAGAAGCCGTGTTGCGGGGCCGCCGCCGCCAGGCGGCCGCTGTTCACCTCGCCGCCACCCCGCTTGGTCGGCGCTACGCTGATCTCAGTAGGAGCGCCGCCCGCCCAGCCCTGGTCCTCAGCCCAGCCCTGGTCCTCTGGCTCCGGCTCCTCACCCCAGTCCTCACTGGGCGGCACACACTCGGCCCGAGGCACGTAGCGTGCCGCCATAATGCTGGGATCGTTGTGCTCTGAGAGACAATGCACCCGTAGCTCCTGCAGCGCGGGAAAACACGTTTGAAGGTTCGCTGCGTTGCGTGCTACGACTTGCATGCGGGCCGGGGCACTGTAACATTGCCGGGTCGAAGACAGAAAGCACCAATTCTGGCAGTGGAGTGCGAGTAGGGGGTGTCGCGTCCGCCGTAGGGCCCCCTAGTGACGTGCCCGACGCCAGCGGCTCTCGAGCGGCGTCATGCAGCAAATCGTGGTGCCGCCGTCGCCCAACTGGTGCGCCAAAGTTCAGAACATCCGCCTCGGATCCCACCCAATGCTTGCAGTGATGGAGGTGCCACCGCCAGTGATCACCGCCGCCGCCGCTGCCCGCCGCTTTGCTGCCGCATGCTCACTGCACTGGCGGCCCCTCGACTTGCAGGTATGGGGCCCACACAGCAGACTGGGCTCCCGAGCTGGGCGTGTACGCCTACGCAGCGCAGAACGCGGTCGTGCTGCTCAACACTCGGGCACACACCGTGCGCACACAGCTGTCTGGGCACGCCAACAGGTGTGCGGGTGGGTGCTGATGGCGGCCGGGGTGAATGTGCGCCCATTTTGCTGATGCTGTCCTGTCTTCCAGGCCTCAGTGACTGACACTATCCGCCACTTGTTGCGCTTGCAGGGTGACAGCGGTTGCCTTTGCAGGGGCTGCTGCTTCCGGTGCCGCCACAGCTGCTGGCCCTGCCGCCGGCGAGTCGCTGCCGCCGCTGCTGGTGTCGGGTGCTGCCGACCGGTCGCTGCGGCTGTGGCATGTGGGCAGCCTGCAGCGGCTGCGGGCAGTATACAAGCGGCCTGCCGAGGTGACAGCACTGGCCGTCAGCAGGTGCGAGAAGCTAGATGCTGACAAGGAGTTTGTGTTGTAGGCAGGACCGCTCGACCTCCGCCGTGGCTGCTTTGCAGGTTTCAGGGCTCCCTGCTAACACCTGCCCCGCCCTGCTGTGCTGTGCAGTTACCTTGTAGCAGGAATGCTGACATGCACCCTGTTTTGCTGCCTGCCGCCCTGCCCTTGCCCCCGCAGCGACGGCCGCACTGCGTTGGTCGGCGACAAAGCTGGCAACCTGTTCTCATGGGATCTCGCCGACCCAGTTTCCAAGCCCGTCAAGCTGGCCGGCTGCAAGCAGTCGGCTGCAGTGGCCAGCCTTGCAGCGGCGCCAGCGCATAGCGCGGCGTTCCTTGCAGCTAGCGGCAGCGGCAGCGGCAGCGGCGGCGGGAGCGGCCATGAGGGCCTGGTATTGGCAGGCTATGCAAATGGCAGCGTGCTGCTGCTTGATTGGAAGCGAGACTCTGTAGTGCAGCGGCTAGAGCGGCACTCGCGTGAGGTGCACTGCGTGCGCTGGCAAGCAGCACCCGACCCAGCAGTTGCGGCTGCACGGGCAGCGGCAGCACGGGCGGCGGCAGCAGCACGCGAGGCTGCGGCGGTTGCAACGTTGGACGCTGCAGCTGGGGGCGTGGAAGTTGCAGATGGGGGTCTTAGTGGCAGCCAAGCAGGGGTGGCAACGGCAGTGGATGCAGCGGAAACCTCGGCAGCAGAGGCCCCAGCAGCAGAGGCGGCAGCAGCAGAGGCGGCAGCAGCAGCAGCAGAGGCAGCAGCGGCAGGAGGCGAACCAGCTGAGGGGCAGGGTAGGGAGACGCCTACCCTGCCCCCGTCCCCGCCTGCGGCGGCTGAGGCACCCGCAGCAGCCGGGAGCGAGGCGGCAAGGTCGGCAGCGCAGGAGCCTGCTGAGGTGGCGGCAGCAGCCCCTGCCGTGCAGCCTGTGCCTGCCGCACCGCCGGCCTGGGAGGTGCTGCTGTCGTCAGGGGCAGATGGTGTCCTTCACCTCTACTCCCTGCCCGCCCGCCTCAACAGCGGCAGCGTGCAGCCGGTGCAGCAGGCCACGCTGCGCCTGCCCAGGCCGCACGGCGGGCTGACCAACAGCCAGAGCAGCCGGCTCTGGTTCAGCGCAGCGATTGTGCTGCCGGCGCCGCTGCCAGCACTGTCAGCGGAGGGGCCAGCAGCCGAGGGCACCGCGGCAGCAGGCACGGCGGCAGCGCAGCGCTCCCCGCAGCAGCTGGGCGGGCAGCAGGCACAGCATGTGTGGCTTGTGACCAGCAGCCACGGCGGCTCCCTGCTGGGCTGGAAAGTGCCGCTGCAGGCTGGGCCAGCGGCAGGCGGCAGGGGCGCCCCAGCCATTGCACCCTGGCGCCTCCCCGTCAGCCACGGGCGCAGCGTCTTTACCGTGCACGCCCATGCGTCAGCAGGCGCTGTGCCGCCTGCAGATGCTTCGGCAGCAGCCACGGCTGTCGGCAGCGGCGAGCAGCAGCCCGGCCAAGCACAGCAGGCACTGCAGGCACAGCAGGCAGGGGTACCAGGAGAGGTGCCACCTCAGCTGCAGCTCATGACCTCCAGCATGGATCGCAGCCTGCTGCTGACTCAGCTTCCCCACCCAGCACCAGCAGCAGAGGCAGCCAGTGCAGCTTCTGTGGAGGGCTCGTGGCGACGTGAACCGGCGGCCGGAGCAGCCGGGGAGACGGCTTGGCGGCAGGCAGCGGTTGCGTGGCGGGTGACAGGCCTAGGCGGCCACGTTTACTCGCTCAGCCTGCTGCTGCCACCACCAGGGCAGGCGCAGCAGGCACAGCAGCAGCAGGTAGTGGAGCAGCAGGATCACTGGCCAGAGCTGGTGCCAGCAGGGGGAGGCAGCGATGAGTCGCCGCCGCCGCCGCCGCCACCGCCGCCTCCAGCTGGCGAACAGCAGGAGCAGCAGGGGCAGCAGGCAGGGGAGCGGGCGCAGGAGCCACTGCTGCTCTCTGTGGCTTGCGGCGACCGGACCATCAGAGTGCTGCCGCTCCCTGTGCCGCCCTCTTCCGGCGGCTCAGAGGTCGCGGGCGGGCAGCAGAAGCAGCTGCTGCTGTGGCAGAACATTCCGGAGAAAGTGACCGCCGTAGCCTGGCAGCCACTGCTGCCAGAGGCGGCAGCAGAGCTAACAGCAGATGCAGGCTCCGTGCCAGCGCCTGCAGCGGAAGCATCAGCAGTCACGGCAGCAGCCCAGCTGGCAGCGCCGCCAGCCGACGCAGCGGCAGCGGTGGCTACTCTGGCGTTTGGCTGTGAGGACGGCAGCGTGGGCCTCATGCTGCCCAGCAGGGAGCAGTCGCTACTGCTGCCTGTGAAGCACAAGGTGGGTGGCTTGCCTGCCTGGGTGTTTAGGTGCCGGCTTGGTCAGCTAGGCAGGCAGGCACCCAGCCTGCCCGCCCGCCTACCTGGCTGCCCGCTTCCCTACCTGCCTTCCTGCCTGCCTGCATGCATGCGTGCATGCTTCCCTGCCTGCCTGCCCACCCACCATCCTACTTGAACCGCCTGCCCACTTTCCTGCATGCCTGGCATGTTTCCTAAAGCAGGAGCAGCCGCCCCGTTGCCTTTGCCCATCTATGCTGCTGCACCACCCCCACCCACGTTGCGCAGGCGGCCGTGACGGACGTCCGCTGGGCGCTTGCCAGGCCCCCCAGCAGCGCTGCTGCCATGCCAGCCACGCCAGCCCTGCAGCTGTACAGCCTTTCGGCAGACGGCACTCTGCTTCTCTGGGCCCCGCTGCCGCAGCCCCTGCCCGACCTGTTCCCCGCCAGCAGGAGCACCAGGGCCACCATTGCAGCCGGCAGCAGCAGCAGCAGCAGCAGCAGCAGCTGGACCACACCTGCCAGCAAGGCAGCAGGCAGTCTGGGTTCCCCCTTAGATGCTGGAGCCCTGCTGGCGGCAGCCGCTCAGGCCAGCGGCGTGCCTGCCGGTGCTTCCAGCAGCGCCAGCTTTGCGCAGCCAATCGTCACGGCTTTTGCCGTGCAGCTTCCGGGCAGCCCTGCAGCTGATGCGGCGGCAGGCGCAGCAGGCGCAGTGGGCGCAGGCAGCCACTTGCTGGCAGTGGCGCTGCCAAACGGCACGGTGGCGGTGGTGTCCGTCGTGCCACCGGCCTTGGCAGGCGGGGAGGCTGCGATGCAGGTGCTCTGGGCCACTGGAGGCAGCGACAGCACCATCAGGTGAAGCCCGCCAGCCGGATTTTGCCGTTTCTGCTGCCGCCGCTGCTATGGGGGGGCATCTGTGCATGGAAAGCATGGCCGGGATCAGAGGTGGGCACAGCAGAGCGCTGCTCTCACGGCCCATTCAAGGTATAACCCATTCAAGGTATAAACCAAAGACCCTTTCTCCTGCCGCCGGTGCAGCCACCTTTGCTTCTCCGAGGACGGGTGGCAGCTGGCTGCTGCCGCCGAGTCAGGCTGGGTGACGATCCACCAATGGGCAGCACAGGCGGGCCTGCTGGCGGCACAGCCAGATGCCTCCAACGGCCCAACTGCAGATCAGGCTGCAGCACCCAGGGCCAGGCTCGACAGCGCAGCAACCGCGCTGGCCTGGGCGAGCGGCAGCAGCAGCAGTGGCGGCAGCAGCAGCACCACTGGCTGCAGCAGCGGCGGGGTGCTGGCTGCAGCCCTGCTGGTGGGCGGCATTCAGTTGCTAGATGTCTATCCTGGCAGCTGCAGCGGCACTGCTGGCGGCACTGCTGGCGGCAGTGGTGATCGCCTCATCCCGACTGCACTGCTGAGGGGCCATGGCGGCCTTGTTCGCAGCCTGGTGTGGCTGCCGGCCCAGCCGGAGCCTGTGGGGTCGGCGCCAGAGCTCTCAGAGGCGGGGAAGCAGGCGGCGGCAAAGCAGGAGGCGCAGCAGGAGGGGCAATCAGATGGTGAGCAGCAGCATGCGCAGCAGAAGGAGCGGGGTGTGAAGCAGGAGCAGGCAGCACAGGATGTGGGCCCCGCGGTTGCTGGCGCGGCAGCAGCAGCTGCAGAGGCGCAGGGAGGGCAAGGGGCACGGCCAGCGCCACCTCAGCGCAAGCTGCTGCTGCTGTCGGGATCTGAGGACCAGTCAGTGCGGTTGTGGGACGTTCAGCGGCAGCTGGCTGCCTGGCAGCAGCGCCAGGATGCAGCCGCTGCAGCAGCGGCGGGTGGGGCGGCGGCGGCAGCTGAGTCTGCGGCAGCAGCGGTAGGTGAGGCCGCTGCGCAGCGAGAGGGCGCTGCACCTGCGGTGGTGCAGGTTCTGGAAGCTATTGTTGAGGCAACTTCAGCCAGCGCAGCTACAGAGGCAGCCTCAGCAACGGCAGAGGTGGCATCTGCCAGGGAGCTTGCCAGTGCCGCTGCTGCTGCTCCGCATGCCAGCGAGGCATCAGCCAGCAGCCCGGCGGCGATACCACCAGTCGAGGAGCTGCCCACGCCAGAGCTACCGCCACCACTGCCGGCTGCTGCAGAGCCAGAGGCAGCAGCGGCAGCCACACCACCTGGCGGTGCCCCCGCACCAGAGCCTCGGGCAGCGGCAGCACCGCAGGGGGCGGCGCCTGCACCCGCCGCCACGCCACCTGGCAGCAAGAAGAAAGCGGCAGTCAGCGCTCTGACAGATCGCCCCATTTTGCCGCCTGCCCGCGTGGCAGAGGATGACAGGGGCCAGCAGCAAGCGGCGCAGCAGGCCTGCGTCCAGCTGGCACTGCAGCTGCTGCAGGCGCAGGCGCCGGAGCAGCGGGCTGGAGCAGCTCTTGAGGCGGCAACCCCACAGCCGCTCAACCCAGCGGCCGCGCTGCTGCTGGACTGCTCAACCGACCCTCTGACCGCCTCTCTGGCGCTGCAGCAGCAGGCGGAGGCGCTGGGTGTTGGGGCCAGCTCAGCGCCCACAGCAGGCAGCAGGCACGCCTTGGCGCAGCGCTCTGCTGCTGTGGACCTGCTGCGCGGTGACGTGGGTGCAGCCATGCAGACGCTGCTGGAGCACGACGCCCTCACCGCCGACTTTGTCAGCCTGAGCGCCGCCGCAGGTGGGTTGGAGGCAGGGCTTGGGAGGGAGGTAAGCAGCATGGTGGCGCACGCTCCCTTGTGCCCTGCCTGGCGAGAGGCGTGAGGGCGGCGCTGTGGGCACCCCGCTGGTGGGCTAGGTGGCGAATGTGTGCGCCAGCGCATGCATATATATGTTTGTGCACCCATTTATGTCATCTACTCTCTTTCCTTTTTGCCTCCCCGCCCGCCTGCAGGCCCGGCCGCCTGGCGGGCGGTCACGCTGGCGTACGCCGCCAAGCTGGAGCAGCAGCAGGAGCCACACCTGGCGGCGCTGCACCTGCTGGCAGCGGGACAGGAGGAGGGGGCAGTGCAGGTGGGCCCAACGTTCTTGTAATGGACCTATAGTGGGCCTGTGAAAGGCTTGATGGCCCTGTATTACGCCTGCGCTGGGCCTGCGATGGGCATGTATTGGGCCTGGCAAGGTTGCTGCACGGGGCGCGGGCATGGGCAGCATGCGCCGCCCGGCACTCTGTGCTCCCGACCCTGCCTGCTTTGAACAGCTTTTTATCCCTCCCCTGGGCTATGTTGACGCCGTCTTGTCCTCTATCCTGGTGCCTGCCACGCCCCTGCTTGCTTGCAGGTGTACCGCCGGGCAGGGCTGCTCAGGGAGGCTGTGAGCCTGGCATCTGCGCGCCTCCTGCCGGGCCACCCACTGCTGCCGGTGAGCGGGTGTCTGTGCTGTGCTCTGCTGTGCTGTGCTGTGCTGTGCTGTGCTGTGCTATGCCATACTCAGCTGCTGCTTTCCTTTCGCTTCGGACCAGACCGGGCCAAGGGGGCAAAGCCCTGCTTCTTGCTGCCCCTGGGTGCCTCCTGGTTTGCCTCCGCTGCTGCTGCTGCTGCCATCCCCCGCAGCGCATTAAGAACATCACATCCCCGCCGCCACCGCATGCAGCTGCAGTTGCTGGTGCTGCATCACCTGCAGCATGAGGTGTATGTCGCCATTAAACAGGGAAACCTCACGTCACTTTTCCTGCTGCTGCTGCAGGAGCTACACGAGGTCTATGCCGCCCAGCTCAGCAGCAAGGGCCTGCACGAGCAGGCGGCGGCACACCTGCTGGCTGCAGGGCAGTGGTCGGCCGCAGCGGCGGCGCTGGCCCGCCGAGGCAGCGCGGTGGCGGCGGCGGCGGCTTTGCAAGTCTGCCGCCAGGCGCTGTGCTGCCCCAGTGCTGTGCTAGGACCCCGAGAGGAGGCTGCCCTGCAGCAGCAGCTGCATGCAGCTCAGCAGCAGCTGGCGGCGCTGGCGGCTGCAGAGGGATTAGATGCTGGCACGGCGCTTGCAGCCGTCGCGCTGCCATCCCCTGTGCAGCTGCCGCCACACTCAGAGCAGAGGGCGGCAGAGGGCACGGCAGCCCTCAGCTTTGCGGATGTAGCGGCGGCACCGGCCGCGGCGCCGGCAAGCCGTGGCCACCAGGCCCGCCAGCGCTACTCGCCCCAGCAGCTGTTGGCAGTGGGCAGCTCCCTTCAGCCTGCCAGCCTGCCAGACCTCCCTGCTGACCTGGCAAGCGCTGGCGCCGGTGCCGGCTCTGCTGCACCTCCAACCCCCCGTGCCAACGTGTCCACCGCCAGCATGGCACCAGGGCTGCCCGTCGGTGGCCCCCGCCAGCGGTACTCTCAGCAGGCCCTGCTCGAACTGTCAGGCACCTCCCCAGCCCACCAGCTACCGGGAGCTGAGCAGCTGAGGAGGTCTCTGCCGGCCGAGCTGCTGCGGACTGACGAGTGCTAGCTCTTGCACCGGCAGCCAAGGGTCGGTTGAGCGTGCTGGGTCTGCCTCACACGGCGGGTCCTTCCCACTGGCTGTGCGCATGCTGAAACATGTGTTGAGCACGTGCCTGTAACATGTGTGTTGGGTTGACAGCAAGTGCTGACACTTGCCTTGCGGATCAGTGGCCCTGTGTGGGCTTTGGTCCCGCTTCAGCCTGGCAGGCCCGTGCACGTGGCCCCGCCTCCGCCGGCGCCTGAAGCCGCCCAGCAGCTGCTGCCTTGCAGCGCGCCCGACCAACCCGGGCCTCTCCCTCCCACTCTCGCACCTCACACCCATCATGTGTGTGATCTTTGAAGGGTCGCACATGTCCGTTCTGCATGCGGCACGAGCCAGCGAAGATTGCACGACGGAGCGTCCGTCCATCAGGCACTTGGCTGCCCACGCTCCTGCTCGCTTCCGTGCTCTTTCATGCGATTTGCTGACTGAGGATCAACGATCGTCCCGCGATGAAGGGCTCTGCCGGCCTGCTGCTCCTGGCGCTGCTGTCTGCGTGCGCCTGGCAGGCCTCCCGGGCTGCCTTGCCAGTCTGGTGAGCTGCCTGTCTCGCCTGGCGCCGGCAGAGGCGTGCCGTAGCCGCGAAGCACCGGTGGGGCCCACTGCCGCCCGCCCTGCGTGTTCCGCCCCCGCCGCCGCTCACCTGTCGACTGCTGCGCCCGGCCGAACCCCTGCTGGCAGGTCTGCCTATGCCAACAGCGTGCGGGGGGCCCTGGCGGCAGATCCCTTCACAAAGACCGCACTCTCCAGCAATGGCACGCACTTCACTGTGACCGTGACAGGTGGGCAGGAGCGGGCATGGGCAGAAGTGGGGTGGGCAGGAACGGCGTGGGCAGGAGCGGCACGGACGGGATTGTACGTCTGGCTGGTATCCAAATGGTGGTTGCAGTGCACGATGCGCAGATTTCCCACAACCCTTCGGCATTGCTGCTGCAGCTGAGCAGCTAAATCAAGCAGTGCCCCTACTTGTGCTCTTCTGTGCAGTCGCCAACTGCTGCCCCGCCTCTGGTGGCATCTGCATCAAAGACTGCAATGCTGGGACAGCCAAGGCCCAATCCCTTGCCACCCTGCTCACCGCCGCCGCTTCCGACGCCAGCGCTGAGTTCGTGGGGGGCCCGGCGGTGAGCTGGCGTACTGGGTGCCACGCTGGCAGCTGCACTGTGCCAGCACAGCGCCAGCTGGACAGGGCAGTTTGGGGCATTGGCAGCAGGCGGGCAGCTTGCCGCTGCGAGGCAGTTCCGCACGGGCACGGTGCCTGCCTGCTGGGATATTTGCCAGGCGGCATGAGGTGTGGCAACAGCGCTGACACGAGCAGCAGAATCTCAACTTGTGGCTAGGTATGTGGGCACTCCACAATGGGCCCCCCCTCAGCCGTCTCACCTCACCACTCCACACTGAATACATGCGCAGGCCGGCATTGTGGTGATGTTCAATGGGCGAGTTGTGCCGGCACGCGCGCGCCCCAGCTCGGCAGCTGGTGCAGCCACTCACGTTAGGAACGCGATGCTTGGGAACCCAAACTTCCTGCGGGTAAGAAGCAGGGGCAGGGCGGCGGCCGGGCGGGGCGGCTGGGAGGCAAGGGGGTAGGAAGTGCAGCAGCAGAGGCAGGCAGAGGAAGGTGGGTGGCTGGGTGGTAGGAGCCCAAGCAGTGACAGGAAGGCAGCGCTTGAAACAGGCCGCCGCCCAATCTTGCCACCTGAAATGCACCACGGTAGGGACGTATGTCGTACTGCTGATGGCACACTGCTGATAGCACTCTGCTGATGGCATATTCGCCCTTGCCCTGGCTCCGCTTGTGCAGGTGGAGACCTTTGCACGCAACACCCGGATCGTGTGGAAACCCACGGTGCGCGCGCATGCGGCCGTGTGTGTTTGCACACGTGTGTGCCCCCTACATGCCGCGTGCGGCCACTCCGGCAGGCAGCCGCTAGTGTCGGCTGCCCGGTCATCTTATCTGCTCAGCTGTGCTTCCATGGCTGGCTGGGCAGGAATGCTATATCATAGGTTGCAGCGCCCTGCCTGACCTACAATCCACCATGTATGGCCACAAGCTTGTCCTTGGTGCAGGTGGCACAGTATCCTGGCGGTGACATCTCAGCTGTTTCTGGTTTGACCACTCAAGTGCTGTCTGATGTGAGTGGGCAACAGCTGACACATGTACCATGGTTTCCTGCGGCCAGAGGGGCGGGGCAGGGTGGGATGGGGAAGGACAGCTGGCCATCCAGCTGTGCGCGCCAGGTTGCCCCGGCCGGGGGCCCAATCTGCAGCCCTTCAATGCACTGCAGGTGGCACCCCAGTGTGCCATGCACCCCTCCCCAAACCAGCCTGTTGCACACCCCCTTTCTGACCCAGTGTGCCTCCACCCCTCCCCGAGCCAGCCTATGCTGTGCACTTGCCTCTCTGTTGCCCATCATGCCCTGCTGTGCCGGCCATGCCATGCTGTGCTGGGCTGTGCTGGGCTGGGCTAGACACATACATGCTGCTGTTCTTCTGTGCCTCTTGATGGCAGTGAGCTGGTTTAGCTGCCGCCCCACTCTGTTCAGTGCGTGCATTTATACTTGCTTCATCGACACATTGCATACTCCGTCCATTCGTTCATGCTTCGCAGGTCATGCGCAGCGTGCTGGGTTTGTCCAAGTACGCGCTGCTCTCCTCCAGCGATGCATGCAACGGGGTGGCGTGCATGGCGGCGCCGCTCACGTGAGCTCCCTAGCTAGCTGCCAAGGCGCCTGTGGGGCAGCCCAGGAGGGCGCGATCAAACTCGATGGCAGAAGGGCTGCAAGCTCACATGATGCCATCTATGATAGCAGCAGCAGGCAGCAGCAGCGACAGCAGCAGTAGGGCGCCTGCTGCCCAGCACGGCACAGCTGGTGACGCACATGCCATTGGAGCACGGCTCACATGAGGCACTGCCCAAGCGGGCGCACCTTACTGCAATGACCTTCTATGTGGTGCTGCTGGGCAGGCTAAGCGAGCACTTGGCCGGAACCGGGCGCAGCGGCGGTCAGAGCTGCAGCTGGCGGCACGGCGAAGCGGCACGGCGCATGATGCGCTGCCCGCAGCGCTTGCCCGGGGGTGGCCGTTGACATGGCCCGTCACGCCCGGGTGCCAAGACGCACAACCACGACGCAGTTACCAAGACGCTTACTTCAACTCAAGTTGAAAAGTGCATCTACAAATGATAAACACTGAGCATCTGAACTTCCTGGATAAGCTTATGAGTTGTAAGCACACACATGTTCGGGCCCACGGTGTGCTGGCTCAGGCGGCAGTGGCAGAGCTAGCAGGCAGGCAACGACTGCCGCAGCAATCAGCTTCACATCCAGCTCCCCTCCTCCCTACGCAAACTCAACCTCCCTCCGCATCAGCTGACGCACCGCCCTACAAGCATGCAATCTGAGGCTAGCCATTCGGCGCCTCTCTAGTACCGGGACTGGTGCCCCGCCAGCGCTGGCGCCCCGTCGCCGCTGGTTGACGCCGCCTGGCTGCCGTGCAACAGCTCTGCTAAAGTTCGACCCAGCAACAATCGTTTAATTGCTACGCCAGAGGACAATCATGGGGCTCGCCTCCTCGCTCAGCTCCCTGCAGCTCCCTGCCTGACAATGCAGGTCCCATGCTGGTCTCATGGTGTTGCAGGCACAACATGATGGACTGTGGCGATTTTTAATCTCGTCCACCGTCCACCCTTCACCCCGCGTCGCCCCCTGCCAGTCGGAAATGAAGGCTTCAGGTGCCGTTGCCTGTCTGTGCGTGGCGGCCGCCTGGGCGTTTGTGGTGGAGGCCGGCCTTGGACGTTCCCTCCTGCAGCAGGGTGAGCGTAGTAGCTTCGCAGTTGCATGCCCAACGTTGGTTCGGGGACAACGAGCGCATAGCGGATGAGGCGGCGGGGGAGGGGGGCGCTGACGGGGTGCTGACTATGCAAGCGGCGCTCAGAGTGGCTGGGAAGCTTAAGAGGCTCTTAAGAGCTGGCCACTGTCCGCCTGGCAGAGTGCCAGCCTGCATTCCTGTGCAGTCGCCAGTGCCTCTATTTTGAAGTGACGGAATTGACTCTGTGGAAATCCATTGGTGCAGTCCCAGCCGGCTTCCAGGCTGCAGACCTCTCCGGCTGCCCGCCAGTGTCTGCCAGCAACGCAGACCATCCCACAGGCTCCCATGCCACCTGGCAGCTGCCGGGTGAGCTCGTTCACGTACTGAGTTCCCAACTGGCATGCTCCGCTGCACTATAGTAACTGCTGCTTGCAGCAGCGCATGAGCAGTTGTGACTTGCAAGTTGAACAGTGCATCGCCTGGAAGCGTGGCGGCAGGCCGGCCTTGAGGGGTGCCAGCTGCAGGAGCTGGAGCTCAGGATTGGCCAGCACCACCGCACTGTCCAGGGCTAACCTGGGCCTGCATGCCACGCCGCAGTGGCCTCCCTCTCTGCCCAGAAGCTGCCCCCACCCGTACCCCCCGCCCCTGCCCCTGCCGCCTCCGTTCCAGACCCTGCATCCGCCTTGCCTCCGCCCTGCCTTGCTTGCTCCGCCCGCCAGCATCGAGCCCAATGCACAGTAGTTGTCGTTGGCTGGTCAAGAATCGGCCAGGGGCTTCAGTGCTCGTTTCGCCTTGTGTGCCTCCTGCATTGCAGTGACCGGAACGCTGAACTGGACCTGTGTGGGAGGCAAGCCCGTGTTTCATGGCGCCCTTCTCACCTACTCCGGCGCTGACTCTGGGTGAGTTTCGTCTTTGTCGTCTGAATGAATGAATGAGCCGCGCACCAAGGCAGCGCACAACTTGGAGATGGCATCTCCATGGCCAGCTCTCTGCTTGCTCGCTCGCTTGTTCGCTTGCTGCCGTGGGGCTCAGACGGAGTGCACACACACACACATTGCACTTGCCACCTGCGCTCCACGGTCACAGAAGAAGAAGAAGAAGAAGATTACAGCCCGAGGGCGTGGGGTTGAGGAAGCCAACAGGAAATTAAGCCAAAGGCACCAGTCAGCTACCATGCTCCACGGTCACAAACCTTTGGAGGCCGCAGCACACACCAAGTCGGGCAAGCTGTGCCACCGATGATCGGTGCACGCAGTGTCAGGTTTGCATTTTCAAGTTGTGTCCTGCAATGCTGCCTACCTGCATCACTGGCTGCTGCAGGAAGGCCTACTATACGCCGCCGGAGCCTGGCCAGATGGCTGGGCTGGTGGGATGGGCCGTCGTGTCGCTCCAGAAGGCCGGCACGTACTAGTGAGTGTCAGCTCATATCAAGCTGAAGCTCTAGTATGCATGCGTTACATGGTGCAGCTGCGGTGGCTGCAGTAGGCCTGTTGCATGCAGCCGGCGCATTTTGGCGCAAGCCAAGCACCGCATCATGTGCTTGCTCGTCAGCCACAGGTCTCTCTTCCGCCAACCAGTTTTGCTTGCTTGCTTTCTGGCTTGATTGCATGTACGTGCAGCCTGGACACGTTGAAGAACGCCACCACCCGTTCCCCCGATGGCGAGATTGTAGCGGGACGCTGGCCAGTGGCACTGGTGAGGCGATTTGGGCTACTGTGCTGGGCCCCTAAAAACCGTTTTTTGGGGCCAGTGGCACTGGTCAAATGATTTGCTGGCATGCCTCGTTCGTCCACAGTGCTGTCTGCAGCCGGCCATCCTGGTTGTGAGTGCACGAATGGAAAAGAATGCAATGTCCCTTGCAGCGCAATCAAAACCAGGGTGTGTGAGCCAGTTATGTCAGCACAGCATCACGAAGCTGAACGCAACTACTGACCGATTCTTGCAGTAAGTTTTGCGTTCCCCAACCCTGCAACATCCAACCCTACTTCTTTTGCAAATGTGCAGCTTTCCACTGGCGCCACTCCATGCGACTATTTCATTCGCACCAACGTCACAGGTGCAATTGGCTGTGGCTGTCGCTGCCGTGTGCTGCTGCCAGGGCTGCACTGCCTCTGTTGCTCGCTGCCGCCCAAAATGCTCATGCTGGTGTTGCCAGCTCCGTCGTATGCCATTGTGTTCGGCCCCGCCATAGAGAGCAGCAAGCCCAAGCAGCTTCAGGTCCGGTGTTTTGCTGTGCCTCGGCATATGCTGTGCGCAATGCTATGCCCAAGTGCAAGCGCTGCCAGCGCTGCTGCTCATGGTCACGTGCATGGTTCAATATTGAATTAATGCAGGAGGCGCTACCCCCACAAGCTGTGGCAGCACGCCAGAAGGCGTCGAGCTGACCGTCCCCTACACAGCTGTGCACACCTGCTATGCTTGCAAGTGAGATGCTGATGCTGGGCGAGAACGGGAGCATGGCATGGCATGGCTCCCACCCGGGGGGGGCAGAGCCACGAAACGGCGGTGATGGGAGACCTCGGCGGCGCCCAGCGAGGCCTACAAGATCTGAACAGCCATTTGTTTGCTGCCTGGGTGATGTCAGTGGCAACGCATGCATGCAGCTGATGCATGAACCTGTTGCAGCCGACGCATGCCACGAGACGCATGTAGCTAGCGTCGCGGTGCGCCCAGCCTTGCGACTCGCCTCCCCATGCGCCCACCCCTCCACCCACATTGCTGCCTACTACGACCCGCCCATTCGCGGATGTCTTCATCCCTCCCATTGCTCCCATCACCAGTAGATCTGAATGACTCTCCCCACATTGTCAACCACCTTCTCATGTGTGCATCCTATCGATACCCACCATGCATGTGCTTTCACAACGTTAGCGCTCATAATGTTAGCGCTCGTAGCGCTCAGCGGGCTGGCGGTAGTGCTCCCGTTCCCTTTCATGACCACCGTGCCCGCCTGTTCTCGTCTGCTCTGATCAGCGTGCCTCTGTCCAGTCTTTCATCCCCTCAGCCACCCTGCTGCCATGCAGCATGCAGCCTCCCTGCATGGGCGCCCTGATGCCGGCAGGCACTCTCGCTCGCTCAGTCTGCCTGCAACGCTTCATTGCAACACGAGTGCCATGAGGTCAAGCGGTCAAAGACTCCCGAGTAGAGGATTGAGGCGCCGTGTTGCTCCTGTACTACGCCACCGTGCTCAGCATCTCCGCTGCATCCTCGGCCATTTCACGAGTGCTTGGGGCCCACAGCGAGAGTCGGTGTGTGTTGGGTGACGCGCTGCCAAGGAACGACAAGGCAGCGGGGGCAAGGATGCGGTGCTGCAAGACCTGGCGCATGTCATGGCACCCAGCCAGTTAGGGGCGCTGGAGGTGGGTGGGACGCTGGTGTGCGTTGAGACGGCCTGTGTATGCATGATGCTGTCCGGCAAGGACTCGGCAGCTGCTGCTGCTGCTGCTGCTGCTGCTGCTGCTGCTGCACTTGACGCCCGCCCGCCCGCCCAGCCAGCCAGTCTTGCTTGCATGCACGCTCACCGCCAGCAGAGCACCCAAAAGCAGACACTCCCCTGGGCATACACTCTGGTTCACCCGCATTTGCATGTGCTGGGCTGCACCGACTGCAGGTGGGGTGCCTGGTGCTCTCCCACCAGTTCCTGGCGCTTGATCGTCTGAGGGATGCGGCCCGAGACATGCTGGAGCGGCGCAGCGCAGACTGCACTGCTGCTGCTGGTGCTGACAGCAAGGGCGGCAACAGCGACGGCGGCGATGGCAGCAGCAGCAGCAGCAGCGGCGGTGGCAGCAAAGGCCAGCCGGGGGGCAGCCAACACGGGAGTCCCGGGGGCCAGATTGGCAGCGCAGCCCTGGGCAGCCAGCGGCTGCAAGGGCAGCTGGAGGCTCTGGACGCCTTTCTCCTGCCGGCATAGGGGCGCTGCACCGTGGATGAAGGGGCGCCTGTACATGTGTGCCGCCAGCTGCAGCGTGAGGCGCTGCCACCGGCGCGTGCGTTAGCGGCGGCCCTGCTGGAATGGTGGCAGCGCCCGGAGCAGGCAGCGGCTGACCGGATGGACCAGGCGGCTGGCGTTGGCAAGGGCTGCTGCTCGTTCCTGCGCTGCGCCAACCTGGGCGGCCGGCGGCTGGCCAGGCTTCGAGTGCAGCGGTTGGCAAGTCAGCAGCCACCCTGCGGTGCAGCGGCTGCCGTTCGGCGTGGTACTGCGGCACTGCCTGCTCACACGCCGACTGGCTGGAAGGGCACCGCAAGGTGTGCGAGCTGTTGGCGACAGCGCGGCAGCAGAAGCAGCAACAAGAGCCGTTGCCGCAGCCGGACCAACTGCAGGGGCAGCAGCTGCGGCGTAGCAAGCGGCAGGGTGCCGCAAGCGGTGGCATCGCATATAAGACAAAGGTTCCATTGCACTCCTAGCCCTGCTGTGTGCACTGAACCCAGTGTAATGACTACTTAGAGAAGCCAGCTATGCCTACGCAAGCCCCGCGCGTTGCATTGTCTCGTGCAGTGTGGCGGCCTGCCGCGACGGCGGCGAGGCCGCTGCCTGGCATCATGGCTTTACCAAGCAAGCAGCAGCAGTTGCACGCGCCATCGCCTTTCGCTTCTTTTCCGTAAAACCTCCTTGCCCTTGCGACAGCCGAGACCTGACAGTCGAAGCAAGAGCCAAGCTGCTGAAAAAGAGGCTGCGCGCGGCATCTACCGGCTCGTGGGATCGAGCGTTGCACCAGAAAGGCGACAGCAAGCAGTGCCGAGAACCGAAGCCGGCCTTGAAAATGGTCTGAGGCAACGACGCGAGCTAGCGGCCCAAGCATGCGGACGAACTTGAAGAAGACTGTTCAGCAGGCACCCGCTGTCAGACAGGTGCTGGGGCTGGGGCCCACCCGCCGCCCGGCCGGTTGGCGGCGCGGCCGGTTGCCGCCAAGGGGTGTTGCCTGGCCGCATTGTTTTCCACCCCTCCCAACACACTCCCACCGCACGCGCCTCTCGACTGGACGGATCCCTCGCGTATGCAGGTGCGCGCCGTGGTGGTCTGCCGGCCGCCGATCGCCAACGATGTGCGGCGGCTGAGCGTGGCGGCGGCGGCTCCAGAGCAGCTGGCCGAAATCGACATTCACCCGCCTGCCAGCCTGGAGCCCAATGCCACCGATGCCGACTTGTGTCGGGACATTGCGCTGGGCAAAGGCGTGCTGCTGCGGCTGCCTCTGTACGGCCACAGGGGCGCCGTCCACGCGCAGCAGCTGTGCGAGCGGGAGGTGTCGCCGCTGCTGCAGCGCCTGCTCCTGGGGGAGAGCTCCGCTGTCATCGCCTATGGTCAAACCGGTGAGCGATTGGGGGCTTCCTGCCGCGATGTGGGTGCTGCGGCAGGAGTTCCAGGGACATGCAACAACGCACTCCGCGGCGGGGCTGCTGCTGCAGAGCCTTCCAGCGGCACCCATGCAGCATCCACCAGCGTACAGTGGTTTAACTCAGCTGGGCGCACTGTACCCCTGCTCTGCTTGCAGGCAGCGGCAAGAGCTACACGATGGGCACTGAGCGGTATGATGCCGGCAGCTCTGGCCCCGTACCCCACTCTGGTGAGCACCCTGCCGCTGCCACCTTGGCGTTTGTCTCCACGAGCCTACTCCTCTCCCTGGCGCAGCCGTGTGCCTGCTTTTACCAAGTTCTCTACATGGAGTAGTCCTTAAAGTGCTGCCGACCTCCCCGCTTCTCTTGATGCTCCAGACTTCCTGACGCCGTTGCTGTTCCTGCCCCGGCTTGCGTTCACTTACTTGCCCGCTCCTCTGCCCACCCCCCTTGTTGCTGCCACACGCCCCTGCAGTCAGCGCGTTCTGTGCGCGCCGCGTGTTCGAGCTGGCGCAGGAGCCGGGGGTGAAGGATCTGGAGGTGTCCTTTGCAGCGGTCGAGATCTACAGGGAGGGCAAGGTGCGGAGAGGGGGGAGGCAGCTGGGTGAGCGGGGTGCGTGGGTGCGTGCCAGTAGGCGGTGGTGGTATGGTGCCAGGCATCCCGCTGTTTGTGCCAGGTTGCCACCACTCCCGTGTAGTGCGTTCCAGCGCCGCCCGCCTGTCGGCCTTGCTTCATGCCATCCACCCTCGCCACCCCCCCTGCAGGACAAGGAGCGCCTGTTTGACCTGCAGACCCTGGAGCGCAAGCGCATCGACAGCTTTGAGGGGCAGGCGGCCTGGAGGCGGGCAGCCAGCCCGGAGGACCTGCAGGTGGGGCAGTCTGGGGCGGGGCGGGGCGGGGTGGGGCGCAGTGGGCAGCCGGGCATAAACGCAGGTGGCTGGCTGGCTGGCTGGCTGGCTCTCTTACGGTGGAGGGTGCTTCCCCTCCGGTCCCGGCAACGAGAGGTGGTCTACACGGCTTCGCCCCTTTATGGGGCCTCGCTTCCTGCCCATCCTGCGGTTCTGGCGGGTGCCCACACCGTGTGTGTGGGAATGCATTCTGGAAGCCGCCTTCCTGCTTCCGCCCTACCGACTGCGCCATGCTTACCGTTGTGTTGGGCGCGCCCTCCCATACTGTACCGGTTGTGCGTGCAGCGCAAGCTGCTGGACGCCTCGTTTGTCCGCAACACCGACCGCACCGACGGCAACGCGCGCAGCTCGCGTTCCCACGCCATCTTTGTGACCCAGGTGGGGCTCCAGCCGCCATCTCATGCGCGACTCACCAGAATGCGCACCCTTGCCCGCTGTGCCTGGCGGTCTGCTCTGCTCGGCCCGGTGCTGGGCCCATGTGCATCATGCATCGCAACCAACCTCCACTCCTGCCCCCCTGGGCTGCCCGCAGGTCCAGTTCAAGCGGCAGCAGCAGCAGAGCGCGGGGGGCGGAGTGCAGCGTGTCAAGGCGCGCCTGATGCTGGTGGACCTGGCCGGCAGCGAGCGCGCCTCGCTGGCGGCAGCTGGCAGCACCAGCCAGAAGCAGGTGGGAGACGGCGTGGGGCATGCCTGAGGGCTGCTGAGCGCGTGGACGGGTGACACTGACTTGTCGGTTTACGTGCATAGGCAGCACTAGGAGCGGGAGCTGTAGTGAGGCTCTGCCTTACTGTCGCCGCACACACATCCTTGAGAGGCGTCCATCCCTGGTGCTGTGCATCGTCCCATCCCTCCCTCCCTCCCTTCCCCGCCTCTCCAGGGCTCCGGCATCAACGTGGGCCTGCTGTACCTGGGGATGGTGATGAAGGAGCTGTCGGAGCGCGGGAAGACGCTGAACTACCGCTTCTCCATGCTGACCGAGATTTTGCGCCCGGGTGGGTGGTGCCCTCGGGACGCGGTGGGCAGCGCGTGGAGGCATGCCAGCTGTTCAGAGAGTGCTGACGCTGGCAACTCTGGACAGAGCCAATGGGCAGCACGTGGAGGCATGCCAGCTGTTCACAAAGTGCTGCTGGTGCTGCTGCTGGTGGTGGTGCTACTGCATGTGCACTGAGCCACGTGCAGCTGCTAGGGTGTGTGCCTGCAGCTCACATGCATGCGTCACCTCGCTCCCCCCCCCCCCCCCGCCTGCCCCTTGCAGCCCTGGGCGGCGAAAACAACGAGCTCTCTGCCGGCTGCAACACGCTCATGATTGGGTGCATCTCCCGGCTGACCGTGCACAGCGTGAACACGCACAGCACCCTGGAGTGAGTGAGCGGTGTTGATCTTGGTTGGGGGCGCTGTGCCTTGGCACACTCCAAGGCGTGCGCGGCCGCTGCGCGTGCAGTTGTTAGATGTGCCATGCACTTAGTGTGCGCCGTTGCCACCAAAGTTTTTGAAGTGCGTGACACCTTTCTGCCGCCTGTGCTGTACAATGTTGGCCCCCGCACCGCCTCCCTCCGCAGGTTCCTGCAGCAGGCGGGGACTGTGAAGAACCTGGTGCGTGCCGACGTGCAGATGATGCGGCAGCAGGAGCTGGAGGCGCAGGTGAGCGGCAGCAGCTGTGACACAGCCCGGGGCCACAGGCAGGGGCAAGTGCTGGCGGACGTGGACGTGAAGCGAGAGGTTGCAAATAGTGCTGGATTGGTTTGTGCCCGAGAAAGTGGCTGGTAGGCTGGTTAGTTTGAGCAGACACAGCCAACAAGCTCTTGCGCCGTCACATGTGCCTGTGCAGGTCGAGCGGCTGCAGCAGGAGCTGAAGGGCATGAAGCTGAGGATTCAGCAGCAGGGGCAGGCGCAGCAGGGGCAGCAGGCACAGCAGCAAGGGGCGCCGGCTGGCAATGCAGGGGGCAGCTTTAGCGCACCGATTGCCGGCTGTGAGGTGCCCTCATCGACTGAGGCGCATGCTGGTGGCAGTGGCGATGCCAGCGGCAGTGAGAGCGATGCTTACAGCGCGGCGGCTGCGGCAGCGGCAGCAGAGGAGCGAGCGACTGCGCTGGAGAGGGAGGTGGCAGGCCTGAGGAGGGAGCTGCTTGTGCAGCGCGACCGGGCAGATGCTTACGAGGCCCAGCTGCGTCAGCATGCAGCAGCAGCGCCGGCTTTGGCAGAGGCAGCAGCCGGCGGGGACGAGGGCGCGGGAGGAGCAGGGGCAGGTGGTGGCGCACCAGCAGGCACGCCTGGTGCAAGCACCAGAAACTCTCCCGCTGCCACGCCGATGGGCGTCGGCCGGCCCTCTGCGGCCTTCCTGGCTGCCGCCTCCCCTCTGCTGGCTGCCAGCCGTGGCGTGGCCGACTGGGCGGCGGACGCGGCGGCCGCCGAGGAGGCCACGCCTGCGGGGCAGCGCCTGCCGCTGCTGCAGCTGCTGCCGGTGGTCGAGGAGATTTGCTGTGAGCGGGACTCACATATGGAGCGCGACCAGCTGCAGGCGCTCAAGGTGGGGCCCAGCGTGGGTGTAGCATGCTGGGTGCACGGTGCAAGCAGTGTGGCTGTGGTGGCCTGTGGTCGGTGAACGGCACACCAAGTTGGCAGCGCACCGGCTGGTGGGATGGTGCAGCTTGGTCGACAGCGCTTTGCCAGCAGCCCTGGCTGTCTGCTAAATGTGTGGGCTGAGCTACCCTGTCCACTGTTCTGCGCTATTGTCACATTTGCACCCGTTGTGTTGCTGCTCCATCTGGCCGCAGGAGAAGGTGGGGCAGCTGCTGAGCAGGGCAACCGAGGGCGACGACCGCACGCAGGCTCGTGCATTTGCAGAGGTGGGGAGCAGGCCTGGTTGGAAAGGCGTTATTCTGCTCACATAATCTCTTCCTGTGTTGTTTTTTCTGCTTGGAGCAGCTGATGCCGATTACCACATGCACAGCAACCCCGCCAACTGCCTGCATTCCAGTGTGCGCTCTGGCCGCCACCGCCCCACCTACGTGCAAGCTTGGGCCCCAGTGGACCATGCATGTGACCCTGCCCGGTGCCCGCTGCTGCTCGCCTGCAGGCCACTCTCTACGCCCTGGGCGCTTACAACAAGTGCTTGGGCGATGCGGTGACACGTGCCGAGGATGCTGCCGAGGATGCGGCGGCAGAGCGGCAGCAGGCGGAGTGCGACTTCCGTCAGCTCTACGAAGAGAAGTCAAGATACATGAAGCAGGCCAGTGCGGCAGAGGTGAGGCGCGTGAGGTGGTGGGAGGGGTTGACAGGAGGTCAGGAGCAGGTGGGAGAGGCCGCGGGGACGGGTTGGGAAGGCGCTGCGAGGCGAAGGGATTGAGGAGAGGGGGTGGAGGTGACAGAAGGGGTGGCTCCTTTTTATCAGCTTGGTAGCAGCTTGCTGCAGGAATGGCAGCCAACCTTGTGGACAGGACTGCCAGCAATCTACCGAACAAACGCTGCTGCTTCAACCATTGCGCCGCCTCTCAAACCCGTCTTGCTGCCAGGTGGGCCTGGCTGAGTATGAGGCCCAGGTGGAGGACCTGCGGCGCAAGCTGGCAGAGGTGAGAGCAGGCTGCTGCATCCCGCTCCCCCTTCCCTCGCGTTATCGTCCCCTGAATGCCCGTGCTGGCTTTGCGCCGCTGCGTGCGGTCTGCTGGTTGCCTTGGGGCAGTGTGTTTGGGAATTTCTGCATGGGGCTGCTTGTCAGTTGGGCTTGCGTGGTGTGCTTCCTCCCGAGGCCCCGATTGCCGCACTCGGCCTCCATTTGCTCCCTCCGTTGCACACACAGGCGGAGCAGCTGCAGCAGCAGCAGCAGCTGCAGGCCACGCCTGGGCGCTGGAGCATCAGCCGCCTCATCGGCGGCAGCGGCGGCGCCCCTGCTGCCATGCGCTCCCCTGGCGCTCCTGACTCACGCCGCACCTCTTTCAGCGGCTCCCCCTGTGCCTCCCCACGCGCCTCGCTCACCGGCCAGCAGCTGTTTGGGTCGCCCTCGCGCCTGGGCCAGCTGCAGAAGCGCATCAGCGGTATGGGCGCGCACATGGATGCGCCGGCAGGTGGCGAGGGCGAGGGCGAGGAGCAGCGCATCACCGTGGCTTGCGTGCGGCGCAGCGCGGGGCGAGACCAAGAGGAGGCCGCCGCTGCTGCCGCCGCGCTTGCCTGCACGCAGCGCAAGTCTGCGCGTTCGCTGCTGCTGCCGCCATCAGCAGCCCTGAAGGGCCAGCAGCAGCAGCAGCAGCCGCGGCCGCTTCCTGAGAAGCAGCTGCAGCAGGAGCAGCCCCCCGAGGGCTTGGAAGCGGCGCTGGCCCAGGAGGAGCAGCAGTCGCCAGGGGATCTCATCAAGGCGGTGCCTGCACGTTTGAGCAATGCACAGCAAGGCGGCCTGCAGCCACGGCTGAGCAATGCACCGCAAGGCAGCCCACCGGCGCTGGCAGCAGCAGCGCTGCCGCTTCCGCAGCAGCAGGAGCAGCAGCAGCAGCAGGTGCAGCTGGAACAGGCAGCTATGCTGTCCCCTGCACCAGCACAGCAGCAGGAGCAACATGAGCAGCAGGAGCAGCTGGCGGTGGGCACTGGCACCGCTACGCCCCTGGAGCGGCAGGCGGATGAGGAGGTGGTGACGCCCCTAGAGAGCCCAGAGGTGTCGTGCTTGCTGGGTGCAGGCAGCAGCGGCGGTGAAGAGGACGCCACCGACAGCATTGAACCCAAGTCTGGGCAGCTGCTTGGGCCAGCAGCAGAGGCAGGAGGTCTGACGGCTGCGGCGGAGCAGGCAGCAGCGGCGCCGGCGGGGCCAGCAGGGGTGCTGCTGGCTCCCGTTGCTGGGGATGTGGACATGGTTCCAGCTGAGGAGCTGCTTGAGCAAGCGGGCCATGGCCAGCAGGAGCAGCAGCAGCCGCAGCAGCAGCAGCGCAATATGCCGCGGCAGGACAGACAGCTGCAGACGCCTCAGCACGAGAATCAGGCGCAGCAGCAGCAGCAGAAGGTGCCTCAGCATGAGCGCTTGAATCAGCAGCAGCCGGATTGTGATGCCGAGCTGCTGGCAGAGCTGCCAGCTGAGATGTCTGTGGATGCTGCCGCAGAGGTAGCTGAGGAGATGAGCGGGCTGGAGACGGCGGTGCCAGCACCAGAGGACCGGGCTGGCAGTGAGGAGCAGGACCAGCGGCTGTCGCAGCAGCAGCTGCTGCCAGCTGACCAGCTGTGGGAGCCTCCCCAGCAGCAGCCCGAGGAGCCTCCCCAACAGCAGCCTGAGGAGCAGGCCCAGCAGCAGCCTGAGGAGCAGGCCCAGCAGCAGCCTGAGGAGCAGGCCCAGCAGCCGGCAGGACAGCCTGCACAGCAGCCCAACCGAGAGTCAGCAGGACTGCCAGCAGACGGGGCCCAGCAGATGACGGAGCAGCCTAACCAGGCAGCACACCAGAGCCAGCAGCAGGCAGAGCATGCCCAGCAGCAGCCGGCAGGGCATGCCCGGCAGCCTGCGGCGCTTCCGGGCCCCACCGTCTCCGTGTGTGTGCCGCGTGGCCGTGGCGGCGGCAGGGGCAGGGGCAGGGGCAGGGCAGCGGGCATGCGGGATGTGGAGTACTGCCCAGCCACTGGCGAGTTTGTTGAGCCGGAGAGCGGGGAGCGGGTTGACCCCCTGCAGCACCTGGTGAGAGCCCTGCCTGGCTTGCTTGCCGGTGCCTGCCCGCCTAGTGCCTTTGTTGAGCGCCGGTTCTGGTGCACAATGGCGCAGTAGCACCACCGCGGAGTGGCGATAACACAAGGTGCTCTGCGCTTACCTAATGTGTCTGGCGCCTGCCCCGCCTGCTGCCCCCTGCAGGTGGTGCCGGCGGACGAGCCCTGGCAGCGCCACGTGCTGCTGAGGGGCAGCCGCATCACTCTGGAGCAGTGGCTGGCGCGCCGCATGCTGCGCCATGGGCGCTGCCACTTCTGCTGCAGGTGCGGTGCTGCATGTCCTGCCCAGGCGCATACTGGCCTGGCCTGGCGGTCACCGCAATGTGCCTTCTGGTGCATGGGAAGTGTGCCAGCTGTACAGTGAATGCGGAGGCAAGGGGATCTGTGGCAGTACATAACAAGCCCACCACCGTCCTCTCCATGCGTGGCTGTAAGCGTATGCCGCCTTGTCCACCCGCCTGCCTGCCCCCACCTGCAGCGAGGCGTCCGACCCGGCAGCCTGCCCGCACCCCGACCCCGCCTTCTCAGACCTGGAGCTGTGTGGGGCCTGCTATGCTGGGCTGGAGCCCCAGTGCTGGCGCAGGTGAGGGTTGTGTGTGGGGGGGGGTGAGCTGGTCTGCTTGGGATGAAAGAGGGCAGGCTTGAAGTCACTTGACGCCTTCCTTTACTGGGTGGATGGCATCCACGCCGTGTTGCTGCTGCTGTGCCCGCCGCATCTGCCACACCACCTCTGTACCTCGCACATGCCTGCTGCCATCAATGGCTTGCCTGGTCAGATGTTGTTCCCCGCGCCAATCACGTGCTGCGCACGCCATACCAGCTTCTATTTCTGAGAGCTTGCCCGCCTGCCAACGCTGATTCCCTGACATGGCTGCAGCGGTACGTCGTGGGTGTCTGAGGACCCCACGGACCGCGGCTTCAAGTGGTGCTGCTTGTGCGGCGGCGCAGGTGAGCGGCAGCACGCACACACATACCCAGTGGGGTTGGTGTCAGGGATTCAGGCGGAGCCACGTGTGGGGCGGCGCAGCGTGAGCCACGCCTTCCTGTGCAGGACGGTGCATGTGCGGCGGCGCGGGTTGAGCCGTAACACAGGAGCATGCTGTAGTGCACATAGCCATGCAACGCTGGTTGGCCTGCCACAGCGTGTGCCGCTGCTGCGCCCTTCTGGTGGTCCCACTCTCTGATTGGCTGCCCCTGCTGATCTGGATGCTTGCCTGCAGGTGTGGGCGGGACGGATGAGCTGGTGATGTGCTCCGCCTGCAAGGTGGTCGGCTTCTGCTCCGGGTGAGCAACGGCCTGCTTGCCTGCATGCAGCCTGCCTCATACGTCTGCCACCCCAACCTGTCAACTTGCAGCTCAGTGTTGCCTTGTCCCCTGCTGTTTCTCACCTCGCCTTCTTCTCCCGCCCCCCCGCCTGCCTGCCCGCTTGCCCAGGTGCCTGTGGCGCTTCTCTGGAGACGACCTGGCAGCGGCGCGTGAGGATGCCCAGTGGGAGTGCCTGCTGTGCCGCCCCAGTCCCAAGCTTCGCCTGGCATATGTTGCCAACGAAGCAGAGGGCAGGGATGGTCCCAGCGTCGCGCGCGGCAGGAGCGGCAGCCAGGGGGCCGGCGAGCAGCAGACAGCAGAGGCGGCGGCTGGCGCGGCGACTGTACGGCGCAGCGGCCGGCAGCGCCGGCCGGCCCGGCAGCAGCAGCAGCAGCAGCAGCGAGGGGTGGGCACTTCGAGTGAGGAGGAGGACTTAGTGATAGACCTCACAGACAGCTCCGATGAGCAGGAAGCGGTGTCGTCCCCTGGGGCGGGCGACAGCTCCAACGGCAGCCAACGGCGGCAGCGGCGGCCACGTGGTGGCGCCAAGCCCACCCAGCAGCGTGGCAACACCGCGGCCAAGGGCGCAGCGCCGTCGCGGCGGGCACCCACGCCGAAACTATCAGCAGGGGCTGCAGCAGCGCTGGTGCCAGCATTCAAGCAGGAGGTAGCCCCAGCGGGCGACCCGCAGGTTGCGGGGGAGCAGCAGGGAGGCGCGCCGCCTCCGCCACAGCAGCAGCAGCAGCAGCAGCAGCGGAAGCGGCACCGCCTGCTTGCCCACGGAGATCTCAACCTGTCTCCTGGGGTGGACGGCGAGCGGCCCGCGCTGCAGCGGCAGCGCATGCTGCAGCGGCAGGGGGCCGGCGGCGGCGGCGGCCGCCCGCAGCTGGCAGCCACGCAACGGAGCAAAGCGGACATCCTGAAGTCAATGATTGGGAAAATGGCGCTCTGATTTGCCTGTGCTGTGTGAATTGCACTTCTTATCCCAGCACATCACTCTCACCCCTGACAACCAAAGATCCACATGTGTAGTGAACAGCAGCGTGCGCGCAACAACGACGGGCCGCCACTGCAGCGCAGCAGGAGCACCCATTTGTCTTCCTGTGCTGCGTGCGGCGCATGCCTTGCCAGCTGCCAACCAAGGCAGCATGAAGCAACACACGGGCCTTGTGCCGCTGCCTGGCACTGCAGGCGACTGCTGGCTGCACAAGTTATTGCTAGTGTTCGGGTGACACAGGGTGCATGCTTGCCTTTGTTGTGTGCAGGGACAAGGCAGGGGTGACTGCTGCTGAAGTATTCACAGAGTGCTTGCAAGTCATGGAAACGTTTCAACACGTGATCGCAGATCTTGCGCAGCTCAGCGCGGGGAGCTTTGAGACATGTAGTATACAAGGTAGTATACAAGGAGTATACAAGGAGAGGAGGGTGCAGGTGGGCAGCATTGGGGGCGGCCAGCAAGGCGCACTTGGAATGACAAGACCAGGAGGGGCAGGCGGCTGCCGAGGCGGGGATGGACACCGCATGCCACTCCGGCGCTGGGCGGGAATGACGAGGCCAGCGAGGCGCAATGTGAACTAACAAGGCCAGGAGGGCCGGGCGGCTGCCGAGGTGCGGTACAGGCCAGGGTAAAGGCATGCCGCACCGTCTCAAGGCATGCGCAGCATGTGAGCCTACCCAGCTTCCTTGCTGCCGCGTTGCAGCGACTTGCTGGCGGGCTGGGCAGCCGCCGGCTGCCCTTCAGCTTCGGGTTGCTTCGGAGCGAGCCGCCGGGGCCAGCCTGCAAGCTGCTGTAGTGCAGGGCGAGTGCAGGTGCCGCCGCAGCTGCAGCGCCTTGAACCACTCCGTTGGTACCCCTGCAGGCGAGGCGAAAGGAAAGCAAGGCAACCTTGAGACAGCAGGGTTAGCAGGCGGTCGTTCCCAAATCGAAGAGGCTTGACCATGCACCCATGTTGCCGCACGTGTCATCTCATTCAACTCAGGTGCCAGTGATCTGCCAGCCAACCAGCCCGCCAAGCAGGTCAGGCAAAGCCGGGCAGACTGCACCTGTGTCGCGGAGGCTCGCAGGGCGTGTATGCCCCGCAACTGGCCTTGGGCGCAGGCTCAGCAGCGCGGTGGTCGCCAATGGCTCCACTGCAAGCCGTGAGCCGGCCGGAAGGCCTTGCAAAGCGGGCAGGCGGCGGCAGCGGCGGCACATGTGCAGGCGCGAGCTTCCCAGCCGCTGGCTTCCCAGCCGCTGGCGCTGCTCTGCACATCAGCGCCTGATCCATGCTGCGTATTGACAGCGGGCTGACGCGCTGCGCGCCGACACCGACAAACCCCCGAAGGGAGGGGACCATGTCAGGGTCCCGCCCAGTTCCTTGGCAAGGTCAAAATTGGTGTCCCAAGTACAGCCGAGAGGTCCATTTTGGCGCGCCATGCATGGCCATGGCGCGCCAGGTAGGCACCTTCCAAGGGTGCCTTCCAAGGTTCTAAAAACTTTGCAACGAGTGTCTTCTGAAACATACTAGGGATTGTTTCCAGCTCTCTGTCGAAACCGGGGCGAGCTGAAACACCGCCGCAGTAGCCGCGTGCAGTGGGCACCGACTGGCCACTCTCTCTCTCTCTCTGAACACGGGCAGTGTGATCAACCCACATCCGTGTGGCGCGACCCTGAGCGGTAGGCATGGCGGGTTGGCGGGCAGGACGCTGGGAGTAGGGTGAAGCGCCCACTTGGCTGCCGCTGTTTTGCAGTCTGCACGAGAGGTTCTGCCTCTCCGTGCGGCATCAGCGGAGGTGCGATAGCAGAGAGCCGTGGCTGTGCGGCGGCGTGCCGTCCAGGCCGGCGGCGGGGACGGGACCGTCCAAGGCCAGCACCCTGCATTCTCAGCCGGCACCGTAGTGCACATAGTGCACGGTCCCACTGTGGTGGTGATAGTGGTGCACAACTCCTGGAGCTGGCGCATGCGGCTCAGCCGCCTGCTGGGCCACTGGGCCGCATGCGCCAGCTCCAGGAGTTGTGCACCACTATCACCACCACAGTGGGACCGTGCACGGGCAGTGGCCAGCACCTGCGGTGCAGCTGCTTTCTCGCCAGCTGCAGCTGCGCCGGCTGCATTCCCCCAGCATGCCCACACCTGTCTGTCTGCAGCATTTAGCGGGAGCAATGTGGGCATTCAACACAACCGCACTGGCTGGCACCAGCGTGCTCGCTCCTCGCGCCGCTCACGCCCACCGTGTGAGTTGCCCACCAGTGCTGTCCGTCTCTGCCGCCTGTGATGCTTCGTCACGCTCACACCTACGCTTCCATCGCTTGAGGAGCACCCCTGCCCCACCCCTGGCTGCAGGCACACCATGCCACCGCTGCTCCCAGCAGGCGCCACCCTCCTGCCGGGAGGGTGGCCTGCCTGCGACTGGTGGCTGCTGGCGGCTCCCCTGCCGAGGGGCCGGACCCCGCACAATCGCAGGCAGCGGATGCTGCAGCCGGTGCAGGCGATGCGAAAGCAGGGGCACGCGATAGCCTGCTGCTGGGCAGCAGTGGCAGCTGTAGCAACATCGGCGGCAGCGGCGGTGGCGTTGGAAGTACCAGCAGCAGTGGCAGCGGCCGCAGCGGCAGCTGCAGCTGGGTGCGGCCGCACCGACAGCGGGCAGCTGATGGCGGCAGCGGCAGCAGCACCAGTAGCAAGAACAGTAGTGGCGGCAGCGGCAGCGGCAGCCGCAGCGGCAGGCAGTTCCCACCAGAGCCGGTACCGGATTTCTGGGCACTCCTGTTGGCATACAGCATGGTCGCGTGGCCGGTGCTGCTTCTGCACGTGTGCCTCTACTGCCTGCCTGCCCGCCTGGCAGTGCCAGCGCTGCTAGTGACAGCCGTGATGCTGGTGTTCTCCTCGTGGCTGGGCGGCAAGCGGCTGGTAACAGCACTGCAGCAGGTGGCTGCGACAATTTGGGCACCCTTTGAGACCTTTCTGTGCAGAGCAGGATTTTCAAGTGTTGGCCTCACAGAGAATGATGTCACAGTGAAGTTGCTCGACGAGATATACGCTGAGGTGAGCTGATTGATGTTGCCGTTCGTGCACAGCAGCTGGCCGACAGTCATTGGCAAGCCCCACTGCATCGTGTTGCCTTTCGCGTTTGCCACCGGCGTGCAGTGACCTCCAATGCTCTCAGCAGGCTGCCTGCTCGCCTTCCTATCCCCCATGCCAACGTTTCCGCAACTGTTTTGCTCCCCCGAGGGTCCACGCATGCCTCCATTGTCCCTGCTTCACCCCTCCCGCAACTGTGCAGGACCCTGCCCGGCTGGCGGCAGATGTGGCCGGGAAGCAGCTTGACTACATCCTTCACGCTTCCTTTGTCATGTGGCTGGTCTCTCATTTCACACTGTTTTACGCACTTGTCTGGCTGCCGCTGCGTTCCATCATAGCTGTAGCAATCTCCGCCACTCTGCTTGCGCCACTCTCGGCTTCGATGTCCCTTTGGGGAAAACTGGTCCCTTTCGTAATGGGGTTTGCCGTAATGATACACTTGCGCGCTGCTTTTTTGAAGAAGCGTGATTTCGACGAGTTGGCATCATACAAGCAGCTGCGGGACGGTGGCAGCAGCAGCCCTGGGGCCAGCGGCGGCTAGCCGCCTCGTTCTACCCCCATCAAACCACCCCTCCTTCCTCTCGCCTCATAACCATTCAATGCTTGGGAAAATGGCGCTATAAGCTCTCTGTGCTGTGTAAATTGGCAAAGTCAATGTCTGGTAACCAATGCCCACAGAAAATGGGCGGCGGCGGCAAGTTCCCTCCGTCGCCATGCTGGCAGGCGCACCGCACAGCAGGGTGTCATGCTCAGCCGTTTGGCGCATTCATGGCCAAACAGTGTGTGCCAATGTCAATTCAGGCCCGCTGACCATCTTTCGTGCCACCTTTTGAGCAGCAGCCATTGAACGGCGTGATCGCGGGCCGGAGGTTGGGGCATAACATAGACGTATCAAGCACATTATCTGAGACGCATGTGGACCATCTGACGCGCGTCGGCGATGGGCAAGAAAAAGGGCGGCGGCAATGCCTCGGCCGGCAGGGATGGGGCCGAGGTGAGTGCTGCACAGCGACACAATTCAGCACTATGCCGTGTGCGCTGCAATGCACAGGGTTGTGTTTGCTTCACACCAGCTGCCGCCGCCGCCGCCGCCACTGCCTGCCCGCCGGCGTGCAGCACAAGCGAACGAACTCTCCACTGCTCTGCCATCCTTGCAGGCCGCCCCTGGTGGCACCACATCAGCATCCCACCAGTCTGATGAGCAGGAGCAGCAGCGCCGGGCAGAGCTGGTGAGCTTTCAGCATCTCCCCTTACTTACTAGGAGTGGACGCCAGGCCACCAAGGCTGGCAGTGGTGGTGCCAATGCCCGCTGTGCAGCAGGCTTCCTGCAGCTCTGGCCAGCCTTGCAGCTTCCCGCTGGCTGCCTCACTCGCCTTCCCCGTACTCCATCTGCCTCGACCCTGCTGCAGATCAAAGCCTTCCTGCGGCGCCGGCTAGCAGAGAAGCAGACAGAGGGTGCGCCTGCGGGCGGCAGCAGCGCTGGCGATGCAGGCGGGGGCCCGGCCCTGCCCCCCCTCCCCTCTGCAGCAGGGTTTGAGACCCCCGGCAGCGCAGCTGCCATGCTGAGAAGCTTGGGGGAGGAGTCGTGTGTGCGGCAGGCGGATGTGAAGCCAGCCCTGAAAGCCTACCTGGCTGGCGCGCAGCTCAGCAAGGACAAGGTGGGTGCTGTGGCTGTGGGCGTGTGTGTGTCTCAAGCACCACTTGGCACCTGCCTGCTGGCATGAATGCTTGATGTTGAGTCCAAGGCATGCCATGCTGGGAAGTTTGCCTGGGTTGATCTCACGCTCAGCTTGCCACCTGCGCAGACTCCGGCAGAGCTCAGCAAGGCTGCAGACTGAGCCGTGGGTGCCCCCCCGCTGGCCTGCCGCTCTCTCTCCTACCTCGCAACCATCCCCTTCCATCCCACCCGAAATGCGATCTGGATTGTTTATTTGACAACATCCGAGCATGGTTTGCAGGTCAAGCTGCTCACAGAGTTGGAGCAAGAGCTGGCCAAGCGGCGGTGCCCGGTGGCCTACCGCTCTCTGGAGGCTGTCGCCTCTGGAGCCTCCAAGCTGTCGGTGGTGAGCACAGGTGCGCTTCCCACTCCTCCCTCCACATCAGCTTCCCACACACCCCCTTCATGCACCTGCCTTTGAGTGTTGTCTTAACCTTCCCTGTACAGAACCTGACTGCCTTTGCACACACCTGCCGGCACGCTCCTGCCTTACATGTCCGTTGGTCGCTGTGCCTGCCGCTGCAGACCAGCAGCAGTTTGAGCAGCAGGTGCAGCAGGTGCTGCTCAGCGGCAAGAGCCTCAACGCTATGGTGAGATTGCACTGCAGGGGCTGCTCTGCTGTGGTGCTACACAGCGAAGCCATTGTCAGCCTTCTGCCAAGGGGGGAGCAGAGCTGCGTGGCGCCTTGCCCCCGCTCTGCGGGGCCGGCAGGCTTGGTGGCTGCGAGCTTCCTGTGCGGGGGCTGCCGCGCCAGGGTGTAAGCCTGCGCTACCAGGGCAGTCCTGGCAGCTGGGCATGCTGTGTTGGCACAAAGCGTGGGTGGCCACGTGTCGATGCGCTCGTAGGCAGGGGGGGCTGCCGACGCTCTTCTGCGAGCAGTGTGCCCGCAGGCTGCTGCTGCGTGCACACACACTCTGAGTTATACGCCTCAAACCAACCATATGCAGGCCAACGCCTCGAGGACGGACCCCAAGAGCGCAGTGTCGGCGGCCATCCGAGCGGCACCCCACCTGCGGTGCCAGCCGCCGGCGCAGGTGATCCCACTGCCTGGGGCAGCTGCCTGGCCTAGCGTACTCTGTACAGCTTTCACCGCTAGGCATGCACAACCTGGAACCTTGGCAGGGTGTGTTCTGGAATGGTGCAGCACATGGATGGCAAGTTGATGCAAAGTGACGAACTGCTGCCCACTCCCGTGCGAACGATGGAGGTGGCAGGTTGGGGGAAGGGCAGCGGGCGGGGGCTGCAAAGTAGTGCCGCACTCATCGTGTGCACGGTCCCAGCCCCTGCACCAGGCTGCCAGCGCACATGTCGCGCTGTGCTGCACTATACCGCACTGTATTGCACTGTACGCGACTGCCTGGCCACCCTGCACTGCAGGGTGTGTACCCTCGGGTGGAGGCCTTCACCCGCAGGCTGCAATCGTGCCTGTCCACTGCACCGCACTGTACTACAACAGCCTGCCCCCCGCCCATCTGTACCGTACTGTACTGCAGGATGTCTACCCCAGGTTTGAGGCCTACACCCGCAGGCTGCCCGCTGCAGCCGACCTGCGCCCCAGCCCGGGCGGCGCCCACCGCGGGTTGCAAGCGGAGCGGGAGGCGGGGGCGATGGTTGAGCGGCTCAGCAGAGAGCTGCACTGGCTGCTGGAGGCGGGGTGCCGGAATCTGGGGCGCGGCCGGGCCGGCCGCCGGCGGGAGCGGCGCGCCCAGCTGAGCGGGCTAGCCTTCACGCCTGAAGGGGAGGCTGGGGGGCTGGGATCCAGCGGTGACAGCAGCAGCGACAGCGAGGCGGAAGAGGGGGATGAGGAGGAGGAGGAGGAGGAGGAGGAGGAGGAGGTGACAAATGCCAACTTGCACACCATGCCGTTGTCCGTGTTCCTTGGAGGAGAGCAGTACCTGCAGCACTTGCAGGGCGGCCTGGCGCTTGCAGGCACGCACTGGCTGCTGGGCGGGGGGAATGCCGCAGCCGGGCGGCAAAGGGGCGAGCCGCCCGTGCCCGTGGGTGGCTGCCGGGTCTGCTTCTGCATGCCTGCCTGCCGCCATGCTCGCCAGCTCACGCCTGCCCGCGAGCCCCTCTGTACCCTGCATGCGTGTATCCACGCCCTGCGCTGCCGCCGCTCCCAGCGTGGCTCACAGCATGGCTCACAGCATGAGCATGAAGCCAGCGCAGCTGCCTGCTACTTTGGCCCGCCCATGCGCCCCTCAACCCTCCCACCATACCTCACGGCGCACACCTCGCATGTCTGCCACCCCCTGTGCGTGTGCCTGCCTTGCAGAGCAAGTACTGGAGCTGGAAGAACCAAGCCTGTTTGTCTCCCGCATGCTGCCGCTCCTGGGCCTGGGCCGCACTGTGCACCACAGGGTGAGGGGCTGGTGGGTGGCTGGGTGGCTGCGTTGGCGGGGGCGCACGCGGGTTTGTGGGCTGTAGTTGAGGGCTGGCTGTGGGCTTGGATGCCGGAAGGGGAGTGATGTTCTAAAGTGGTGGGTTGGCGGGAGAGCGCTGCTGCGCTGCGGCAGGGAGGGACTGCAGGGAAGAAGTGGCAGGGGCAGGCGCAGCAGCAGCGGCGGCAAGAGGGCCGTGAGCGGCACACGCGTGTGCAGCCCCTTCACGTGCCCAGTGCCTGCCCGTCTCCCCTGTCAGCTGACTCAGCGTGCCCCTTCCTCTCCCCCCGCTGCCTCCTGCAGGTGGAGTCCCACCTGTCGGCAACTGTGCGCGGCCACCTGCTGATGCAGCTGCAGCAGCGCGCCATGTCAGCAGGCCTGCATGGCAGCAGCGCTGAGCTGGCAGATCTTGTGCGTCCCCTCCAGCTCAGCTTGGATCGCCCGCATGTGCCGCTCACCGAACTGGCGGCGCTCGCGTGCTCCCAGGCAAGGCGGGCAGCGTGCTGTTGGTTGTAATTCGGGCCAGCATGGGGAGTGTGGGGAGGGCTGTGTGCCTGCCGGGGGTGAGCACAGCTGCTGCTGCCTGCCGTGTATGGTGCATGGCGTGCCTGCCTCCCTGCTTGTGGTTGCCTATGGTCGCCAAGTTGTGTGCCGTTGCAACTCGGGTCCCTACAGGTGCCCCCTGCATCGTGCTCTCTATACAGCTGGCAGCCCAGCGCTGGGTAGCGCAGCGCGAGGCTGCCCTTAACCGCACCACTCTAAACTCCCTGCCCCGCACTGTGCCCTGTCGCAAACAGCCAGCCAAGCCCCGCCGCGCCCCACCCCATCCCGCCTGCCTGCCTGCTCCCTTTGGCACGCAGGCCGGCATGCCGTGCGCGGGCAATGCATTCTATTGGGTCAACGAGCTGCTGCGCCTGCCCTTGAGGGTCAACCGAGGCCTCCTGTGGCGCTCCACCGTCCTGCTGCTCTTTCTGCGGTACCAAGAGGAAGCCGCTGCGCTGGCGCCAGCAGGGCAGGGCGGCGAGGGCGCCGGGGGCGCCGGCGGGGGCAGCGACGGCGGCGCCGCCAGCCTTGCTGCAGTGGCCGTGGCCCAGGAGGAAGGTGCTGAGCTGGCGGAGCAAGGCGCTGAGCTGGCGGTGGGCGATGACCTGGAGGGGACGCCAGCGGAGCGCCTGCTGCGGATTCAGCCCACGCTGGAACGCCAGTTTCGGCAGGTGGATGAGAAGGAGGGGGGTGACCAGCACACAGGCACGCGGGATGTGCGCCCGCTCGAGTCTAGCATGCGCCTGTGCCAGGTGGCGATGGATTACGGCGCCCCGCTGGCGGCCGCCAAGCGGCGACAGCTGGAGGAGTCCGTCCTGGCAGCGCTGCACCGCATGCAGCAGCGGCAGCGCCTGGGGGGGCGTCCCATCAAGCTGGTTTCCGACTGGCTGAGGCGGCAGCATCCGGTGGAGGAGGGGAAGGAGCTCCTGCAGGTGTGCTGCGCTGTGCTGCGCTGTGCTGTGCTGTGCTGCTGTGCTGTGCTGTGCTGTGCTGTGCTGCGCTGCGCTGCGCTGCTGTGCTGCGCTGTGCTGTGCTGCGCTGTGCTGCGCTGTGCTGGGAGCAGGCTGTGCTGGCCAGTTGGTGGGATGGGGTGGGACACTGTGGGTTGGGGCTGCACTAGGCAGGGGGCAATGGGGCGCCATACATATATGCAGATGTGATGACGATTTGTTGGCGACGGCGACACCGGGCTGTAGCACCGGCTTGGGCCGTGCTACGGTGCGTTGTGTTGCGTTGGCAGCCGTGCGCCGGGCTGCCAGGCCGCATGTCTCACTCGCACCCCGCCTCCTCATTCCTGCCCGCGCCCTGGGCAGGACTTCCAGCGCCCCCCGCCCCGCATCCCTCGCCCCTCGCCCTCCTGCCCACCGCGCCCTGCCCCCAAAAGCCGCCTTGCTGTGCATGCCTGTTCCTTGCACTGCTGTCAAGCGAGAATGCCCTGCCCTGCCCTGCCCTGCCCTCCCCTGCAGATCACCGCTCTTTCTCAGGAGCAGCTGTGGGCGCTCTACGCCTTTGTGGCCACCATTTTTGGTCACGCCTTCCAGACGCCCGCCGACCTGGGGCCCACGCCGGCCCCCAAGGGCGCACCCGCCAGCACGCCGCCGGGGCCGGACTTTGGGGTAAGAGGGCGGCAGCATGTGTTGGCACGCCCGATGCAGAGCGTGTCATTGCACAGCACAGCACAGCACAGCACAGCACAGCCACCCGTGTGCATGCCAGCCAGGGCAGCACGGCCAAGAGTGTACCGTGGCAGCCATGGCAGCGTGGAGTGTGCGTGCGTGCCAGCCATGGCAGCAATGGATTAAGTCGTGCTATCATGCCAATGCAACAGAGGCAACCTGCTCAGGCTACAGCAGGCCTGGCACCCGCCTGCCTGCTCCCTGTCTGTGCTTCAACGTGCGGGTATCGCAAAACTGCACAAGTTTGTCAACTCTGCAAGCCCTGACACCCACCTTCATCCCCCTGCGAGCTTGCTGTCCACCTGCTGTGCCTGCCTCACACCCCCTGGCTCCCTCCCTCCCTGCTACAGGCGGCAGCGGCCGTGGCAAATGCTGGCCTTGCCTGGCAGGCCCCGCAGGGCACAGAGGGTGCCACGCTGTGCCTGAACGGCCACGCTGTGCAGCACGCTCTGCACCAGGTACTGCCCTGCCTGCCTGCCTGCTGCCGCTGGAGGGCGGGCTGTTGAACGCGGGTGGGCGGCTTGGGACTGTTCATGGCTCGTGCTGCTCACAATCTATAGTCACAGTGGCCGTGTACAACGGCCCTGCTGCTACCTGCCTGCCTGCCTGCCTGCCTGCCTGCTGCTGCGAGCCTGCCACCCAGACAACCTGTGTCACACGCTGTCAGTTTTCTGTGGGAGGACATGCAAATGGTCAACACATTACAGGCTGTGGCCTGCCGTCGTCCAACTGCCCACCATGCTCGGCTGACCATGCTGCCACACACTGTGTCCGTGCCCGCCTGCCTGCAGGCCGCGAACGAGAGCCGGCAGCAGAGCGAGCACTGCTTGGCTGGCTGGTGTGCTGCCTGTGCGTGTGCCACCGAGCCGACAGCTGGGCCGGAGCAGTGCCTTGCAGCGGCAGCCGACTTGGCGGCCGGGCGGCACGGCATGCCGGGCGCGGCCAGCGCGGACAGCAGCAGCAGCGGCGGCGGCAGCTGGCAGGCGGCTGCCATGCGGTTTGGTCCCCTGTTTGCTGGTGATCCCACAGATAGGCGGCGGGTGAGCGCAGCACAGCTGCTGTGGGGCTGCTGTGGCTGAAGGGGCTGGTGGGGCTGGTGGCAAGGGAATGGTGGGCTTGCCCCGCACATTGCGCTGCGGTCTGGGGAGGGCACGCGGCGCAGGAGCAAAGCCCACACATTGTACACGTGAGGTGCCCGCTGCCCTAAGCGTGCCTGCTGGCTTCACCCGCCCCACTCCCCTGTGCCCTGCCGCCCCCTTCTTGGCAACAGGTGCCCACCATCAGCCGCTTGCCAGTGCCGGTGGACACCGCCCAGAACCTGGTCAAGATGCTCTGCCTAGTGGTGAGTTCCCTTCCATCCAAATTTTGACCGCGATCCCCTAGCAGACTGTGTAGCATCCCCTTGGTGTCTTATTGTGGCCTCATGCAAGCTCCGTGGCGGACTCCTGTTCATGCTTGTCACACCACTTGGCACTCGGTGGCCGCGCCTGCCTGCCTGCCTGCGCAGCCTGTTTGTTGCCTGGCCGACGCTGCCCCGCCTGCTTGCCTCCCCACTTGGCAGCCCCTCTGCCTGCGGACGGTTTGCTTCCCGAGCAGCCCCGCTGCCAGGCATGTGCAGGCATGTGCCGTTGTGTAGTTGTTTCCCTGTCTGTGCCAGGCATGCTGCCTGCCCACCCAGAAGCACCGCCCACGGATACGGCACCGACCCTTGCCCCCGCCCCGCCCCCGCCCTGCCCGCCTGCCTCCCGCTGCTTGTTGTGCAGAACTCCTCCCTGCTCGTGTTCCGCATGCACCTGAACAGCGTGTACCCGGAGTGCGGCAGTGCCATCAGGACCCTGATGCGGCTGTCCAACACGCTGAACAATGTGAGTCTTCACTCGTGCCCTGCCGCCCAGTGCTGGCCGGGCCACGTGGGGGGGTGCTTGCCTGCGGGGCAGTGCGTTTTGACTGCAAGCATGATTTCGTCCGACTTCAAGGCATTAGACATACTTTTTGAGAGTTCTCCTGGGGCGAGGCCAGCCTGCGGGGGCGCCTTCAGCAGAGGACGCCGCTCTGGCAGTGCCCTGCCCTGCTGTGCTGCACGCTTCGCCGGCCGTGTTGAACCCCACCTTGTTCCGCCCTCCGCCTGCTTGCCTGCAGGTCGGCACCGCGATGGTGGAGCCTGGAGAGCTACAGGCCCTGCAGCAGGCGGCAGCAGAGTTCGAAGGTGAGCGGGCGCAACCTGGCAAGCTCACCTGGCATGCATGTGACGTGCCGTGCAGTCGCAGCCCCAGATTGCCATGCTGTGCGCGCTTGCCCTAGATTGCTATGCGTGCCGCCCTAGGCGCCGACAGATGCAGCGGCATCTACCTCTGCCGCCTGTGCTGCATGTGCCGGCGACCCCCGTCCCGGGTTGTGAGTCCGTGAAGGGTGCCCCACTCGCTTAGGCGGGGCCAGCCATCGGCGTAGATTCGTGCCCACACCTTAGCTGTTTGCCTGTGTATGTGGCTGGCCTTGGTGACCGGTTGGCCGGCAGCCACATTGTAGTGTCCCGCCTCACGCGCCCTGCACTTTTGGCAAGATACCCTAGCAGGCCCCGGGCACGCCCCGCTGTACACTCAAATCTCACGCTCCTGTTGCGCCCCAACTGCTGCCCATCGGCTGCAGGCCTGCAGCGGCGCGCCCATGCTGTGAAGAGGATGATAACGCAAATAGAGCTGAGGGCCGAGGAGGCGCGGGAGGCGTTTACCAGGAGCCGGCTTCCCGACATCAGCCAGAGGTGGGCCGCCTGCCTGCCATTCAACTGCAGGGGTTTGTGTGTCAAGGGCAGGGTTCAGTTGCAGGGCTCTCTTCGTCCGTTGTTCCGTGGCAAGGTTTGTCAAAAGAGCGAGTGCCACAATTTTCACAACAACACGTGCCCAGCGGCGCCCTTTTCCACACCCACCCACCCATGTCGTGCTTCTCCTGGAGCGTCCCACAGCCCACCCTTCCTTAGCAGCACTCGCTCCTCTGCCTGCCCCCTGGCCCACACGCCACCCTGTGCAGCGAGGGCGCTGCCATCGGCGGCCTGATGGAGAACATCCTGGTGCATTGCCTGAGAACCATGGACCAGTGCCGGCAGTCGGAGCTGACAGCCGACCAACTGATTGGTGAGACTGCACACGTCTTGCCAACTTGACTCGATACCCACCTGGCCCACCCAGCTCCCGCCTGTGCTGGCTCCTCAGGGCAACACTAACACCAGACCCTGCCCTGCCTACCCCACACCGTTGCACCCGCTGCGGCCCCCGCTGTGGCTCAGCAGCTGCTCTGATCAGCCCTGAACCCCAGGCAAGTAGCGCCCCCACTACCCTTGACAACCACCACACACACTCTTGGTTGGCTCAGCTCTCTTCGTCCCACTGCCCCCGGCGCGCGCCCTCCCCCGCTCCCCCCGGCCCGCCTGCAGGCGGCCCCTCCGCCCAGCCCTCTGGGCAGGCCCCCCAGCAGCAGAAGCCCGCCCCGACCCCCTGGATCGTGCAGCTGCAAGTGGTGCTTGGGGTGATGGCGGCAGATGCTGCAGCAGCGGAGCCAGTGGTGCTGCAGGGCATCCCCGGCAAGCGCCTCGTGCGCTACCGACCCTCCAAGCTGCAGCTGGCTCGGAAGCTGGCAGAGGCGGCGGCACAGGCAGACGGGCTGGACGATGTTGTGGTGGAGGTGAACAGGGCCATCGAGGCGGCGGCGGATGCGCTCAACTGGCGCATGCGCGACCTGATGGGGTGAGGCGGGGGCTGGGCTGTGCGTGGGAGGGAGGCTGGGCGGGAGTAGGAGGGGGTGAGGCGTTGGGAGGGGCCTGGGCGGGGGTAAGAGGGGCGGGGTTAATTGTTGTGATTGGTGGCAGGCTCGCAGTCGAGCGTACTTTGCAGGCAGATGCAGGCTACCCAGCAGTGTGCACTGTCGGCAGGGACGCCAGGCTGGCGGGCGGGCGGGCTAGTTTAACCTAGTCGTTACAGCTTGGCACATCCCCAAAGAGGATTCAACTTCAGGACGAACCATATGCTGGCTGGCTGGCACAGCCCTGCCCACCCTCCTGCTCAAGTTGCGGCCGCCTCTCGCCGCACCGGCAGACGCTCAGTGAACACCTTGTTGCTTGACTGTTGGTTCGGCCCTCCCCTCCCTGCAGGCAGCTAGTGCAGGCATGTGCTGTGCAGCTGGTGGCCCCTCTGGAAGACATTTTGGTGCAGCAAGTGCTGGGGAAGCGGTGGGCAGCGGCGGTCACAGGTGCGCGCGCAGAGAGGGCAGTGCGCTGTCTTGTGTTTGTTTGTTGGTTCGCTTCTGCGGCACAGCCGCTAATGGGGGCTGTTGCAGAGCACGGATGCCTTCTCTGTCACTGCACCCCTTGTGTGTGAGCCGGCCTTCCGCACAGCCGCTTTCTGGCGCCAGCAGTAGCAGCAGCGGCGGCAGCGGCACCCTGTCGCATGCCGGTGTCCTGTCATGCTCACACTATGCATGCACATCGCTCACAACTGCACCCTCTCCTGCGCCCCCCCACCTGCCCACCCCTTGTGCAGCCGAGGACGATGCCAAGGCTGAGCAGGATGCCGCGGCGGCAGCGGCGGCCGAGCTGCTGCAGGCAGAGGAGCGTGCGGATGCTGCTCGCCGGGAGCAGGGCCAGAAGGCAGAGAAAAAGCGGCAGGCGGCGGAGCGTGCGCGGCAGCAGCAGCTGGATCGGGAGCGGGAGCAGCGGCGGGCGGAGGAGGCGGAGCAGGCACGGCAGGCGGCGGAGCGGGAGCGGCGGCAGGCGCAGGAGGAGGCGGCGGCTGAGGCACAGCGGGCGGAGGAGGAGCTGCAGCGGCAGCGCTTTGCGGCCATGCTGCTGCAGACAGAGGCAGATGATGCAGAGCCTGAGGCAGCGCCAGAGGTGGCGCTCCTGTCGGCAGGTCAGCAGGGCACAGCAGGGAAGCCGCCTGCTGGCGCGGCAAGAAAGCCAGCATCGGGCACACTAGCGGCAGTTGTGGCTGGCAGACCGGGGGGGCAGCAGATGGGCGCGCCACCTCCAGCCAAGGCGGCAGCAGCAGCAGCGGCAGGAAGGGGCAAGGCAGCGGCAGGAGCAGCAGCGCCGACGGTGGCTCCCTTGATTGTGCACCGCACCCCAGCAGGCAGGGCAGGGGATGCACCCACACCTGGCAAGCAGCAGCAGGCGGGCGGCCACAAGCCGCCGCCCAGCGCAGGCGGCGCGGCCGCCGGCAGGAGCAGCAGCAGCAGCGGCGGCCCAGAGGGCGGCAGCGGCAGGGCGCCGCCTGCTGGCGAGAAGCCCCGCATAGTGACGGTACCTCGGCCCAAGGGCAGGCAGTCGCCAGAGCACAAGCCGGCGCCGGGTGCCGCTGCTGCAGGTGCCGCTGCCCACGCGGCAGCGGCGCCGACGGTGGCAGCAGCGCCGGCAGCAGCACAACCAGCAGCGGCGCCAGCAGCGCAAGCAGCAGCTGGCTCGGACGTCAGCCCTGGCGCAGCCGCAGCTCCGGCCGCTGCCAACGGTTGGGCGGGCCCGGCAGCTGCCGCACGCTTTGCTGCTGAGGGAGCTGAGCAACAGCAGAGCACCCCGAAGGTAGGGAGCCTGTGCCCTGCCGATGCATGCAGCTGTGCAGGGCGGGAGGGAGGGCAGCAGGCAGAGCAGACTCTTTGGTTCTATGCAGCTGCCAAATCCTGTGATGCCACAGCCGACCCCCACCTGCCCTCCGCTTGCTCCTAACACATCGTCACAAGCCATGTGCTCTCTGCCCTACTGCAGCCCGTGGATCAAGAGGCGCCACCGGCAGGCGATCAGCAGCCTGCCCCAGCGGCGTCAGCAGCAGCAGCACAGCCGGCAGCGGCGGCTGCGCCAGCCTGGGGCCCGCCGCCAGCGGGCGAGCCTGCTTCAGTTGCCGCTAAGCCGCCAGCTGGCACAGGCGCCACAACGCCGGCAGCGGCAGCAGCAGCAGCGGCGCCGGCGGCAGAGACAGCCAAACCAGCAGTGCCGGCGGGTCCATCTGCAGGATCCTGGGCTGCCCTGGCTGCCAAGCCGCCGGAGCCCCGCAAGCAGCAGCAGCAGCAGCCGGCGCCAACCAAGCCAGAGGCGGCGCCGCCGCCGGCAGCCGCGGCGCCTGCTGCTGCTGATGTGGCACCCGGCAAGTCGGAGCAGCCCGAGGCGGCGCCCCTGTGGCCCGGCCTGGTGCCAGGCCAGGCAACAGCAGGCCCGGATTCTGAACCTGCTGCTGCCTCCAATCCTGCTTCAGCCCAAGGCACCGCAGCCGCATCTGGCCTGGCGCCGGGCGCCCCCCAGCCTGCCCCCCGCCTCAGCTTCCTGGCAGCGCTGGCGCCCGATCAGGCTGAGCTGGCGGCCCTCTACCTGCCCGGCCTGAAGAACGAGAGCGGCGAATTCAACTGCTTCTTAAACGTGGTGGTGCAGTGCCTCTGGAGGTGCCGCGACTTCCGGCAGTCGGTGAGCTGAGCTGGCGCCAGGCTGGCACGACGCCAGGCTGGCGGGGCCTCGGAGTCTTTTTGGGGGGAGGTGGGTGGTGAGCTGGCAAAGCCTGGCGGTGCAAAACGCTCCATCCATGCTTGCCGCTGGAAACCCTCATTGTGTTGTGTTCCCTCTCGTGTTACACTGCCCCTGCCTGCACCTTCCCTTGCTCCCAAGCCCCCTGCCTGCACCCTGCCCTGACCTGCGCCCGACACCACCTGGGATGTGCCGCAGGTGCTGAGCTGGCCGCCGGAAGTGTACCGCTCCGATGCTGTGCTGGCAGCGCTGCACGCCCTGCTGGCCGAGCTCTCCCGCCTGGACGTCTCCCGCCCAGCGGCAGCAGCAGCCGCAGCCGCAGCCGCAGCAGCTGCTGCCGGCAGCGGTGCACGCCAGCAGGGGCCGGCGCGGCCCGTCATCGACCCCACGCCGCTGCGGGAGGCAATCAGCTCGCTGCCCGGCCAGGAGTTCAAGATTGGTGAGTTTGTTTGATATTGCACGGGTTGGTTGGGAGACATCCACAGGGCCCGCACATTGGCGGGAGGCAGCGCCCAGCACGTGGGGCAGCGGGCGGGCGGCACTCGATTTCACCGGAGGGGGGAGGGCCGCCTGTGCTTGCCCCTGAGCCTTTCCAGCTTGCCCGTCTGGCTGCCGACCATCCCACAACAACTCCTGTCTGATCCCTCTCCTCGCTCACCCTCCTGTCCCCTCCCCATTGTCCTACGCAGGCGAGATGAGCGATGCTGGCGAGCTGCTGCTGGTGCTGTACGAGCACATCAAGGCGGTGGCGCCGGGCGCACCGTCAGCGGGGCTGGACTCTGTGTTTGGACTGGACGTGGCCGAGGCGGTGCACTGCTCCCGCTGCCAGAAAGTCACGCAAGAGCAGCGCTACCTGCAGGCAAGAAGCTGGGAGGAAAGCGTTTGCTTTGGGCTGGTCAAGCTAGTTTGTTGGTTTGTTGGTTTGTTGATGTTTGGTTTGTTGAACAGGGGAGCGCAGCAGCGGAGGGTGAAGCAGGGGAGGGGCGGGGGCGGCAGGGCTGCTTACGCTGTGCCCCCCTACCTGTCCCTCTCCCAACGCAAACCATACCATAACAGCCCCTCTCTGCCCTCGTCTGCCCCCCTCCCCGCAGTACTTTTACAACACGATCGCCTACGCGCTGCGCCACTCCCTGCGCGCCGGCGGCGACCCCGGGTTTGGCGCGCGCCTGAGGGCGCTGCAGGAGGAGGACCGCAAGTCGTGCGACACCGACGTTGGTGAGGCCGCCCTCCATCCAATGTTGCGGCGCCTGAATTGGGCGCCTGTGTGATTGTGCTAACAAGGGGCATGGTCCAACAGAAATGGCTGGCTACGCCGGTGTGCCCTGGGCGGTTTCTGGGCTATGAAGGGCACAAATTGCGGCTGCTCCCCAACGGCTGCCATTTAACCGCTGATAATGATTTCAATGGCTCCATCATTTTCCTCCCCCTGCAGGCGGTTGCGGCGCCCTCAACAGCGTGGCCCACTCCCTGCAGGGTGGCCCGCCCCGCGTGTTTGCGCTGCAGCTGGTGTGGGAGAGCCACAGCCAGGAGCCAGCAACCATCGGCGCCACGATGCGCGCGGTGGGGGAGCAGGTGCGGGGTTGGGGAGGCGGGGCGTGTGGGACGGTACGCAAGGACCGGGAACGCTTGTGTGCGCTGGTGCGCTACACAGGCCTTGGTCGACTGGTACATAGCCCTGCCAATGGAAAGTGAGATGCAACCCAGAGGGAGGAGGGCACCCTCTGCACAGCAAGATCTGCTATCAGACGTGCTTCTGCCATCGATGATTCCCGGGCCTTCAACTGTCGGTTTGTGCCTGCCTGCCTCCCTGCCCGCCCTGCCCGCAGATCGACTTGGGCCAGCTGTACGACGGCGTGCCCGCCGGCACGCTGTACCGCCTGCGCTCCATGGTCTGCTACTACGGGCACCACTACTCCGCTTTCGTGCGCCTGCCCGAGCTGGACGAGAGGTGGGCCCCGTGTATAGATCAATTGATCTCACGTCTGGCTCCTGCTTGTCTGTGGTCCACCTGCTGGCTTGCCTACCCGCCTGCTTGCTACCTCTCTGCGCCGTCGACACCCCGACGCCTCTTCTGGCACCTCCATGCCCGGCTGCCGCCGCTCCCATAAAGAAAGCACAGCTGTGCGCTGCGACGATGAGCACCCTTTGGACATAACATCCCTGCCTTACACGCCTGCCTTACATGCCTGCCTTACATGCCTGCCTCGCCTCCCATGATGCAGCTGGATTCTCTTCGAAGACTCCTCAGCCTGTTCGATCGCTGCCTAGGCAGCCTCTATCGAAGCCACAAAGCCAGCCAACACATGCCTGCCTGCCTGCCTCCCGCCCCCCCCACAATGCCGCCGCAGGTGGGTCCTCTTTGACGACTCCTCCGCCTCCTCCATCGGATGCTGGGCCGAGGTGCGGCGGCGCTGCGAGGGCGGCCGCGTGCAGCCCAGCGTGCTCTTCTACGAGGCGGTGCCGCAGGCATCAAACCAGCCTGCCCCTGCTTGAGCTCTCGCTCTACAAGGCGGTGCCGCCGGGGTCAAAGCAGCCTGCCCCTGCATGAGCTCTTGCTCTTCTACGATGCGGTGCCGCCGGCAGCTGCTAAACAGCGGCCTGGGCCGGCGTGAGTTGCTGGGCGGCCGCCTGGTGGCAGCAGCAGTGCAAGAGCCTGGGGCGGCGCGATGCACAGTGCGCCAGCGCCGGCGCCGGCAGTGGAGGCGGCAGCAGCAGCCAGAGCGCAGCAAAAGCATGATGCTGGGGGGGAGGGAGGGGGGTGGCAGTGAGGGCGGGCTCCCCCGGCACGACTGCTGCCGCGGTGTCCGCATCCCCGTTGGGGCAGCAGTCAGGCAGCAGCTGTGTCAGGCAGCAGGCTTCCGCCTGACCTTTGCCATGCGGTCGCAACCACAACCGTGCACAGTTTTGGGTCCATGACATGTTGAGCTTATCCCAGTTGCCAAAGCACCATTTCATTGTGTGAACGTCAGAAAGGGCAAAGTTTGCCCACCGATGCCACAGTTTGGCTGCACACCACGTCCAACAGGTTTCAGCAGCCTGCTCTCGTCAGGTTACAAGTGCTTGGAACAGGCTCAAGTGAGGGGCGAGGAGTAGGCAGAACAAGAGAGGGGCATGCGGCTGCACGCTGGCGGGCGCCATGTGCGCAAGGCACGTAGTGTACATGGAGTGTAGGGGAGGAAGACAGGGTGGCGACAATTCAGGGGCAAAGCAGGCAATGGGGAACAGAGTGAGATCGCCGCTGTCGCAGCGGAAGAGAGACGCAGGGGCAGGGGCACGCAAGGATGGGGTGGGGAGTACTGGGGGGAGGGGGGAGAGCTGTATAGGGGTAAAGAATACACTAACACAAAAGGTGGGATGCCGCTGCAGACTCTGCACAGCGAGCATGCCTTGGGAGCGCAGTTGCAGCTGCACTATCACAGGAGCCGGGCGAGGAGGGCACAGCTGCAGGTTTGCCAGCTCAGGCTGGCAAACAGGACATGAGCAGGAAGCAGACCTCGGCTAGGCACTTGCCAAGCTGGGGACGGCACTAGAAAGCCAATTCACCTAACAAGCCAAGGGCGGCATTCTTCAGAAGTTGGCACACTCACATCAACCGGCAGAGCTGAGCTGGCGCCAGGCCGGGCGCTGTCTCCAGTCTAAAAGCCGGTGCGCTTGCCGGGCTGCACCGCCGCTCTAGGAGCCGAAGTGCTTGCAGGGCGCTGCCACTAATCTAGAAGCCGATGCGCTTGCCTGGCTGCGCCACCACTGAGTCGTCCAGCTCCACAATTGGCTTGACATACAGCTGAGCTGGCGCCAGGCTGGGCGCCAGGCTGGCGGCCTCCGCCAGCTCACCGGTGCGCCACTCTGGCAGCAGGATGGTCTGGGAGGCGGCCCCCACTCGGGAGAAGTCGCGCTGGGCAAACCACTCGTAGGAGCCCTCCCCGGCAACGATGGCCACCCGGCGGAAGCCCTTCTGGCGTAGCTCCTGCACATGATTGGTGGGGCGGGGGCGGGCGGAGGGGGAGGGTGGGTCAAGAGGGAGGGAGGGCATGTCATGCGGAGGGTGTGGTGGCTCTGGGAGAAGCCCTTCTGGCGCAGCTACTGCAGGAGGTGAAGGGGCGGGGGCGGGTGGTGGGGGAGGGTGGGCTGGGTGTGATGAGGGAGGGTGGCTGAGCGGGAAGGAAGGGCAGGGTGTGGTGGCACTGGGCGGAAAGCCCTGCTGGCGGTTCTCCTGGACATGTGATGGTGGGCAGAGAGAGAGGGGCCGGGCGGGGCGGTGATGAGCACAGGGTGCGAGGCCGGGGCAGCGCAGCACAATAGCTGGCTGGCTGGGTGGGGCAACGGTTAGCCCTCTGCAGAGCCAGCCACATGCCGCAGATGCACCACCCTGTATCCTCCCTCACCCGCACCACCCGCAGTACAGGCAAGCAGCCGCCCCTCACATGCTCCACGCAATCCAGCAGATGTATTGCTCCTCCATCACTCGCACCATCCTGTATCCTCCATCACTCAAGCCACCCTGCCTAAACAGGGAGCAGCCTCTCCACCCACACACACACCTGCTCAACATAATCCAGCAGGCTGTCCCCAAAGCCAGCCCGCCGGTACGCGGGGTGCACCACAAAGGCGCCAAGCTCCGCCACGCGCACGCCGTCGGCGGCGGTGCCCAGGTCTGTGATGGCGGCGGCGCCCAGCACCTGGAAACACGATGGACATTTTGGGGAAGGAGAAGTCGAGACAGCTGCCGGCTGCAGCGCTACCCCTCAGACACTGCTGCCCCCGCGCAGCTGCGTCCCACAATGTCACCAGCTGACACCTGCTCAAGGGCTGCTCTCTCACCTTGCCCTCCCGCTCGATGACTGTGATGTCGCCGAGGCGCACGGGAATGTCGTCGACAGGGAAGGGCAGCGTGAAGCCCTCTGCCGCCAGCATGCCCAGCAGCTGCTGCAGCCCGCCCACGTCGCGCCCCTCGGCCGTGCTGCGGGCAGGCAGGCAGGCAGGCAGTGGGGGCACACAGGAGAGCCGGGGCGAGTTAACTGGGAGGTGACACCGCGGCAGGCGCTGTGCCTAGGCTTGTGGCGGGTGGCCAGACGATGTGCTGCCTGCCCGTGCACAGGCATGCTGTCGGCAGTGGGAAGAAACCCACCATGCAAGTGCAGGGTGCGTGCCAAACTTGTAGGATTGCTGCGACAAAAGGTGGTCACGAAATCACACTCTACATGCATGCCCACCTGCACACTCCCAGCCTCTCACAACACCGCTGTGTCACACCCACCCTGCCCTCAATTGCGGCCTCACCGGATGCCCTCGTAGAGATCAGCTGCAATCATGCACACCCCCGGGGTGCCGTCCCGAGTGTACATCTCCAGCAGCAGGGCACTGCCAAAGGCGGGTGGGGAGGGGGCAGGTGGGGGGAGGGGGGCGTAAGAAGCAGAACATCAGCAGCAGAGCACTGCCAATTGGGCAGGGGGGATGAGGGCATATAGGGGGGTCCGTAAAGGCAGCAGCAGCAGGAAGCGGCAGAGCGCCACGCCAGGCATGTTGGCCATCACCAGCAAAGCTGGCAGCGGTTGCAGAGCACCACAGACCACCAGCGTGCAGCAGCGGGCAAGGACAAACCACCAGCCTGCAGCAGCGGGCAAGCACAAGCCACCAGCCTGCAGCAGTGGGCCAGCGCACTCAGGCCAGGGCGCACCCGTCGCTGTCGCAGTCTATCAGGTGAGCTCGCTTCACGCCATTCTTGCAGGCCACCACCGCCGCCAGCACAGCGTTGGGGAAGCCAATCTGCTGCCAGCTGTCCAGGTCCAAAGTCAGCTCCGCTGCGCTGCTGCCGCCTGGTGGGCGCTGCTGCTGCTGCTGCTGCTGCTGCGCCATCTGCTGCCGCCCGTTTGGCGGCGCCAGTGCCACGCCGCCGCCCGCCTCGGGCACTCCCTCATCGCCCTCCTCCAGGCGCCGCTGCCAGCTGCCCTCCAGCTGCTGCCGCTCGTCGTGCCATGCCGCCAGGCCATTCCCGCTCTCACCCGCGCTGCTCCCTGACTCCCACCCCCCTGAGCCATTCCCGCTGCCATTGCTGCTGCCGGGCTCCTCCACATCGCTGCCGCTGCCGCTGCGGCTGCTGCCGTTGCTGCTGCCGTGCCTGCTGGCCTTCACAGCGGCGTCAGCGTGCCCCAGCAAATCCAGGGATTCCATGATGCAGGCCTGGTCCCCAGCACACACGCTGGCTGTTATCATCTCCTCCGCATCGTCCTGCAGGGTGGGCACGACACGGGGAGGGGGCCCAGGAAAAGAGCACAGGCGGGAGATGGTTGGGGCACATCAGGGGAATGACAAGGCTGGGCAGGGACGCAGCAGGCACATGCTTGCAATCCCCTTGTTTGACCCCCTTCCAGCCGCACCCCTCTGCATCACTCACCAGCGGCAGGTAGTGCGGCAGGTCCAGCTGGCGCACGTCCTGCCCAGTCAGCACCAGCAGCTTGTCCGCCCGCAGCTCCACTGCAGCGTGGGTGGCCACCTGCAAGAAATGAAAAGCAGCCAAGCACTGTCAGCAGTGGGGAGGTGCGGGAGCACCGGCAGCTTGCCTGCCCGCAGTTACGCCACAGCATGGGGGGCCCTCGGCACTACACGACACTCGTATGACCGCTGCGGTGATGATGATGATGATGGCAGTGTGCCTTGTGCTGCCATGCATTGCTGATGGAACGTGCCGTCAGGGCTGCAGGGCACAGTGGCAGCACACGGGTGCCGACGCACGAACCCAGGACAGCAGCCAGGTGTCAGTGCTGCCAGGGACACCTGCTGCCCAGCCCAGTCAGACGCACACGAGTCCCCTCCCGTACGCAAGCAGCCCGCCAGCTCACTAACGTCACACAGTTCAGCTCACATCAAAGGCGTTGCAGTTGAGCAGCTCCCCAGAGCTGCTGACTCCAATGTTGGTCAGCAGTACGAGGTTGCCCGCCGACAGCTGCTGCTCCACCGCGGCGCGCTGCACAAACCGCACCTGCCCCATGTGACCTGCAGGGGGGGGGGCGGGGGGGGGGTAAGGGCGGGATGCACCGGGCCGCAGGCAAGCGGGAAGTGGGAAGGCGGGATGGCACCGGGCAGGATGCTTCTTATGCTTGTCATGCCAAACATTACAGGTGTGACAGGCAGCCTATTAGAATAGGCGCGGTGCTGCCTGACAGCACCAGCGGCGAGGCCGGGGCCAAAGCTGGGCGCTGAGGTGGCCTGCGGTATGCCGTCGTATGTGTAGCATTACCCCGCAGCTGGGCAGCGTGCTGGCGGCGAGGCAGGCCCTGACGGAACACTCACCAAAGTCGATGCCGTTGACGATGCCTCGCCGCTTGGCTGTCACATAGTTGCCATTGACCACCTGGAAGGGAGGAGAGACATGGAATGCACGGCAAAGGGAGCGGACTTTGAAGCACAGCAGACCAGGGAAAGACGTGCAGTGGCGGGGCAGGGCAGCCTGAATCAGAACAAGGCAGGCGAGGAAGCAAAGAGGGCCCCAGGCGCCGCAAGCGCCCCGCCCATACCCGCCCGCCCAACTGCCCACCTGCACCGCGGGCGCAAAGTGGAAGTTGCCGCCCTCGCTGCGCGCATGGCGCCGCACCACTGGGATGCTGGGCGCCTGCAGGGCAGGCACGCGTTGCGAGAGTGGAGAGGTGGGGGAGGGTGGTGACGCTCTGGCCCACACAGCGTGGGGGTTTTGTACACTCACGCAGCAAGAGGCTGGCAGGACTAGCACACTAAAAGGATGGGTGTGGCTGCCAACTCAGCCTTGCACGAGCACTGCGGCAATGGCGCACCACCCAAGTTTGGCTCCCCAGGCCCCAGGCCTGGGGTGCCCACCTTTGAGAGGAATGCAGAGACCAGGGTGCAGGTGGTGCCTGCCGCCTCAATGGCTCCCTGCATGGCCAGCTCGTCTGCAGGCAGGCAGGCGGGGCAGTATAGGAGACAGCGCAACTTGTTGATGCTGGAGGCAGGTACGGCAATTCAGCAGCAGTACGGCACGCACTGGAATGCCTTGACACGCAAGCACACGTGGTCTGCCCACACCCACCAGTCACTCGGTAGGCCCCCACGATCTGCCGCTCCCGTCCGTGCGCCAGCAAGTAGGCATCGATCTGTGGCACGACGGAGCGCGGGGCAGGCAGGGGAGAAGGGCAGCAGGGGTTGGGGTTGCGGTTGAGGGGAGGGGAGCTAAGCTGGGCGGGGCGGGGCACACTCAGGAAGTTGTCGCCCGCCACAAGTGGCGTGGCGTACTGCCCGTCTGGCGCCTGCCGGTGGGCCTCACTGCTGCCCATGCCGCTCGACTGCTTGAGTGCCACACCTGCTGCGTTGCACCGCACACAATAACAAGCTTCACTCCCAGCCCATGAAGCAGCAGGATGTCTGCGGGGAGGAGGGGGAGCGGCGGCGGACACAAGGCAGCAACGGTTAGAGAGGAAGGAGCACAACGTCGCGCACGGCAGTCTTGGACAAAGCAGCACATGCTGCCTGTGAGCATCCTTACAAGCAACAGTGCAAATGCTACTGCCAGTGGGCCCAGGCCCTTGGCACCCTCGGGTCGCCTCGCCCACCTTCCAGCAGCGGGTACAGCCGCTCCTTGCGGCCCACCACCTGCACAGCAGCAGCACCAGCAGCTTCGGAAATACACAATTATGCCAGCATTTATGCCAGCATTTATACACATTTATGCCAGGGGCGCCCCACAGGGCAACATTCCAGTAGCTGTGCCCGCAAAGCACAAGTTGGCAGCGAGCATGCGCTGGCTTGGAGCAGCTGAACGGCCAGCACTGCCCGAGTGCTTGCCCTTGAAGCTGTTGCCAGCTCACCAGCACTCACCCAGGCCAACAATCGAGTGCAGGACCAATTACAGGTGCTGCCATGCCTCAGCTGGTCATCACCCACAGAGGCCAACAACACCCCATTGGGACCAGCCACAAGTGCTGCCGTACGCCAGCATGCAAGCGCCAGGTGGCCGGCCAGCACCCACCTCTCCGGGGACGACAACCACAAAAGTGCGGCCCCTGTGGCCCGACACGTAGGGGGAAGCCATGTGGAGGAAGCGCACAAACAGGCTGCACCAGGGAGGGAGGCAGATGGGGTAGGCGAGGGGCGGGGGGAGGTTGAAACGGAGTTCAAGTCGCACGGCCAGCAGCTGGCCTTTTGGGCTTTGGACGGCGTGCAGGAGGACCGGCAGCGGCACCACTAAAACCGACGGATGGCTGGCAAGAAAGGAGCATGGCACCCGCTCTTGCTGTGCCCTTGGCACGCAGCCCCACCTGTAGTCAGACTGCGTGAGCGCCTCGCCGCCGCGGCCCATGCTGCCAGTGGCGGCGGTTCGTGCGGCGGTGGCGCGGGCGGCGGCAGCGGTCAGTCCACCAAGGCATCTGCCCGCGCCGTTGCCCTGACTACATGACGCCGCTGGATGCAAGCGTGCTGGCGCGACCGCAGCCGGGCGAGCAACGCTGCTAGGGCAATGGCGTGGCCGACTGCCTTGTTGCCCGAGCGGCTGGGCTGCTAGGGAGCACTGAAAGCTCATGGACGAATGCGCGATGCTTGGATCGAAGCCCGATTACGCCGCAAGGCGAAGAGGCGGCCCTCTGCTCCGCCACAATGACTTGGCGCTGAGAAGAGGGACCACCGAAGCCTTTTGTTTCGGCGCTGAAACAAGGCGACTGGCACGCGGGAAGGGCGGTTGGATCGAGCCACCGTTGGATGGGGAGCGGCCCCTAGCTGGCTGTTGGCGGTGGACCCGCCCCCGCCGCCCCTGCCGCCGACCTGCTGCTTACCGCACACATTTGCCTACATCATCACTCACGTCGGCAGAGCAGCACTGCACAGATAAGCCCCTGCACACAAAGACCCAGGGGGTGCTGGGCAGCAGTCCAAGCGGCCCGCAGGCAAGGCGCCAGCTCTTTTTGGCTGCCTGCGCACCGCCTTGATGACAGCCACCTCACAACCACCCTGGATACGCTTCTTATGCTGCGACTTTGATATACACAGTCATGACTGGATGAGCTCAGGCGGGCACAGAAACAGCAGCACAGCAACCAGGGAGCAACAAGCAAGGAGCCACGCTTTGCGACGCTGAGCTACTCAGTCGGCAGCATACACAAGTTTAGGGTCGGAACTGAGGCGGTCCAGCAGTACCTGCCAGCGGGGCGAGTGGCGCGCCGCCTGGCGGGGCAGCTCCAGGAGCGCTAGCACACTGGGCCGCGGGGCAGAGGGCTTGGCACTCCCGCCGGGTTCACTGACGGCAGAGTGCTCCCCCTGCTGCCGCTGCTGCTCCTCCTGCTGCCCCAAAGAGAGGCTGCCGGCAGCCGCGCAAGCGTTGCCTCCGGCTGCCATTGCACCTGCCCAAAGGGCGGACAGCTGCGCATTACTGCAGCAGGCGCGCACCGCGCTGCCGCCCAGCAGCAGCTGCCGCAGGGCGCGGCAGTAACAGAGCACAGCTGCGGCTCCCCCACCCGTCAGCTGCTTGCACTGGCGCAGCGACAGCACCTGGAGGTGTGGTGACGTGGCTGCCAGAGCCTCGGCTGCTGCATCATCGATGGAGCACCCATCAATCCTTAACGTGCGCAGCAGGCACTCTGACGGCCACGCCGTGCCTGCCGCCTCGCTGCTGCATGCGCTGCCGCTGGGCGAAGCTGCGCTGCTGCTTGCACCGCCAGGCACTGCACCCTGCTGCTGGCCCTCCTGCCCCTGCCCCTGCTCCCGCTGCCGAAACTGCTGCCACTCCATAAACACGCTGCCAGTGATGCTGCTGCAGCCAGCCAGCTCCAAGTGCTGCAGGTTGGGCAGCTGGCGCAGCAGCAGTGACAAGTCAGCGTCTGCCACGCTGGCGCCGCCGCTGACACTCAGCGTGCTCAGCACGCAGCAGTGCTGCGTCAACGTCGCGCACAGCCTGCTGCCAGCGACCGCCCCGGCGGCACCCAGCTGCAGAGACTTGAGCTGCGGGCAGCAGGCTGCGAGGGCCTGCAAGTCTGCTTCTGCCAGGAGGCTGCAGGAGGCCAGATCCAGCCGCTGAAGCGGGCTGTACCCAACAGGGCAGCTGCTGCCACCGCTGCTTCCCACGCTGCTGCTGCCGCTGCTGCTGTTCGTGCCGTTGCCCATGTCGCTGCCGCTGGCCCTGGCCTGGCCGGCCAGCCAGGCTAGCACCTCTCGCGTGCAGGCCTGGCGTGGCAGCGCCGCACGCTGCAGCTGCACGCCTGCAGCGGTGCTCACCACCCGCCGGAACAGCTGCAGCTGCTGCTGCTGCTGCTCTGCAGGCCGGCTGCTGCCGCTGCCTGCCACCTCTGCAGCATCAGCATCGGCGCCTTGCTGCTGCTGTCTCTGCTCGTGGCTGCCGGTTCGCCTGCTGCCCCTGCTGCTTCTGCTGCTGGGCTTGGCTGTGCTGGCCGCCTGCTGCTGCTCCCACAGGCCTCTGCCGCCGCCGCTGCTGCTGCTTGGCAGCCCTTGCTGGGCACCCAGGCGCTCTTCCTCCTCCCGCTGCCCCTGCATGCCCTGCAGCCCCTGCTGGCCATGCTGTGCCTGCTGCCCTCCTGCAAAAGGAAGGTAACAGCCAAAGCCGGCCGCCGACAGCTGGGAGCAGCCGCCGGCATCCATCCGTGCCAAAGCGGGGCATTGCGCCAGCAGCTGCAACAAGCCCGCGTCGTCCAAGCGCTTGCAGCCGTGCAGCTGCAGGCTGGTCAGCGTGCCGGGCAGGCTGCCCAGAGTGGCGTCCGTTATGGACAGGCCGCTGGCGTTGAGCGATTGGAGGCCGCTGCTTGCTGCTGCTGCTGCTGCCCCTGCTGCTGCTGCTGCTGCCCCTGCTGCTGCTGCCCCTGCTGCTGCTGCTGCTGCAGCCGTCGCCCCAGCGGCTGCTGGCTGGAAGGGCTCCAGCGGCCGCAGCAGGCAGAGGGACGCATCGCTCAGGCCTCCCTCCTGCATGCGGGGCGCCTTGTGCCGGAGGAAGCGTGAGCCCGGCCGGCTGGTGCGGCTGCCTGTGCACCCTGCGGAGGAGGAGGCACACACACTGCGTGGTTCAAGGCTGCAGAGCGATGGCCCACAGGGACGGGAGGAGGCTGACTTGACAACACGGCATTTCCGAGAAGAGTTGCAGCAGGCTGCCTTGGGAGGCCTTCGGCAGGCCAATGCCAACAACAGGCAACAGACAACAGACAACACTGTATCAACACACATGTGCATTTCTGCCAGGCAGCCAGTGGAAGCATATATCGGCCCAGCCGCCCCACGCACCGGACACATCCAGTTCCTTCAGCAGGGGCAGGCTGTGCAGGATGTGCTCCATGCTGGCGTCGCACAGCGTGCGGCACCCCGCCAGCCGCAGCCGCTGCAGCCCCCTGCGCAGTGGGGTGCAGAAAGGCAACAGAGGGATGGGTGGGCGATCGGCGCCCAGCAGGCGGCCCAGCAACGGAGTGGGACATGAGGGATGCCCAGTTGAGGGGCACTGCTGCCCTGCCGCACTGATGTGTGTGTGTGTGCGTTCACCCCAGGCACCCTCCCGAGCAGCCAAGGGAGTTAGAGTGCCCCAACTCGCCGCGCTGGTTTGGCGCCACGCCACCCCGCTCTTCAGCCTCTCCCACAGCCCAGGCCTGCTTACCCCCTGCACGCTCACCTGCAGTTATCTGCAACCAGCGTCGCCACGTCGCTCAGCCCGCCGCTCCCCGAAATGTCCAGCGCCTGCAGCAGCCCCAGGTTGGCCGGGCCCAGCGTGCCCAGCAGCTCCGCCTGGCTCTCTGGGGGCCACTGCGGTGCCCGCTGGTCTCCCTGGGGGGCACCCAACGCCTGGAACGTGCTTGGGGCGGTGCTCGAGGAGCAGAAGGGGCAGGCGACATCTGGAGGGTCTTCATTGAGGTGCAGCGTCAAGCAGGGTCCGTCCTGCATGTCTCCAGACAGGAAGGGGTGCAGCGGGAGCTGGACACCGCCGCCCTGAGCGTCCTCCCAGCCCTGCTGCACCGCCCGCAGCGCTGCCCTGGGCAGCGGCAGCTGCGGGGCGCCGGCCCCAAAAGCGGGGGTCCCGCCTGCCGCGAGCTCTAGCAGGGGCAACACCTCTAGCGCTGGGCCCGCTGCTGGCGTCGTGCTGCTGCTGCCGGACGGCCGCTGCTGCTGCTGCTGCTGCTGCTGCTGCCTGCCGGGGCAGCATTGGTGGTGCAGCAGGGCGCGCTTGGAGGCGAGGAGCACAGACAGGCCCACACCTGCGTTGGAGAGCAGGAGGGTGGGAGTGGGCAGCAGACTCAGCAACGCTGTGTCGGAAGCTGCCAGGCTAGGCGGAAGCCAAGTGCTGGCTCATTTCCGCAGTGCAGGGTGTGAGGCACTTGAGTCGTGCATTTGCAGCTGGAATGAAACCAACCTGCCTGCCTGCTTGCCCGGCCCGGCCCAGACGCGTGTCGTGGCGATCTGTTGCCCAACTGATCAGTCGAAACAGCCTGCCTGCCTGCCTGCCCGCCTGCCTGTGTGGCTTGGCTCACCTGTGACCTGTGTGCCCGAGACAACCAGCTTCTGCAGGCGGCAGCAGCTGGCCTGCGCCAGCCAGTAGAGCAGGCAGTCGCCGGCGGATGTGCCAGAGAGGTCGAGGGACCTGAGCTGCAGGTGGGGAGGGAGATGGGGAGGCACATGAGCGGCTCGGGCTGTTGAAAGGAACGGGGAGCCTGGGTTCGCACGGCCTGGGTTCAGGCGGCCACTCTGCACATCAGCCAGCCCAGCCCCCCACAAAAGGCACCTAGCCTCACAGGAAGCCTGGCGGCCACTTGCCACGTCACCCAGCCCCACGCCAAGGCACCTTGCCTCGCACCTGCGGCAGCGCCACCCCTGCAAACGGGAGGCGCAGCAGTATCTCCCCGACTTCCTCCTCGCTGTCCCACTCGTCTCCGTCCTCCTCCGCCCCGCCGCCGTCGCCGTCAGCCTCTCGGCGCCGCCCCGCTCGCTGCCGATGCGGGGCGCCGCCGCCCTGTGCCGCGCCACCCGGCTGCTGCTGCTGCTGCTGCTGCCGCCGGGCAATTGCTAGCCCGGATGGTCCCACAAGGATGCCATCCGCCAGCTGGCAGCACCCGCTCAGGCTGAGCTCCTCCAGGAGCGGCGTGCCCGACAGCACCTGCAGTGCACACGGGTTGACGCAGTAAACACAAGCGGTGGAAAAACAATGGCCGCTGAGGCTCAGCACGTCCGAAGGATGCCTGCGCGCCCCAGCACTTCAAACCGAGGGGGAACGTGGCATGCGCACGGCGGCAACGCAGGCATAACGGCTGGCAAATCCGACCTGGCAGCGGGGAGAATGCGAAAGCAGGGCATGCTAGAGGCGCGCAGCGGCATCCCAGCAATGCAAGCAGCCATGTGAGAAGCGATGCGGCACCAGCGGCACCAGCGGCATTTCAGCACTACAAGCAGCCATGTGGGAGGTATTGCAACAGCAGCAGCGCCAGCAGCAGCCGGTGGTACTGCACTCACCCGCCGCACCGAGACCTCCGGGATCTGCCAGCAGCCCGACAAGGACAGAGAGGTGAGCTGTGAGCAGGCCCTCAAGTCGGGCAGCTCAGCCACCTGCCAGCAGCCCGCCAGGGACAGAGCCTGCAGTTGCGGCGCTGCTGGACTGGCCGCAACTGCGGCCACTGCTGCCGTGGTCAGGCGGGGGCACTTGGAGAGATCCAGGCGCCTCAAGTTGGGGCAGCGGTGCAGCACGCGAGCAACGTCTCCATCCGACAGCCACAGCACGCCCTTCAGGCTCAGGCACTGCAGCTGCGGCAGCGAGCAGCACAGCAGCTGGCCATGTAAGCTAGCGGGGCTGAGCAGGGCGCAGCCGGCCAGGCTGACGGTGGCTGCGCCCGCCAGCACGCTGCCGGCAGCTGAGCTGCAGGCACTGCCCAGCAGCTCGCAGGTCTGTGTGTCCAGCTGCTGCCAGCTGGCCAGTAGCTGCAGCAGCTCCAACTGAAGCTCTTCTGGAAGCCGCTGCACGCCTGCCTGCAGCGCAGTCTGCTCTTCCGCTTCCCGCCAAGGGCTGCCAGACAGCAGCGCCGATGCCACGACGTGCAAGCAGCGCCGGCGCAGCGAGGGCACCGCCGCTGAGGCGGCGGCTGGCGACCCGCCTGGCACCGCTTTGCCACCCGCCACCGCTCCTGCTGACAGCGCCTCCATGCGGTTTGTGAAACAGCTCATGCCTGCTTGGCGGGGGTGGCTGGTGCCGCGTCCTGGCCCTGCTGCTGCTGCGCCTGCTGGGTTGCCAGCTGCTTCTGCTGCTCCTCAAAGTGCCGCTTCAGGGGCTCGTTGAAGAGATAGAACCCCGAGCTTGCACCGACACTGCATATGTGCCATGGGAAGAGGACAGTGAAAGGACTCTTGTGAAGGGTCCCTGCGTATCGGGGAGCCTGCAGCTGGAGGCGGCAGGCAGCCAGCGGGCAGCGGCGGCGCCCGGCAGCGGCAGCCAAACCCTGAGCAGCCGGAGCCGCGGCGGCGCTACCGCCGTCCGTGTCCAATTGCTTACACGGCTGCCATCATGAAGTGCAGAGGGCGGTTCCGGTTGAAGCTCCTGGCGAACGACATGGCGCACTGTCTCAAGGCTGTTGACCTAGCGGGTTCTCAAAAAAACGGGCAGCGGGTAAGGATGCACTGAGTGGCCGGCAGGCCGCCCGTTTAGTGTGGCTGCGTGCTGTGCTGTGCCCTGCCGCCGCCAGGGCGTGCCGCCAACACATGCAATATTCTGACTGCAGCACTGCACCTGGCCCCGTGTTCTCGTCTTGTTACACATGTGGCATTTCGGGCAAAATCGTGATGACAACAGCTATGCAGGCGAGCGAGACTTCTACCCTGCTGCATGAGACGGCGGCTCCTTCCACCGCAGCAGCTCCGCCGGCAGCCCCGCCTCGCTGCCCGTCAACACAGCCGCCGCCACCAGGCGCCCCAGCCAGGCGTGGTAGACCAAGCCGCGAGCCCCAAGCCCGCCAATTAGCCAGCAGGCAGGGAGCACGGGGTGCTGGTGTGTAGCAGGGCCAGCTGCTGCTGCTGTTTCCGCCGCTGGCGCCTCCGCTGCTGCAGGTGTGCTCCTGCTCTCACTTGCGCTGCTGCTGCTGCTGCTGCTTTCCCCATCATCGTGCAGCGGCAGCCGCCCGGCGTAGGGAATGGAGCCGTCAGATCCCCGCAAAGGGAGCGCTCGCACCCCTGACCGTACCACCTCCACCTGCCAGCCACCCAGCGGCGGCCACAGCTGGCAGGCAGCAGGCAGCAGCGCCGCTCCTGCTGCCTCCGCCTCGCTGGCATCTGACACCACTGGCCGGCTGAGCTGCTCAAAAGCCTCGCCTGGAGTGAGGCCATAGCGCTTGGTGGCTCCAACCACCAGGCTCCTGCTGCCGTGGGCGGCAATGTATGGTGAGCCCAGAAGGGAGGGCGCCCCCGGCGGGTACCCGCCCCCACTGCCGCCGATGCCGCTGCTGCCACCGATGCTGCTGCTGCCATTGCTGCTCGAGTCATTGCTGCTGCTGCTGCTGCTGCCGCTGCTGCTGCTGCTGCCTGGCTGCATGTCAAGAGAGTACCCCTGGCACAGATCCAAAGGCAGCTGCCCCGCCAGCTCAGCAATGCTGCCCACAGCCGCCCCAGCCGCCACCACCACAGCATCAAATGGCCCCTGTGCTGCCTGCAGCTCTCTGAGGGATGTGACCGGCCGCCTGACCAGAGTGGCAGCTGAGCTGGCGCCAGCCTGGCCGGCCGCCAGCTGGCATGCCAGCCACAGCGCACGCATGTAAGAGGCAGGGTGAATGGTCAGCCCAGCCTGGACCATCAAGCCCGCCGCTGGCGGCCCAGCAGGTGGCAGTGCCTGCTGCTGCTGTAGATGCTGGTCACGCCGATGCTGCTTGCCCGGGCGCCGTTGGCCGGCTGCTGCTGCTGCCGGCTGTTGCGGTGGAGCTACCGCTGCTTCCTCTGCTGGCAGCAGCAGTTCCGGCTGCAACCCTGGAACCAACGCTGTCAAAGCTTCTGCATCTGTCAACGCTTCTGCCTGCATGGCAGCTGCCGCCGCTGGATCGGCAGGCAGAAAGCGGGCGATGTCACGTGCCTGCTTGGCTGACCGTGTCGGCCGCAGCATGCCGTCCCGCCATGCAAACGGCCACCGGATGGGCCCAGCTGCCGTCTCTAGAGTGCCGTCGGCCCCCGTAGCTGCTGCCTCTGCCTCTGCTTCCGCCGCTGCTGCTTCAACTGCTGCCTCTGCTGCTTCCAAAAGTTGCACCGCGTCCTGGAAAGCCTCCAAGCCCTGCCACAGCATCTGCACGGGCAGAGGGGGCGGCGGTGGCACACATGAGGCATGAGGCTGAAGAATCAGGATTGGCAGGCAGGATGGTTCCCCAAGCATTGAAGGCCAGCCGTGATGCAGGCAGACGCTAGCAAAGCCGTCAAACTGCCACTGCTTCAGCACACCACTCCTTCAGCTCACCTTGCCCCGCGGGGTGTAGGGGTGCAGTAGCCCTGCTGCGGCGCCGCTGCCGCCGGCACCCAGGCCTACTGCATCAATCAGCTGCAGCTGCATGGGGCGGCCGGCGCTCCGGGCAGCCTGCAGGAGGTGCCAGGAGACTGCCAGGCCGGCAAAGCCGCCGCCCACGACTGCCACTCGCAGCGGTGCGGGTGGGGAAGATGAGGGCGCCAAGTGAGTTGTGCCGTCGGCGGTGGTGGTGGCGGCAGCGGCAGTGCGTCGGGGCGCCCTGGCCACTGCTCGCCTGCGCGCATCGGAACCAAATCGGTGAGCGCCTGTGGTTGCTTCACAGGTCTCACTGCGCTCGTTGTCGCGCAGACGGCGGTGCCCCAGTGGGGTCTAGCCCCACCTGCCAGCAGCGCGCCACGGGCTTGAGTGCCGCCCAATTGCAATCGGGACAAGCCACATTGTATCGCAGGGCTGTGTACAACAGTAGGTCATTTAAGCTGATCAGAGCTCGCCACAGCTCTCCCCGCTCGCTCCCACTGGCCAGCAGCCTGGCAGCAAGCAGCTGTTGATATACAAAGGGTGTGCAGTGCTGATAAGTAACGGTAACAAGAAGATTAGCATACACCCTGTAGGCTGGCGGCGACCGCCCCGCTGCGCCCGCCGTCGCAGCAGCCGTCGGCACGCGTCACGCGAGCCGCTGCTGGCGCCGCCCATACATGAGTGCTGCTGCCGCCGAGGCGGAGGCCAGCAGTGCTGCACCCAGCAGGGCCTGCCGTGTGGAAATTGTGTCTGGGATCTCTGGGAGCCAGCGCCGCTGCCGCCGCCGCTCCACGGCATCTGCTTCCAGCTGCGCCACCTTTTCTTGCAGCGAACGCACGTGCAGCTCCAACGCCTGCAGATGGGGGGCCGGGAAACTTAAGAGAAGTGGTCAGGCAGTCTCGTTTCATGTAAAGTGTGAGCAGCAGCAACTGCTCTCCGAGCTCCACAGCCTGCAGGCAGGTGAGGCCAGCAGGGGCAAAGTTGGCCAGGTGGTTAAGATGGACGGATGGAGGCATCCGGCGCGCAGCAGGGCGAAGCAGGAGCAGCCCGGCTTCGTGACCGCACTTGCGCAGAGGCACATCCGATGGCATCACACAGCACAACATGCAGCTGTGCACTCCAGATACGCAAACACACGGGGCAGTGTGAAAGCAGTGGTGACGCTGCAGGAAGAGCCGGCACCAGCCAGGGGCGGTCTGGCAACCGCAGCTGCGCGCCAGACCGGGGGTGCGGTGCAGCAGCAAGCAGCAGCGCGTGCAGTGCGGGCGCAGCCACTAACCTGCAGCAGCCCCACGGTTTGGTCTCCTGTTCGGCACATGTACCGCAGGTACAGTAGTGCTGCATCTTCAAACCGCAGGCCATCGCTGCTGGGAACCAGTGCGTGCGCGGCTGCTGCCGTGGGCAGCGGCAGCGGCAGCGGCGGCGGCTCGAGAGCGTCGTAGAACTGCTCGCCAGGAGCCTCTGCTGCTGCCGCTGCTGCTGCTACTGCTGCTGCTGCTGCTGGAGCTGCTGCTGCTGCTGCCACTGCCGCTGCCGGGGCTGCCGCCGGCACCTGCAGGGATTGCAAGCGGGTTGCATGCAACATACGCAGTATCGAGTCGCAACATCTGGGCGCTGCCGCCTGCCCTGTGACACAACCAGGTGCACTTGTGCCAACGTGGCACACAAGAGGCTCGGGGCACAGAGAGGCGGGGCACAGTGACAAGGGTTGATTCCCGCAATCCCCCACCTGCTGCTGCTGCTGCTGCACGTATTTTGCGATGAAGTCCAGGAAGTCCTGCAGGCTCTTCCTGGAGGTATCTGCCATGAAAGTCTCGATGGTGCCGGTGAGGCCGTAGGGTCCGCTTGCGCTGCACGTCACCACAGCGTGCACCTGCGGCGGGCGGGAGGGGCAACATGCGCAGGCAAGCACCAGGAGGGCGGGGTGGGTGGGGAGGTGGCTTGAGTCGTGACTCTGGCAGGCAGGGGTGCATGGGGTCCCAAGGGGTAGTGGCCACAACTGACCCTGCCTAACTGCATGGCTGATCGTCTCCTGTTGGCTCAGTCCCACCAGCTCCACGCCACACCTGCTCATGCGCACCTGGCAGCCCGCCGACGAATCCGTGAAAGTGAACACCGCCTGCGTGGCAAACTTGGCGCCACCTGGCATGTCGGGCACCGGGGTGCTCGCCAGCTGCCAGCCGCCCCCCGGCAGGGCGGAGCGCCGCTGCTGCTCCACCACCCGCATCACGTCCTTGCCCACGAGCCGTTTGATGAAGGCGGGGGCGTCCACGGCGGTGAGGAAGCTCACGCTGCGCTCGTCGCCGGCCCACCGCCCGATGCGGGGTTCTGCAGTGGTCGGGGCTTGAACAGGCAGGCGTGCCGGTAGGACAGGCAGGCTGAAGGCAGGCGGGCAGCAGAACAGGTGGTTTGCTAAACATCTCTGGGTCCCACCCCAACCTCCCCCCAATGCTTACCCACCCCACCCACCCAGCAAGCAACTTTCTCGCTAGTCCGACCCTGTCCACCTGCTACCTCTCCCCCTTTGCTGCCCTCCTTTCCCGCTCCCTCTGCCCACCCCTCCCCCCACCCCCACCACGGCCTCCTTCCCCCCCGCTTCTCAACCTTCCACTGGCGCCTGCACCCACCTGGGTCGTTGTTCATTTCTTTGTGGAAGCGTTGCAGGAAGCCTGTGTCACCGTCTCCATACACCAAGTCAAACAGCGCCTGAAAATGGCAAGAAGCAACAGGGGAAGCAACTTGGCAGCGACAGCATGACGCTATGCAGTGCACAGCGGCGGGCAGCAGCACAAGCGAGTGCGCCACATCCTGCACCCTGCAAAGAAAGCTTTAATGTCGCAATTATGCTGAAGGCTTGCACAGACTGGGTGAAAGGCAGGGGGAAGGGCAGCGGCTGCAGGCAGCGGCGGCACCACCACCCGCCGGCACCCCACTGCTCGCCTGTGCTGTGTATCCGGGGACGGCCAGGGACAGATCGACCTGTTTCACCATGGCGTCTGCTACTGATCGGGGCCTCCCTCAGAGCCTGCGGGAAGAGCAAAGCTGCCTTCCCAACCGAGTCAAGGGCTCCGCCTCCTGCCCCCCTCTGCACGGTTTACGAAGCGAACAGCTCGTCCCGATCACAAAGCGGCCTAGGTTGTTGACTTTGCGAGACAGCCAGCGTGGCGGTTCCAGCTCAGGGAGATGAGGGCGCGTCCACCAAAGCGCATTGCCTCATCGCAAGCACCGACATACTCAGCGACCTAGTCTGAAATTCAATCAATCAGCGCCCCGCCTGCCGGCCCCTTCTAGAGCAAAGTTCTCAGTCCAGCGGGATGGCGTTTGCCGTGGCCCCTCTGGTGGCTCACAGGCCATGCATTTCCCACAGCTTGCAGCAGCGCCGGCCGCGCTCAGCCAGCAGGTAGGCTTCGGGGCGAAGCGGTAGGCTCCGCAAGCTCTTTGCGGGCTGAGAGCGCCACTTGCACTGTCTGCCGCCGCCACAGCGCAAGCGTTAGAGAGCCAGGGGTGTAGCCAACAAATCCCTTCTTGCCGCTGCAGGCTGGTGGTGCGGGCGGCGGCGGCGGCCGAGCTTCAGGAGCTGATGAGCTCTACGTCTGCGGTGCGTGGCCTCTGCTGAGCTTTGTTGGGGGGTGGCACAGCATGGTTGCGGGCATTCAGCGCTGGATGGCATGTGCCAGAAAGGAGGCTTGGACGGTTTGTTGCATTTTGACGGCATGAGAAAGGGCGCGGCACGGCGGCAGGCCCTGCGTCTCTTCAGCCCCGCCTGCGTCCCCTTGTGCTGCTCGCACCTACTGTGCCGTGCTGCTGTGCTGCACCCGTCTGCCCGCGCAGGTGCGCAAGGCGCTGCTGGCCCGCGGCTGGGACCTGGCCTGGATTGACGGCGTGACGGGGGAGATCCAGAAGCGCAAGCTTACCGCCAGCGTGCCGCAAATTGAGGCCGTGGTGCGCGCTTGTTGCCGCCTTCCGTGCACATGCTGTTCCACCTTCTGTCCACCTCCTCTCTGTGTTGCCACGCCGCACGCTGGCGCTGTGCTGAATCGATGCATGTGCCTCACCTCATGCCTGGCTGAGCAAGGCAGGATGAGTGGTTGGGGAGCACGTTGAGCAGAGGCAAGATGTGGCTCTCTCTTACCCTTGTCTTCTTCTCTTGTGCAGGTCTCGTACCTCGAGTCCCTGGACATCCCCACCAAGAGCGTAGAGAACATGGCTGCCACAAACAAGAGCATCCTGGGGCAGCCCGTCGAGGCGCTGCAAGCGGTGGTGGCCTACGCGCAGCGGCAAGGCGTCAGCGGTGAGCCATCCTCTGTTTTGTGTTTGTTCATACGTGCTGACCGTCCGCAGCAGCAGGGGGCGCCCTCCAGCCCGAACTCAGCTGTGCGCTGTGCCCCTGCCTGCCCTGGCCTCCTCTTGCTTAGTGGCCCATGCCCTGCCCTGCTCCCTGCCCTGCGCTTGCCTGCCTGGTGGCCGCACCCTCACTGTGTGGGAACTCCGCTTCCCTCACCGCCATGCTCTCAGCCCACCCTGCCCCACCTCATCACCGCCTCCCCCGCCGCACCCGCTGTCACCCTCTGCCACGCCTGCAGGCGCGGCGCTGGTGCACCTTCTCGAGGCGCACCCCAACCTGCTGACCTACGCCATCTCTGCCGACGGCAAGCAGCTAGAGAAGGACCGGGCGCGGGCGTCGGTGGATGTGCAGGAGCAGAATGGGCGCAAGGTGGCGGGGGTGAGCTACTGGCGGGAGGGTGCGTCGTTTGCCGTCGCCCCTGTTGCACCCTACAAGCCCTCTGCCCTCTGAGCTGGGCCCCACACTCGGCTGTGCAGCAGGGGTGGCGTGGCCAGCCGGCCTGCGGCGGGCAGCACACCGAGGCATGCCACGTTACATCACAGTTGCGCTGCTCCTGTGAATGCGCTGCCAACGCGGATGACCTGAAAGGAGGCATTGCCTCCCCGCACTGCTGTCTAGCATGCCCTCTGTAATGCCAAGCTGGACTGAATGTGGCACCATGTGCCCGCACCCACCAAACAGGCGTGCATGTGGCGCGTTGGGTGCCGAGCTGCAGCCTGCAAGCGTTTTGCACTATCAGCATCTGAGAGGCGGCACTCAGCATGAGGCGTGGCAGCCAGACGCAGGCAGTGCGGCGTGTGGTGTGTGAGCAGGCGCCATGGGCGGCTAGCCGGGCCAGTGCTTTGGTGCTTTGGTGCTTTGGTGCCCAGCCTGTGCTCCAGCCCAGCTTGCCCCATGACAGCGCTGCTCAACAAACTCTAAAATGCACCAGCTGCATGTCACGGCAAGCTGTAACTAGTCGGTAGCTGGTATCACAACCTGCCCTGCTTCACGGCATGGCCAGCGGCAAGGGGTCCTAGCCTTGGGGTAGGGGCGGGACAGCTCCAAGGGAGAGCCGCGCGCTTTGACGGAGGAGGGCGCAACTGACGAGCTGTGGGGCGCACACCTGTGGCTCCCCTGACAAATGAGACATGTGGCTCTCCTCACAAATGTGTAAATGCAGCTGGGAAGATTGAGGCAGAGCACCCACGGGTGCCAGGACACCACCCCTAAAGCGGCAGCAGTGCCGCGCCACACAGCTTAGAGGGGGGGGGCTGGGGCGTGCCGGGCGCCCACGCTTTACCGCCCTTCGGTTCACACAGCTATAGGACACATGTGCGCTCCAGCACGCACGTGGTCAGGGACTACCAGCGCAGACTCCGGCGCAAAATAACCTTTTCGCGCCTCGCGCTGTACAGGGCTCTCAAGCCCTTGCCTAACGGCTCAAATGTATGCTATAGATCTCCGATCATGCGCACATGGGGCGTTGCAAGGGGCATTACGGCCGGCGAACGCTGGCCACCAGCACCACAGCAGGTGCTTGCGGGGTCCCATGAAGGATGACGGTCCTCGAGCAGGCCCGCGCTCGAGAGCTTGATCTAACCTGCTTCTAGCACCACGCACAAGCGTTCTTTTCCCGCCCCTTTAGCCAAGCAGGCCGCAAGCGGCCTTGGGCTAGCCAGGTCAGGTTGGGCGCCTGCCGCCCTCCGAGCAGCTTGCCACGGCCTCGAACAGCTTTCTGAGGCCTTTGTGGAGCTTTCTGTGGCGAGTGTAGCCCGAAAGGCGCTGCCTTTGGCGGCTGCCCGGCTGGTGGAACCATGCCCAACACCCAGAAGCGCTCGGAGCCCCCCACAGAGGAGGAGAAATCGAGAATCGTCACCGGCCCTGACCCTGACAGGTGAGGCTCAGGAGGAGCGAGTGCCAGCACGCGCTAGCTTCTCCAGTTGTGGGCGCTGCTCACCGCCCTCCTGCCCCTCCCCCGTCCCGCAGGTTCTACTGTCCACACCCAGGTGCGTCTGCTGATGGTGCGAAGGCTGAGCAGCGCCAGCGCTCCTTACTTGGCACGTCATGTGTGGTTGCCAAAGCTTGGTTGGGGGCTGCTTGCAGCAGGCGGGCTGCTTGCCAGTCCGCCTGGAGCGGCGCTGTGCAGCGGCCGGCAGCGGCACTGGGCAGTAGAACCCTGGGCGGCCCCTCCAGCGGCCGGTCCACCCCCTGCCACGGCCCGCTCACCGCCCATATGCGGCTGTCCGCTGAGGTTTTGCCTCCCCGCCGCCTCTGCTGCCTGTCTCGCTGCCCCCTCGCCCTCTGCAGGATGCAACCGCTCGTTTGCCGAGCTGTGGCGGCTCAAGGTGCACTTCCGTGCGCCGCCCGACGTGCGCGGCTCGGGCAAGGAGCGGGGCCACGGCACTGAGCTGCAGTTTTGCCCCAAGTGCGGCAAAGACCTGCGGCCCGGCAAGCACCATGTGGGGTGCTCCGCCGGCAAGAGCGCGCCGCGGCAGGCGGCCAAGCGGCAGCGTCAGGTGTGCACCCTTTGCTGCCGTCGTGCGCGCACCCAGCTGCGCTGTGCTTGGCATGGCCCCTTGCCCTGGCCCCTCCTGTGCAGCGCTCGCGCCTGGCTGCAGAGCAGCATCATGAGCCCACGCAGCTGCTCACCCGACATGCCCCTGCTGCCTGCCACCCCGACTGCCTGTGCCTGCAGCAGCAGATGAGCACCACGACTGAGAGCGCGGGGCTCACAACCGGCACCACGGAACAGACCACCACTGGCAGCTGGGAGCTGACGGCGCGGCGGCCCGCGGTCAAGCAGCAGCGGCCCGGCACGGAAGCGGAGTCTGCACAGTGCGCGAAGCGCCCGGCGGCGGGCGCGTCAACGGGCGGGCGGATAGAGGGCTTGGACGCGGCGGCGCATGCAGGGCAGGGCGAGCAGCAGCAGCTGCTGTACGCCATGCCCGGCGCGGCGGCGGCGGCGGTGGCGACTGCTGGCGCCAGCGGCTGCGACGCTGCAATGCACCGCATGGCGTCAGGGCAGCACTACGGTGGGCACCACTTCCAGGCGGCAGGCGGCGCAGGCGGGATGATGCAGCACGCGGGTGCTGCGCACGAGCAGCAGCAGCACGCGCAGCAGCAGCAGCAGCAGCAGCAGCAGCAGCACGCGCAGCCAGCACAGCTGCCGCACCTGGATTTGCCGCAGCACCCAGGCGGCGAGCACCGCCCACACTCCCCCTCACCGCTCGACCTGTTTGGAGACCCCTTTGCTGGGGGCACCAACGGGCACGGCGGCTTTGGCGGCGGCGGCGGCGGCGGCAACCACCACACTGGCGGCGGCGGCGGTGGCCTGTTTGGTGATGACGATGACGACGACATGCTGCGCATCCCCTCACCGCCGCCGCTGCCGGCGGACTGGGAGACCAACGCTGCGCGCCCCGGCATGCTGTTTGACTTTGACCAGTTTGACGCAAATAAGCGGCAGCAGGTGCGCCGCTGGTACAGATATGCTGGGGCAGCACAGCGCGCATGGCAGGCGCAGCAGTGTCATATCTTTGTGTTCCGTTTCAGCGCTGCTTTGTCTGCACCAGGCTCTGCGCTGCGTTGCCCTGCATGCCCCCGCCCGCCCTGCCGCTCGCCCCGGCCCTGTCCGCCCGGCGCCTCGCCGCCCCGCGTCCCTCACGCCCCGCCTCCCCTGCCCCTGCCCCTGCCCCCTCCATGTCTCCCCCGCAGCAAGCCGGCGGCGCCTCTGCCCCGCTGGTCACGGTGACGACGGCGATGAACCCGGTGGATGTGTTCAACCCCAGCGACGACTACATCTGGCAGATCCTGTTTGCGGGGGAGAACGACGCGGTGCCCAAGCGGGTGACCGGTGAGCTCCCCTGGGGCCAGCGGTGGCGCTGCTTGCGTGAGGGAAAGTGTGTGTGTGTGTGGAGGAATATAAGAGGCGGGGCGCCGAGCACGGTGCGCAGCGCGGCTGCCAGGCAGCTGCCAGGCCAGCTGCTTGTTGTATGGCCCGCGCCTGTGCATGCCCCCACACGATGGCACGCTCACCGCCCTCCCTCCTGCCCACCCGGCCCCCTCCACCCTCCCCCGCTCCGCCTGCAGCGCACCTGCACCACCCGCCCGCCACCGCCCTGAGTTACTTGGACGACACAGATCCTCTGCTGGATGCCATACTGGCAGATGACCTGCCGCCCGCCCCCGGGCACGCCATGACCGAGGCAGCAGCGCACCGCGAGCAGCACGCCAGCGGCGGCAGCGGCGGCACCGTGCCCGTCGCGCCTGGCGACGGCGGCGGCACCAGCGGCAGCCACCACTTGCACCACATGCACCACCACCACCACGGCAGCATGATGCTGCCCAGCCTGGATGCCGTGTTTGGGCAGCAGCAGGTGGTGCCGCAGCAGGAGCCGCACCAGCGGCACCAGCCGGCGGCGCACCCGCACCAGCTGATGCAGCAGCAGCAGCAGCAGCAGGCGATGGGGGTGCCCCAGCCGTACCGCAACGGCTACGCGTCGCACCACGGCGGCGCCATGGACGGCGTGTCGCCGCCGGCGATGAAGCTGGAGGGAGCGGCGGCGACCGCCGCGGGCGGCTTCATCTGAACCGAATCTCTTTGAGAAGACCTTGAGCTGCGCCGCTCACGCAGGTGGGCAAGGCGGGGATGGGCTGGGTGGCTTTCGGGCAGCAGGGGGCCTGTGGGCAGGCGGGCGGCCAGGCGGGAGGGGCAGCAGCGTGGCGCCGGCGCAGCCCGTACCCAAGGCATGTGCTGCGCGCTGGGGTGGCACGTGCCGCCAGCAACCACTTGTCCTGCCGCTGGCTGTGCGCATCATGCTCGAAGCTCCGCGGTCGATTGCTGTGGCCTGACACAAAGCGCCCCGCCCCGCTGCTGCCCCCCCCTTCAGGCCCGCCACAACCAGCCGCGCAGGCCTCGCGTGGGCGCCCGCGGCAGCCCCAGCCACCACCCCTTTCTCTTTTTTGTGCTTGATATTCCCGATATTCCAGCTCGCACCCGCGCCTGCGGCTCCCCTTTTCTGCAACTCTTGTTGACGGCGGCAGCGGTAGCTGCGCCACCCATGAGGGCGCCCCGCCCGCCCCACCCCTCTGCTCTGCCCCCACCTATCCTATCCCGCCTCTTTCTCTGCCCCGGATTACCCCTCCACCCTGCCTTTTTTCGGCGTGCCGACGGGCGCCCGCGCCGCGGCCGGGAGCGCCGGATGAGCCGCAGGGCCACTCTCCGCTCCCCTCTCCCCGCTCAACGCTGGTGCTCTCCGCTCGATCCGGCGTCCGTCTCCTCCCTCCCTCCCCTCCACCCACTGCAGTGCATGTACCCTCTTTTATGCCCCTTTCATTTCATTGCCTGCCGCCCCCCATCCCCCCTGAGCCCCCAACCCAGCTATGGGCCAGCGTTTCTTTGTCCCGTCGTCGCGACACGGTTTTCCCCCACACTCCCACCCTGCGCGGGCCCGCAGACGGCCCGCCACCTGCCTCTCACCTCCCACCCTCTCCGCACTGACCCCTCTCCCCCCCGCACCCACCCGACGTGTCCCGTTGCTGCCGAGGCCATTTTCCTCCCCTGCCTCTGCCGTGGGGCCACCCCTTCTCCACTCCACCCCGCCACCCCCACCCCGCACCCGAGCCCGGCCGCCGCTGCGGCACACGCCAGCATGGGCGCCCTGCTCCCAACCGGACCCTGCGCCAGCTCACCCGCACGGCCGCAGCGGCAGCCGCAGCTGTGACCCGTTGGCACCTCGCATACCACCACACCTCACATGCCCACCACCCACCCACGTAAGAGGCGCGCATGACGTCGGCAGCCAGCCGGCCGCCAGCCTGGCCCAGCCCGCCCAGCCCGCCCAGCCCCGCCGTGCCGTCACGCCGTGGCTCCGCTGCCTACCTCTTTCCCTTTCATCCTGCCAGCAAGCACTCATCATTGGCGAAGCTGTGCAACCGTTTTGCATAGACTCGGACTTGCACGCCCGTCGGCGCACGGCGCCGGGAGGCGGCGGGGCCCACTTGCGCTGCTGCGCCCGCCCCGCCCTCCCCCACCACCCCACTCGCTTCGCACCCACCCCTCCCCATTTAAGGTGCTGGTCCCTTTCTTTTATTTCTCACCTCCCTTCCCCCTCGTCGCTTCTGTGTGTCGCAGCTGACTGGCCGCTCCATTGCTCGCTCGCTCCCCCACCCCCCTCCCTCTCCATCCCGGCGCCCCCCTTTGATGTATGCACCCGTTCTCTTCCCCCCTGCACGCACCTGTACACTATACTGATGCGTTCCCGAGAGGTGGCCTGCTGTTGTCTCCGTCCCCCCTCCGTCTCATATCCCATCCAGTCGCCTCCCGCCTCTCCCAGCAGTGTTTCCCCCAAGCCAACAACAACAGCAACCCTCTCCCCGCACACACCCGTCAGCGGCAACCCAATACTACATAACACGAGTAGACACTCCCCCCCCCTCCTACTACTGGCGCGTCCCCCGGACCCCCACCTGCCGAGCTCCAACCCCCTCGCAAGTGTAAATAAGCGTTCGGAGGCTGCAACAGGCACCGGAGAGGAGGGCAGCAGCAGCCGGGCGGCCCAACGTGTGCGGCATGGCCGGGTGCACAAGTGCTGGGAGGCAGGACAACAGCCATAGAGACGTTGCAGTGTGGATGGAGGCTTTGGAGGGACTGGGGCAGTTCTGTGCACCCTAGTGCAGCCAGCACACCAGGCGGGCCTGCCTGCCCGCCAGAGAACAGGTGGCGGGTCCCGCCGCAGCGTGCCGCAGCAGGGCACGCAACTGGGGGTTGCACCGGCTCTCCGCTTGTTCCGCCGCTCAGAAGGTCAATTGCAAGTTCTTTGTGGCATTTCCCCCATTCCCAGCCGGCTCCACAGGGCGGAATGGCTGCGGTTCTACAACCTGCCAGGGCGGGCTCGCTGCCTTGCCAACGGCCGCTCAAGCCGTCGATCAATGCGGCAAAAGTGGCAGGCGGGGCTGGCAGGCGGCAGCGCTGCGTGGCGCCGGTGCAGGCCACCTCCGCCGCCACTCCCGCCGTCGGCAGCATGGACCGGGTGACGATCGGGCAGTCGGGTGAGCCTGCTACTTTTGTCGAGCAAGCGTTGCAACTGCGTCCTGCGCCATGCCGTGGCACACAATACCTGGCCGACCCAGGGCCAGCCTGGCTTGCGTGCTGCCAACCTGCCTGGGCGGCCTGCTCACCCCACCCCCGGCCCCCGCGCCTGATGCACCCACTAAGTCCTTCTTTGCTTGGTTGGGCTTACAGGCTTTGCTGTACTGTAAACTGCACGTCGACCCCCTGTGCAGGAGTGGAGGTGTCAGCCATTGGGCTGGGAGCCTGGAGCTGGGGGGACCGCTCCAAGTACTGGGGCCCGGAAATCAACCAGGCAGAGAACCTGACGGTGGGTGGGCGTGCGGCGTGAGGCTCGGGGGGCGGCCCAACATCGCTTCTGGCTGCAGCGGCTGCGCCGCCTGGCACGCTTGCTTTGCCTGCCCTCATCTCATTCCGTCTCTGCTGCCTTTTCAACCGCGCCCCGCAGGCCTATAAAGCAATGCTGGAGGCTGGCATCGACTTTCTGGACACTGCCGAGGTGAGGGGGCTCCGCACACCCCGCCTCTGGGGCCGCCCCTGCGCCCCCGCCCTTGGCGCCGCCCCTGCTCCCCCGCCCTCAACACCGCCCTTGCGCTCCCACCCTTGGCGCTGCCACACATGCGCCTTTGCTCTGCCCCTGCGCCCCCGCTCTTGCCGCTGCCCTTGCGTCCCCGCCCTTGACGCTGCCCCTGCACCCCCGCCCTTAACGCCGCCCTTGCGTCCCCGCCCAAGCACCGCCTGCGGCTGCCCCTGCCCCCGCCAGCACCTGCACGCTGCCTCACAAGCACGCCCCCCCTTTCCCCACTCCCCTCCCACCCCAACCCCCACACCTTCACCTCTGCAGGTGTACGGCTTTGGCAAGTCGGAGGAGTTTTGCAATGTAAGAGAAGATGGGGAGAAGAAGAGGAGGCGGGGCCAGGGGGCATCGCCAGGGCAGGGCCCAGAGGCACCCATAGAGGTTGAGGGGCATCCATAGAGGCTGATGTGCTCCCACACAGCCCTACAAGTGACCAGCAGCGCCAACAAAGCGTCCTGAAATCACATCCCCGCTGCGCTGCGCTGTGCAGGACTTCATGCGTCAAACCGGCAGCTCCCCGGTCATCTGCACCAAGTTTGCGCCCCTGCCCTGGCGCCAGACGCCCGGCAGCCTGGTGGGGGCCTGCAAGAAGAGCCTGGGGCGGCTGGGGTTGCAGAAGGTCGGGCTGTACATCCAGCACGTGAGTGGGGGGCAGGGGCGGGGTTGGGGGAGCACACAATGCAACAGGGGGCAGGGGGGAGGAGGCAAGAATGCAACAGGGCGCAGGAAGAAGAGGTGCAGAAGGTTGGGCTGTGCATCCAGCACGTGAGTTGGGGGTCCAGGCGGGCCGGGGAGCAGCATTGCGCAACAGGGAGGGCTGGGAGGTGGGGTCCAGGGGGCAGGAGCAGAAGAGGGAGGGAGGCAGGCAGCGGGGGGTACGAGAGGGAAGGGCAAAAGAGAGGGAGGCAGGCAGCGAGGGGTGCAGGATGGGAGGCAAAAGAGGGGGGGGAGCAGGCAGGAGGGGTGCGGGAGGAGAGGCTGCAGCAGGCTGGCCAGCAGGCGTGGCACCTAGACGGCTGGTGTGCACGGTCCGTTCTTCCCCTGCCAGGCTGCTGGGCTTCCTAGCTTCTATTCTCGCTCCCATTCTGACTCCTGGCTTCCCTCTGCTCCCTGCTCCCCTCCCTGGCAACGCTGGCATCTGCTCATCTCCTGCTGCAGTGGCCCGGTGAGTGCCCCGGCTTTCAAGCCAACCACGCCTGCCTGTCTGCCTGCCTGCCTGCTTGCCTGTACACCTTGCCCTGCGCCCGCACTGTCTCCCACCCCCAGCACCCGCTTGCCCCGCTGGCCTGGCCCCCAGGAAGCCTCCTCCTGCACGTGTCTCCTCCCTCCTGCATGCCCTCCCCTCTCCCCGCTACCCCCTCTTCCTGCTCCTGCTCCCACCCAAAGGACCGGCCCCGTTACACCTCGATGGCACCCCCTGCTTCAAACTCAGGACGCATGGGTCTGATGCACCCCACCCACCACCTGCCCCTGCAGGCTTTTTCCTCAACACCTTTGCCAACGACGCCTACCTCGAGGGCCTGGCACAGTGCTACGAGCAGGGGCTGTGCGACGCGGTGGGTGCATCCAACTTCAACGCTGACCGCGTGCGCAAGGCGGCTGCCTTCTTCAAGGCTCGCGGCACCTGCCTGTCTTCCAACCAGGTGTGTGGGGGGCAGGTTCTCTCTGTGTTTGCGGGGACGGGAGGGATGCCGTGTGCGCATCAATTGTGTGCAGCCGAGTGCGCAGGCTAAGTGCGCAAGGCATCGGACTTCCTGAAGCCTCCTGCTTCGCTTGCAACCAGGAGGGATGGGCGGCAAGGACGGGGCAGCTTGTGTTCCCCTCGCACATTCATGTATGTCCCAGCTGTGCTGCAGTTCCTCGATGCTTGCTTGCTCCCCTGCTCCCTGCACGTCTGGCTGTCCCTTTCGCAGGTCCAGTACAGCCTGATCTATCGCGCACCCGAGAGCAACGGCGTGCTGGAGGCGTGCAGGTCGGTGCCGGCCCTGGCAGGGCCTGCGGGCAGGTGTTCAGCAGCAGCAGCAGCAGCGGCAGCAGCAGCATGCGCTGAGCTTGCATGCAATCACACAGACACGCCTGCAGGCCTGTGTCACTCATGCCTGACCAAACCGCAGCAGCAGCAGCATGCCGCAGCCTCTCGCTGGCCCCCAATGCCTGGCTAATGCACAAAGTGCCTGCCTCATTCCCCCGTGGCCCTTGTGGCTGCAGGGAGAACGGCACCACTCTGGTGGCCTACAGCCCGCTCTGCCAGGGCCTGCTAACTGGTGAGTGAGAGGGTGTGTGGGCGGGAGGGGCAGGCACACCCTGCATGCTGCATCACAGGTGTTGTGTTTGTTGCTCCTGCCTGCACGCTTGTCCGTTCCCCACACCGCGTAATGTGCATATGGCAGCAGTGGCAGCCCCGCTTCCCTCCCATTGCAAGCAGCAGGATGTACAGGTTGTCCACTCCCCGATGCCCCCACCCCGCCCCCTGCAGGCAAGTATAACAAGGACAACAAGCCCACCGGCCCGCGCGCCCAGCTGTTCACCGAGGGCCGCTACCAGAGCGTGCAGGTATGCCGGCCTCGCAGGCAGGCAGGCAGGCAGGCCAGAATGTTCGAACAAACCGAGAGAAAGGCCGGCAGGCCGGCAGGCTACGGCCAGGGAGCTATGCACGGGAGGGGGGAGGCACACCGGTGGACACGGAGCGGCGGCCTGTGGGGACCCACCTTGCCTTGCAGTCCTGCCGACCCTCGTTCTGCTGTACTTCTTCTGCACCCAGGAACTGCTGCTTTCGCAACCTTCCTCCCCCCCTGCAGGTGCTGCTCGACTGCATGAAGGCGGTTGGGGAGGACCAGGGCGGCAAGACGCTAAGCCAGGTGGCCATCAACTGGACGATGTGAGGCACCCCTGCTGCGTGTGCTCACTGCTGCTACTGCACGCTTCACTGTGTGTGTTTGCCAATGCATTACAATGCTTGCCTGCAACCGACGGTGTGTGTGTCATGCAGCATGCATGTGTGTGCACTGTGCACCGTGACAGCCTGCGCCGTGTGTGTGTGTGTGTAAGGGAATGTTTTGTGGGGGAGTCGCCTGCGCGTGTGGGTGTGGGTTCTGCGCGTCACCCCCTCCCCCCAGGAGCACCCCACGCCTTGCCTGAGCCGTCATCACCAGCCGTGCCCTGCCCATGCCTCCCTCATTCCCCTGCCCCCCGCCGTGCAGGTGCAAGGGCGCGCTGCCCATTCCGGGCGCAAAGCGTGCGCAGCAGGTGCAGGAGATTGCGGGGGCCATGGGCTGGCGGCTGAGCGACGCCCAGGTGACTAAGTAGCACTGGTGGGCAGCAACCCACTCGTGGGGGCGTTGGTGATGGGATGCAGCCATGGAAGCAGGCTGCGCGCGCTTCTGTTGCAGCGACAACACAGCACACGCACAGCCTTGTAGGCATTGCTGGAATGCTGTGGTGTCCCCTTGTGGTGTTGCCTGCCTGCGCGGATGGCTGAGCTGGACGTTGATCTGCTAAGGCAGACGCCATCATCGTCAGTGTGAATGGTGCTCTTGATGTCTCTTTGTTTTCACCCTTTTCTCTCACGCAGGTGGCTGAGCTGGATGCCGTTTCTGCCAAGATTCCCTCCTCTACGGGCGCGCCTTTTGAGAACTGGTGAAGTGTCCAGTTGCTGGCTTCAGCACCGCTGGCTGACGAAGGCATCAACCCCGCAAGGACCGGGCCCTGCAAAGCCCCGACCAAGAAGCATACTGAAGCAGCGGGCATGTGCGGACGTGGCCCCCCGCTCACACACCCACCCAAATGTGACATTGCAATGAACAAACCTGTGCCGCGGTGGGTGGGAACACCTGCCGCATGACAACACCTATCTGCCGATCTGAGACTCCGACTCCATCCAGCATCCGACTCCATTTCATTCACAGTCTGCTGGTCCCATGTGACCCTGTTGGTGTACTGCAGGGGTTTCCTGCGCCCCAGCTTCCCCTTTGGCACCCTGCCTGCCTGCACCGCCTCCCTACCGTATACGCACAGGCATCCACATGTAACTTCCAGTATTGGCTCAATTAATTATGGCCATAATGTGCTTTAGCATGGTGCAAGCATTCTGCAGCAGAGCTTGTTGCGGCCACTTGGAGAGGTGGCGGCGGCAGCGGCAGCGTGGCACAGCACGGCGGAGGGGGCCCCAGACGCGTTGGGTGGCGCCCGCGCGGGGGTACCCCTCCGGCGCAGCCCTGCTAATTGGACAGCCCTCCCAAGATGCGGCGCGTGCGCTTCCTTTGCGCGCTGGGCCTCTTGGTGGCAGCGCAGGCCGCGGCTCAAGAGCCGACTGCACAGGCGGACGCTGATCTAGTGGATTTCCTCCCAGGCTATGGCCCAGTCGAAAATGCGACGCTCACGATGTATTCCGGGTGAGCACATGTCGGCTGGAATGGCAACTCTGCAAGGCGCCGGCACCCTTCTCTTCGAAGCATGCGATCGTGGGTCGTGAGTGCGGTTCCTGCAGCCGCGGCATCGGGGCGGGCAGGCATCTGTGGCAGCGGCGCTGGCCTGGCAGCGGCGGCGGCAGGAGGCGCCGCTTCTTCCGCCCAATACACCCGGCTCTCTCTAACCCCTCAGCAAACACAACTGCACACAGCAAAGACAGACGTTGGGTGATTTAGAACCGAAACGAGGGAGTTGTTGTGTTCTCTCATGAGCGCCACACCGCTGGCCTGCTCATGGTTCCCCTGCCCACCGCTGCTACGCTCGCCGCTGCCGTCCCGGCTCTTGTGCGCTGTGCAGGTACTTGCAGGTCAACCGGAACCCACGTAGGGAGATTTTCTATGTGCACACCGAGAGCGAGCGCAACCCGGATCAGGACCCGCTCATTCTGTGGCTGCAGGGGCAAGTCGCTGCTTTTGGCGCCGCTTGTCGCGCTGCTTGCATTGCCGCTTGTAGTGCCGCTTTTGTACTGCCTGGGCGGGGGCGGATCAGGGTCCGGCATGTCCTCGCATGCAGTGCCCCTATTGCCTGCCCCCTGTCTTGCTGCCTGCTGAAGGGGGTGGCTGTTGCGGGTGCCGTTTGAGGGTGGCGAGCCAGAGGGGCAGGCAGCTCAGGCAGCAAGGGCGGGCCCGTGGCAGCACGCATGCAGCAGGCACAGGCACCGGCAGCCATTCGTGCTCACGCTGCACATGCATCCGCCCACCACCTGTACCCCTCCCCGCGGCCTCGCCCATGTTGCTGCGCTCTGAAATGTGCTGCGAACAAGCTGCCCGCCCCTGCCCCCGCCCTGCGCCTGCGCCTGCGCCCGGCCTGCTCCGCCCCTGCCACGTTTGAACCGCGATCCAGCGGCTTGTCTGCCGTCTTGTATTGTCCCCTGGGGCTTCTCGTCTGCCGCCCACCCATTGAATGCCGCCCTTGGCCCCCCTCTCGGACAGCTGCCAGCTCTGCTACGTCCCGATCTGATCTCTATCTTCCGCCTGGCACCCTCCCACCCCTGCAGCGGCCCCAGCTGCTCTTCCGTGGGCATCGGCTTCTTCCAGGAAATCGGCCCCTTCAGCTTCGACTCCCGCCGCAACATCTCACGCACCTTCCTGGGCAAGAACACGCTCAGGTGAGGGCGGGGCCCAGCTGGGCTCTCAAACAATCACTGCCCTGTAAACCACGGCATGGCAGGGCACGGGGACAGGGGGCAGGGCGGTGCGGGGCAGGGCAGGACACATGTGGCAATAATGACATATGCAGTATGACTAAGACACTAGCTGCGGTGGATGCTGGGCGCCGGGGCCAGTCACCCGTGCCAGGGTGCCCCGCGTGCTGCCCTCTCAGGCTGCCCATGCACTCCTCCTGCCTGCCCCCCCCGCTCTGCCATCCATGACCTCTCCCTCCCTGTGCCTCTGGCCCCGTCCCTGCCCGCCTGCAGCTGGTCCACCTTTGCCAGCCTCCTGTTCCTGGACACCCCCGCCTTCACCGGCTTCTCACGCAGCAGCGATGCCAAGATCGACCGGTCCTGGGGTAAGCCCCCGCAGCCTGCTTGGCTTGATTGGTTGGCTTGATTGGTAGAGTGTCTTGCAGCCTGTTGTAGAGTGGCTTGCAGCCTGCCTCCGCGCGGCGCAACTTGCGCCACAGAGCGTGCCTCTGAGGCGGATGTAGTGCTTGGTGTGGGCTGCGCTGCCACAGGCGGCAAGGTAGCCCAGGCGGTGCACTGGTTGCCCATCCACCACTGACACCTGTCCCGCCCCGCCTGCAGGCGACGGCAACACGACCGCGGACAACATGCTGGCCCTGCGCTCCTTCTACACCCGGTTCCCGGGGATGAAGAAGCGGCCCCTGTTCCTGGCGGGTCAGGCCTATGCAGGTGGGGAGGGAGGTTGTAGAGGGCAGGGATGGTTGTAGGGCAGTGGGGGGGAGAGGAAGATTCAAACGGGGGACGGGGCAGAGCAGCTCCTCTCTGGCCAGAACTGTGTACAGGAAGGGCCCCCCAGTCGACGAGGGGTGGGGGCAGGTGATGGAAAGGCTGTGCAGGTATGTGCCAGGGCACAGCGTGGGTTGGTTGGGGTGCGAGGAGACGAGGCCCTGGCTGGTGCCTCTGGCAGGCCAGGGGCTGGGAGAGAGGGGTGGGGGGTAGAGAAGGAGGGTTTGCAAGCAGAGGGGAGGGTTGAGTGGGGGAGGGCCTGCAAGCAGACGGGAGGGTTGGGTGGGGCTGGTCGGGGGATTGCCGGACGAGGTGAGTGGCGCTGTTTCCGCCTGTGCACGGCTTCGCTTGGGGCACGGAGGTGTGGGGCTGGACCGTGGGAGGCTGTGCCTGCCTGCCCGCCCCACTCTGTATTCCCACCCTTCGCTTTGCCCCCCGCTAACTGCTACCCCTGCCCTGCCCTTCCACCGCAGGCCACTTTGTGCCCCTGCTGGCCAAGAGCATTGTGGAGTACAACACGCAGTACCTTCCCAAAGGGGAGGATCCTATCCAGCTTAAGGGGATTCTGGTGGGCAACCCCTGGACCGTGCCCCAGCTGGACAACGGAGGTGGGCGGGGTGGGGTGGGGTGGGGTAGGCCCGATTGGGTGCGGTTGGTTGGGTTGAGACTGCCGTGTGCTGTGTCGACCGGAGCAGCTGGGCAACGCAGGTGGGTGGGGTATCGTCCGCTGGTTGGGATGCGAGGGAGGGCCGCATCTTGGCACGGCGCTCTGTGCAGCTGTTCCCCTTTCTGCAGGCGATGTTGCGTTCGGGCACGGCCAGTGCATCGCTTTCGTGCGCATCACTTGCCTAGGACACTGCGCCTCACGTGCTGCACTCGTGTGTGTGTGTGTGCCTGTGCTCATGCAGGTGCCGTGGCCTTCTGGTACAGCCAGGGCATCATCTCTCGGGAGACTTACGACGGCCTCAAGGAGCAGTGCAACCCCCTGACGACAGGTCAGCAAAATACATATATGTATTGTAAAATTGTGGTGTGCTTACATATTGCATAACTGTGGTGTTCTTAGACGACAGGTCAGCATGCTGGGTGTCGGGTGGTGGGTGCAGAGCGGTGGCGGGGCGAGGTGTTGAAATCCCTTAGCCGCCGGTGCGGGCGCAGGGCCATTTGGTGCCACAGCAACCACGGGTCGCATCACAAGCAGCTGCTCCCGGCCCCTCTAACCCATCCTGCCTCCCCTCCTGCCGTGCAGTGATGTGGCTGACTCAGGGGCTTGGCTCTGGGGCTGCCCCGGGCAATGTGACCGCAGAGTGCGCCAAATTCAGGTGGGGGGGCACTTTTACCAATCCACGTGAAAGCTGCAAGCAACTGGTGGGTGCACAATGAGCTCTATTCGTTACAAAGGTACACGTACATTCCTTGATTCCTCACGTCACCTCTCCCTGCATTCCCTTTCCCCATGCCCCCGCCCCCCTGCAGGGCCGCCATGCTGCGTGAGACCTCCACCCTCGACATGTTTGGACTCAACGCGAGCCCCTGCGTGATGGAGCCCGGGTTCGTGCCCCCCGGAAACAAGGGCATCCTGCCACTGGAGGGAGACGAGGCTTCCCTGGAGATGGGCATGCCCCGGGCCTTCCAGCCGCCCCCCCTGTCCGGGAGTGAGTGGGCGGGGGGTGCGGGGGTGGGGGGTGTCTGGAGGTCGCTGTAGGGCAGGATGGGCATGGGGGCATGGGCGGCGGCGGCCGGGCGGGGAGTGCGCAAGGCTGCTTCCCTGGACTCTGCACACGCTTGCCAATCCGCGACCTGCACTCCACATTTTCATGTTCTCTCAACAACCCCTCTGCAGGCCTGCCCAACCCGTTCTTCGACGCCTGCGCCTCCTACCGTGCCTGGGACTACCTGAATGACCCAGAAGTCCAGGAGGCACTGCATGCCATCGAGGTGGGCTTGTGCTTTCAAGAGGGGCCACAGGGGGGCAGGTGGCATGGCGGCAGGGTGCACTACACGCCTTCCAGATGAGATTGGCTTGCGGGAGAGGGGCAAAGTGGGCAGGTGGCATGGTGTGTGGGTGCGGTGTGCATGCCTGGGCGTTAGACAGCGGGCAGCGGCAGGCAGCGAGCTCTAACCTCTTCTCGGGCCCTGCCTGCTGCTGCCTCTGCGCGCGGCCGACTGCTGACCTGGCACTCCCATCCCTTCCTTCCTTCAACCTCTATTTTTATTTATTTATTGCAGCCCAACGAGGAGGCGCGTGAGTTCCGTTCCTGCAACCCCGACGCCATCTCCTACTCCCTGGCAGACATGCTCACCCCCATGGTCCCCATGTACCAAAGCCTGATCAACTCGAGTGAGTGGGCGCGAGGGGAAGCGAACTGGTCTAATGTGGTGTCGTCTGTTGTTGCCGAAGCTGACCTGGATGGTACCCGTAAGGTATCCAAGGCTGCCCAACTTTGACGAGTGGGCTACAAGCACAAGTTGCAGCGCATACATGCAGAAATGGATCTGCCAGCAGCATGCGTGTGTGGGTCAGGGAAGGGCTTCCCTGGGGCAGTGTGATCGCCAAAAGCCTGCAGCTGCATTCCACCCGCCCCTCCTCTTGACCATGGCCGTATCCTCCCTTTGCCCCCCATCGCCGCCTCACACCTAGACCCGCTGTGCCCCCACCGCCCCTGCCCCTCCCTCTCTGCCTCCCCCCTTCAGGCGTGCCGATCCTGGTGTACAGCGGTACCACGGATGCCGTTATTCCAACGGTATCCACTCGCACGTGGATCGAGTCTCTCAAGTTGCCGCCTGTGGGGCGCTTTGGTCCCTGGAAGGACGGCGCGGGCGAGGTGAGCCAGGCTTCGATTGTGTGTGCATGTGGGCATGTGGGTGCTTGACGAAGGAAGAGCTGGGTCTGGGGTCGGGGGAGGGTGCGCGTGGCTGGCAGGCAGGTGGAGAGACGGGGTATCAATCCATCAATGCAGGCAGGGGCACCCACCCGCCCTCTTGCCCCGCTTCCTGGTGTCCCACCCACACCCCCGCCCTGTCTCCTACCCACGCCCCATGCCACCTACTCCCTGCCGGACCACACCCACCCACCTGTCCTGTCCCTGCAGACGCTGGGCTTCACCCAAGAGTACCAGGGCGGCCTGACCTTCACCACACTGCTGGAAGCCGGCCAGTCGGTGCCCACCTTCAAGCCCGCCCGCATGCTCAACTTGGCCAAGGCTTTCGTGGCAAAGCATGCAAACAAGCCGACCCCCCAGGCGCCAGCAAAGCCCGCCGCGCCGGCGCCGACGCAGGCGCCGCAGGTGCAGGCAAAGCCGCCGGCGCCGACGCAGGCACCAACGAAGGCGCCGGCGCCAAAAGCGCAGCCGCAGGCATAGCGGCAGCAGCCCCTGAGCCTCAACTGGCCTGTAGTGCAGGTCAGTGTACATCTGCAGGGGGGCAGCTGCTACGCAGCTGCCTACGCAGCTGCCTGCCCTTGCCTGGCAGCGCTGCACCGCCCCTGCCCCTTTTTGCTCCCGATCTGTCCCCCCATTCTCTAGCCCGCGATGCCGCTGATTTACATGTAACTTGGAATGAAAGCAGATAGGCAACAACAAGTGGGCAGGAACTGCAAGTGCGGGATGCGTGGAAAAGGGTGGTTGCAGGCGCAGAGTGCGGGAGGCGTGCTGCAGAGCAGGCGCACACACGGTGCAATGCGCACATGCTGTTCAGTGAGCAGTGTTGAAGGGCAATGGCAATGTGGGTGTTTGGTTTACCAAGTGTGTGGCCGAGTGTTGATTCAAGTGGTGAAGCGTGTAAAGCGTGCCACCGCCTCACCGGCCGGCACGCCGCGCCTTGGGCTGAGGCCGCCGCGGGCGGCGCTGCAGCGGCGGGGTGCGGCGGCGGCGAGAGCCGGTAGGCGCGGTGGTTCTCGCCGGTGGGGGTGACACGTGAGCTGGCGACGGTGAAGCTGAGTGTGTTAAGGTTGGTGGGAGCGCCAGCGGGTGCGGCATGGGTGGCGGTGGCGTGGGCGGTGGAGGCAATGGGACTAGGGGGTCACCCCCGCTGCCACCCTGCTCAGTGGACGGTGGCGGCAGCTGTGCTGCAGCTGCGGGTGGGAGCTGAGGGGGGTCAGTGGAAGGGGGGTCTGGGTTTGACGGTGAATTGGAGTTGGATGGGGGCGGCAGCAAGGTGGGCACAGGAGGAGAGGGTGGGTCTGGTGCGGAGTGAGGCAGAGGAGGTGGTGGAGGCAGGGGGGAGGGAGGTGGCGGCACGGGGGAGGGAGGTGGGGGCAGGGGGGAGGGAGGCGGGGGCAGGGGGGAGGGTGGTGGCGGCAGGGGTGAGGGAGGCGGGGGCAGGGGCGAGGGAGGTGGCGGCAGGGGGGAAGGAGGCGGAGGCAGGGGGGAAGGAGGCGGAGGCAGGGGGGAGGGAGGTGGGGGCAGGGTAGAGGGAGGTGGCGGCAGGAGGGAGGGAGGTGGGGGCAACGGAGGCGGTGGTGACGCGGGGCTTGGCTGTGGTGGAGGCGGAGGATCAGGAGGCAAAGGGGGCGGAGGGTTGGGAGGCTGTGGCGGGTCGGGGCTGGGCGGCAGAGGTGGTGGCAATGGCAAAGGTGGTAAGGGCACGTGTGGCGACGGGGTTGGTGGGGGTGGTGACGGAGGCGGTGGCGACGGCAGCGGCGGGGAAGGGTACGGGGGCTGCGGAGGTGGTGGCCGGGGGTGCGGCGGCGGGGGCAACGGAGGGCGGGGGGTTGGTGGCGGCCGCGGCGCCTGCGTCAGCCGGGCTGCAAGACAGGACAGGCAGCCACACAAATGCGTGAGCATTAGGTAGGCAACAAGTCCCATGATCACGTACTTGCTCCATGTGCATTGAGTTAGCCCTGCGAGGCAGGTGAGACGAGTGCTGACGAGGCACGCTGAGGCGGCAGCACACGTCTCCTGTGGCACCCCCATTGGCACCTGGGGCAGGCAGGCCGAGTGCCGCCACACCCGCTGGCCCCTGTGCCACACCCACACCCCCTTGCGCCCCACCCTGCCTGCTGTGGTCACACTCACAGGCGCAGCGCAGCCCCACATCCTCCTGATGCCCACAGTCTGGGGCTGTGCTGTAGCTGCAGTAAGCCAGGCTGGCCTCCGTGCCTGTCTCGCACGTGACGCTGTCCAGCACAACGGGCAGGCTGCTGGGCGGGTAGGTGGGCGGCACGGTGAAGAAGGTGCCGCTGGCGAGCCCCATCCGCCGGCAAATGACCTGCACCAGGGGGATAGGGTGGGGTGGGATGAGGAGGAGGGGCGCCGCGCCACTGTGCAGGCCAGAGGGTGGCATGGACGCCGTGTAAAAGCGTTACTTCAAGGCGACCACACGCCCTCCAAACACATCATGAGAAGCAGGCACAGGCGCACCCATGGCCTGACCTGTGCGCTTGCGATGCTGAACAGGTCATCGCACACGGTGCCCCAAGTGCCACCAACCTCGGCCTCCAACCGCCCCTCCAGTGCGCTGGGCCCACCTCGCAGCCGCAGCCCCGTCACAGGGACGGCCTGGTTGGGCGGGGGAGGGGGCGGCGGCGCATCTGCGGCAAGGCAAGCACGGAGGAACACACGAAGGGAAAACAGTGTGATCCTCAAGGGGGGGGAGAGGAGCGGGCACTGGGCGCCAGGCCCCGATGCAGCGTGCCTGCTCAGCTGCAACCGCACGGCTGCCCAGCTCACGGAACCTTAAACTCCCCAGAAGCTGCACCCTTGCACCCCACAGCAGCTGTCACTGCTGCCCACAGCAGCTGTTCCTGCTGCGCTCTTCCTGCCCGCCCGCCCCCCGGCGCACCTCCGCACTCCAGCCCCACGTCCTCCCAGTGCCCGCAGTCCTGCCCGGCAGCGCTGCCGGCAGTAAAAGTGCACGCCGCCAGCTGGGCTTCACTGCCGGAGCACGCCACATCATCCAACAGGACCGGCAGCGCCCTGTTCTGGCCATAGGCAGAGGAGGGGCGTGCTCGCCCCGCGGTGGTGTTTAGCAGGGCGCGGCACACCACCGTTGCGGCGGCATCGTCCCATCCGTCATCGCACACCTGCCCATGGGGAGGCGAGTGGGCACAGTGGGTTATGTAATGCATGAGGTGGTGACAGGCCGCGCGGGGTAGGCAGTAAGTGGGACATGGCAGAGGTGTGAGCATGGCAAGCAAGCGGCACGCAAGCAGCATGTCAGGGCTCAGCCTGCAAGCCCAAACCGCAGGAACGGCAAGCAGAGGCCACCCGGGGCCCCCTCACCGTGCCCCACGTTCCGCCGGAAAGCTCCACTTCTAGCCGCCCCTCTCTGCTGGTATCGCCTCCCACGAGGCGCAGGTTGGTGAGGCGGGGCGGCGGCAGAGGGGGCGGCAGAGGGGGTGACGGCGGAGGCGATGGCGGGAGCGCTGCACAGCAAGGAGCAGGGAGAAAGGTGGTCGGGCGGTTGGATGGATGGGAGGAGAGGTCGGGCCTCTGGCCGTTCACTGGGGCCGCTTCATGCACACTATTTTGACAGTCAGCTGGCAGTGCCATGCCACCACATGCCTAAAGTTGCACAGCACCCCCTATGCGCACATCACGCTGGCATGCCGCCAGTTGCACTAACCCAACCGGTTGCCCCCCGTGCTGCTGGCGCCACATCAGAGCCCAGCCAGCCGCTCCCTCACCTGTGCACTCCACGACCACGTCCTCAATTCTGTTGCAGTTGTGCTTACGGGAGAACGGGCACTCGGCGAGGGAGGCCTCGCGGCCGGTGCAGGTGACGTCGTCCAACAAGATAGGCAGGGAGGTGGCGCCATAGGAGGGCCCCTGTCCCCACAGCACGCGCCCCCCGCCCACGCCAAGCTGAGCGCACACCAACGCCGCGGCGTCGGCGGTGAAGGAGTCGTCGCATACCTGGGTTTGATTGGGTTTGGGTTTGGGGGTGGGTGGGGGGTGCACAAAGACCAAGGTGGGGCCACAACATGTGAAGGAGATGCACGGACAGCACTGCACAAACTAGCCGCCTCCCTAATTGGCTGCCTCCCCGCCTCCCCGAATCGGCTGCCTGAACGTGGCCGCCTGAACTGGCGCCCTGAACTGGCCCCTGAACTGGCCCCTGCTGAACCTGGCTGCCTGAACTGGCCCCTTTTGAACCTGGCTGCCCGAACTGGCTGCCTGAACTGGCTCCCTGAACTGGCTCCCCCAACCGGCTGCCTGAATTGGCTCCCCCAACTGGCTGCCTGAACCGGCCGCCTCGGGAGGGGCACCCAAACTGGCTGCCCCTCCGCCTCCTGACCCTGTGCCTCCCCAACTCCCTGAACAGTCCGCCTCCCCAAACAGCTGCCTCCCTGAACCGGGCGGATGTGTCACCCTCAGCTGCCCCCTCTCTCGACTCACCGTGCCCCAGCGGCCGCCCACAAAGACCTCCAGCCGCCCCCGCAGGGCCGTGCTGCCGGTGCCCCCCAGTCGCACAGGGAAGTGCGCAATGGGCGGGGGCGGCGGGGGGCCGGGGACAATGGAGCGCCCCACTGCAGGCAGGGGGAGCCGCCGGAGGAGAGATGTGGCGACAGCACGAGCAATGCTGGGCGCAGGGACAGGCCGAGTGGACAGGGAGGGCAGCATGGTGTCTGTGGCGGCGCTCTCACCGTCTCCTGAAGTGACGCTGGTGCTGCTGATGGCGGCGCCGCGTCCTGAGCCTGCGTCCACCAGCCGGCAGTTTTCTCTGAACTGCAGGTGTGTCAACGTAAGTCATAGACAAGGAAACCGAGATGAAGTGTAGGTTCGGGGTGTGCAAAGACGTGATGCAGACTCAGGGTGCGCATGTGCCACAGACAGCATGCGGATGCCAGGGGCGCTGGCCAGCCAGGGAGCCCATCGAACACGCCGGCAGCGGGCGAGTTGCAGGCCGGTGGGTGTTGTGCAGGCACGGAGGCCAGCAGGCAGGCAGGTGGGTTGCGTAGAAGGATTGGGCCCAGACGTAAGCAGCACAGGCAGGGCTCACCCCTTCCCCGGTTTGGAACCAAGAGGTCGAGAGGAACTGGAAGAAAGTGCAGGTGGGCAGATAGTAGCAGGCTGCAAGGGGACAGGGGCAGCGGCTGTGGTGAGGGTGCGCGACAGCAACATGTGGGTGAAGGCACCGTTTGGAACGGCTCAGCCTGCCAACCCAATCGCTTCCTGTCTTTGCCTCCCTTCTCCACCACCAGCCATTGTCCGCCTGCTGCTGCCATGCTGTGCATTGCGGCCCAGCGCTACACCCCTGCCCCTCCAAGTCCCTCTCCGCTCCCTTCCCACCTGCGCCGCACTCGTCGGCGCTCGGCACGCGATAGTGCCGGTACCACTGCCCACGGACGGCCTCCAGCTGCCAGCTCTTGCCGGGGTCTAGGACGTACCTGAGTATTGGAGGGGGTTGGTGGGCCAGCAGAGCAGCAGGCAGGTGGGTGTTCAGGACCAAGGACACGGTGTGCCCGCCCGTCTTTTCCCTGGCTGGCTGTTGCACACCTCTCACTGACATGTGTTTAATTTCGACTCACTTGCCAGTGGCGCTGGCCAGTGGGAAGTCCTGGATGGTGGCTCCCTCTGCAGTCCCAGGCCAGGGAGGCTTGAACATTCAGGCAGTGCTTGTGTTGTGCCACAGTGCAGCGCACGCGCACGTGTAAAGGAGTGGTAATTATGCAGGCGGCACCGGCAAGCCTGGCGACGTGGCCGAACCGCCCCGACCCACCACACAGTCTGCCCACCCACCCACCCTGCTTGCCCAGCTCGCAGGTCTGCCCGGCGCCACGTCGGCAGACGCTGACAGCTGCCAGCAGCTTGCCACCCACTGGGCCTGCGGGCAGGCAGGGCACAGGGTGGCAGCGGAGCAGTGGGCGAGGGCACTGACCCGACCCACAGTCAGGAGGAAGGTGAAAGCAGCCGACCTTGGAGCATGCCACACACAAGAGAGGTGGCAGCATGCCACCCACAGCAGGGGTGGCAGCATGGCGCAGCTGCCAGCTGGTGAGGCTGCCAGGCGCTGCCGAGGTGCTGCCAGCCAGTGCACCCTGCAAGCGTTTCGCTGCCTCTCACCCCCGCTGTAGTGGAAGTGCACGACTAGGTCGGAGGTCCAGCCCTTTTCCGCCAGCGCGCCCTGCGCAGCAGCAGCAGCAGCAGCAGCAGCAGCAGCAGCAGCAGCAGGGGAGTCTTAAGAAGCAGTATCATGCAGCTGGTCCTGCCAGGTGGGCAGTTGGTCAGCCAGGTGGGCTGCGCTAGGGGGGCAGATTCCAAGGACAGCTGATCTCTGCAAGGTGCACGTGCCGTGCAATGCGCAGGTGCAGGGGCAGTGCTCCGAGCGGCACAATCGGTGCCCATTGCGGGCCCCCGGGCCACCAGAGAGGCTGGGCACCCACCGAGGTCCACCGCTCGCCCGGAAGCAGCTTGCCGACCATCAGAGAATCTGCGCTGGGGCGATGGACACAGATGTATGCTACAATCTATACGTGGTTTGCTACACTCTGGGTCGGCAGCCCAGCAGGCGGGCTGGCAGATGGGCTCTAAGAGCACAGCTGAGCCAGGAAGGCTGCCCCGCTCCGCTCCCGGCTGCTGCAGTATGAAGAGGTGGTGGTCAGGGGCGCAGCATGGCCACTGGGCGTCGGAGAAAGGTGGGGCACAGCAACAGCAGCCGCAGTGGCAGCGCGGGAGAGAGCAGCCCACAGGCGCACCGCTGGCACGCGCCCCGCCGCCCTCTGCCCCTGTGTAACGAATGTGGATGTACACACGGTTCTGCATGCGGAAAGAGGGGCGGAGGGAAGGGCAGGGTACAGAGGTGGGTCAGCAGAGCGGTTGAAATCTGCGGCTGGGGTGGACGGTACAGCGGGCAGAACCAGCAGTACAGAGGAGGTGGTGCACCGGGGCTGCTGGCAACTCTCAACAGACAGGACAGCAGGAGGTCCCGCACTCACCACAAACCGGGCATGCATGCCGCGGTTGCTGCCCAAGGCGGGCACCCAACTGATGAACAGGGAAGGGGCGCCTGCAGCAGCCAGACAGGCGGGGCACAGGAGGGAGAATATAGAAGCCTTTGTTTGGTTTGATAGTGAGTATCAAGGTCTTTATTTGGTTTGAGCTGAAAACAGCTGTGCTGCCACGACTGCTGCCGGAAGGCTGCTGCCAGAGGGGCACGCAAAGCAGGCAGTGCCCAGGCTCAACCCGCTCTCGTCGCCAGCTCTGCACTGCTCTCTGCTGGTGCAGCACACCCCCTTAACACTCCGCCCCCAGGCTCACCGCCAGCTATCCAGGTGGGGTTGATTCGTATGCCTCCCTTGGGGTCCGCAAATGTGTCGTGCACCGTCAGCGCCAGCCAGGCGCCAGCTGGCAGGTCGCTGCCACCCAGCACGCGCGGCGTGTGCCCTGCAGGCAGGCAGGCTGGGCCCATGGCCTTCAGCTCGACTGCTTCACTCCAAGTCCAGCTGTGGTGAAAACAAGGGTCGCCTGCTGTGCACGCCGTGCCTGGGAGGCGGCGTATATCCCCGGTGCCCTCCTGCCCCGCACGCTCCCTCCAGACTCAGCTCATTTCCCCCCACCCAGCCCGGCCTCCCTCACTCACATCCCAGCAGCTCTTGTTGCACCAGGTTGTAGCAGCGGGGCACATCCAGCCCCGTGCCCATCGCCGAGCTCCAGTCGCCGTACTCGAGATTGGCGGGGCTGTCGGCGGTACCGCCGTACAGCTGGGTGACAGCAGAGTCCACCAGCCCTGCTGGAAGGCAGGCCAGCAGTGACATCTTGTGAGACGCGCGGGACGAGTGATTTGTGGGGTGAGGTTTATAGGGGCGCACACACCACCAGCGGCAGCATCTGACACACTAACGTTGTGGGTACGTCTGGAGGGGCGCTGGCGGTGGCACATCCCGCCAGCGGCAGTGGCATGTCGCACATGTTGTGTGACCGGTGATAGGCAGACCCTCTGCTGCCAAAGTGCTTGTTCCTCAAAGCATGCACACAATAGCACGCAGCAGACCACAGCGCATGCATGCACACAGCAGACCGGCACAGTGGCTGCACATGCAGCCGCCCGCACACACACACACACCGCACACATGCACACCTGGTGCCACGCTGGCGTGCCACAGCCCCAGGGAATGCCCCAATTCGTGCACCAGCACCTGCACCGCACAGCACGGCATGCCATGTCAGCACAGCGTGGCACAGCACGGGGTAGTCATAGCATGGAGACCATGCCAACACTCACAATCCATGCACATGACCAGGCTGCTGCTACGCACTACCCCCTTCTCCACACAGACCAAGGCCAATGATTAATGCGTGCATGCACTTGCAGATAACTGTGCGCCGGGGGGCATGGCCGGCACTCCCTTCTATGCAGGATAGGATTTAGGGTAAATCCTAAAACCCTAAACTCCTCACAGAGTGGTCCCTAGTGAAGCGCCCCTGGAACACGGAGCGGGTGGATCCCACGTAGGCATAGCCTGCTGGGTGGAACAGAACAATTTGCTTCAGAAAGGTGCGAACGGGCAGCGCCCCGGGAGGGGATGCAGAGGCACGAGGCGCCCGCCCTCTGTGCCCTTTGATGCCAGCAGCAGCACAGCGGGCCCACAGCGGAGCCCCCTTTCACAGGCTCAGGACCTGCCCAGCAGCACGGCAGTCCCCCTCCCCATTGACACACTCACTGACCTGCCCAGTAGCAGCCCACCGCGGGGAACATGCCCAGGATCAGCCCATAGTCTGACACGCGCACACCCTGGGTGCCCAGGAGGCTGCACGGCAAGGGATGGCGGGCGGCGCACGAGGCTGTGAGCAGCAGCAGATATGCCGCAGGCGGGCAGCGCCGACGACCCAACCAATATGTAAATGCCCAGAGCTGTTCTGTCAGTAGCAGCTGGAAGGAGCTGCCAGGTGGCAGCTTGCAGCACCCCATGCGACAAACTGCAGGTGCTGGGACCCATTCAGCCCGCCAGGCGCGCACCTCATCGCCCTGCTCAGGTAGTTCTGAGTCTGCGTTTCATCCACGCTTGCGCAGTAGGTCTCGTTGTAGGTGCGCTGCACGGGCCCGTATGTGCAGCCCACGTCGACTGCATGGCAGCGGCAGCAAGATTGGCAGCGCAGGGGTGGCGCCCAGTGAGTGTCGGCATCCGCGAGCAGGGGCGGCCACGCGGCAAGAACAACACGTGCAGCCAGCTTGTGCAGCGTCTGACGGGAGTGCCTTACAGCTGTGCTGGCAGCAGAGCGGCTCAGCGGTGGCCATCCCTGGTGGACACATCAGCAGGTGGAGGGAAGCACATGCAGGGGGGGCGCTAGGGTTTGGGGTTTGGGGTTAGTAGGGTTACCGTCGGTGATCAGCGTCGCGTCCCACTCCAGAAGAAGCTTGCCCGAGGAGCAGTACTCCCATGTTTGGGCCACAGATTTCCAATCCTTCAGGAGCGGCGCCCGGAGGTCCTGCACAGAGGCCAGCGGTAGGCTCCCGGTCAGTGCAATCAATCAATCAACCAGTCACCCCTGAATCGGTGGTTGGCGCCGCCTGGTTGCTGGTCGGTTGGGAGGCTGGCGGGCGCACTGTGGGCAAGACCTGGGCCCTGGACTTGCATGTTGCTGAAATGTACCCATGCCTGGCTCATGGCAGCGCTTCGTGTGGCGGTAAGGTGGTGAGGTGCAGGGCCAGCCAGGTGCGGCAGCTGGCATAAAGACGCGTCCACTCACAGCTGCCGTGATTGGGTTGCCGCCGTCTTCTGCTGTCTGGTTGCAGACTGTCAGGGCCAGGGCCAGGGCGCGGGAGTTGCCACTGGGGGAGGCAGCTGACTGTGCGCCACCTCTGGTGGATGTACGGTGCTGCACGTCCGAGTGGGCACCGGCGGGCGGGTGGGCAGGCAGCGGCGGCAGGCGGGCAGTGGCAGTTCAGGATGGGTGAAGTGTTCGTCGCGGCAGCTTACCGGCGGGATCAGTGGCGCTCGGGGGGTCGGGAAGAATGCTTCCACGCAGACAAGCGCCGCCGAGAGGAGGAGGAGCGCGCTCCAAAGGCCGGTAGCGGGACGGCCCCCACCGGTCCATACGGCCGTCATAGCCGCTGCTGCTGCATGTCGATCGCAGGCGAGACTAAGTGGCAGTGACCAGTCTTGTGCCGCCGGCCGCCTCGCAAGCCGGGTGACTTTTCACCATGACTGGCTCAGGGGTGCCCAACTGACGCACGTCCTGTGGGGCATGTGCATGAATCGCCTTGGAGGCTGTCGAATGGTTGCACAATGCCCCTACCACGGCTCATCAGGCGCCTGAGCAAGGGGAGCAGGTTCCTCCTGGTCCTGCACGCTGCGGTGATGTGGCACACGCCGCGCATCCGCCCAATGCCACACGCCGACCTGTTGGCATGTCGGCCAGGCTCTTAGGTTGTACCTAGTTCAGGATGCATGCAAAGGTGACGAAAACAATGGCTGGGGGCGTGAACTGGAGATGAACTGCTAACTGGTGGCAGCCGTTGCCGCTCTACCAAACGGGAATCAACATTGCTGGGGGCTGCGTGCGCTTCGCGCGCTGCCCCCACTCCAAGCAGCGCCATGATCTGCCCACATGCCGGTGGCATTCAATATCCCAGCTGTAGAAAACACATTTGTGATGGCGGCTGATGCAGCAACCCCAGTACCCTGCCCACCATGGGCCTAGGGCTGAGTTGGGTTGCGGGATGCATGCATGCAAGGTGATGAAGTTTGGTCCTGCACACATAGCTGTCGATGCACTGCAACTGCACTGAGCTATTTGTTGCACCCGAGTGCTGTTGCACGGTCCCGCCCGACACGCTGGCGGAAGCTGGTGCCTGGCTCACAGCGGTACAGCTCTTTTCGCCCCTGCCCCTGATGCTGGCTCAGAATTATTGGCGCCATGTGTTTGCATTTTGTAGCACCACCAAGCGAGCCACCTGAATGACAGGTAGCTTGCATAATTGTGTGGGCTGGCAGGGTTGGCGCAGGCGGGGCTGGCAGCAGGCTGGCGGCGCTCTGCCCAGGCGGCACAGCATGGCAACGTGCCATGGGCATCGGTCCTCCACCCGCGAGCCATCCAATCCACGCTGACCGCCTGTTTTTGCTGAGACGGAAAAGAGCCGCGGTTGTCGCCGATCAAAATTTTATGTCCACTAAGGAGAGTCTGCCCACCAGGGCTGAACTCCTCACACTGTTCCTCGTTCTGGGGGCATGCTCGCTGCTTTTGAGTGTAGCCGTGGTTCGCGCAGTGCACCCCACACTGCCAAGTCAGTCCGCCGCCCGCGCGTCCCTAGCCTGGGGAAGGGTGTCGCCCTCACACGGCCTGGTGAGTGGTCTGGAGGGGCGCCAATGAGTGGGCGCCGCCAAGGTGTGGCCAACTGCAGCAACCTACCGCCGGCACCCCGCACGTGCGCCCCGTTGCACCGGCACCTGATGTCCCCTGCTGCCGCTCCCCTCCTCCCCACCGTGCAGCACTCTGCGCTTCAGGGTGTTGCAGCCTCTGCACAGAGTGGCGGCACACGCAGCCGTAATGGCGGGCACGAGCACGCGCCCCGAGCTCAGAACGGCAGTGCCCTAGCGGCGTCGGCTTCGGCGTGCTCTGCACAGGCGCAGGGTGCCTCGGCATCTTGCTCCCAGGCCCAGTGCACCACCTGCTGAGGGTGGGCACACACTGCACCAGCAGGCACTCTTGCGGTGGTTGTGTGTGGGCGCGGGCAGCAGCTGTTTCGAGGTTGCTGCGTTCCGGCTCTTCCTGCTGGGCTCTTACTTTGTGCGTTTCTGATGCCCTGCTGCAGGTCGCCCTGCCTGCCTACCCGGTCGAGAGGTACTGTGGCGGCATTCACGAAAGGCTGGCGCCCTTGCGGGTGAATGGCGAAATGCGCCAGATGCAGTCCCCCCTGCCGACCCACCCGCCCGCCACCACGTGCTACCGGCACCTCCACACCTGAAAAATCCACATACAGCCGAACATGGGTCCTTTCAAACCACAATCCGCATCCTTGCGCAGCATGCATGCTCGCCTGTGCAGCATCCACCCCCTGCTGCACGGCCATGCTGCTGCCGCCTTCCCCAATCCTCTTGGCACACTGCGTGCACCCCCTGCTCCCTGGCTGCCCCGTGTATTTAGCACCCGAAAACCGTGCGTGCGATTTTCTACACCACCCCGCACCGCCCCGCGTTGCACGTCCCCCATTCACGCATAGTGCCCCGTTGTGTCATTCCTCCCCCCTGTTTCATCCCACCCGTCTGCCTCCCACCTCCCTCCCCCTCTGCTCATGCTGTGTCTGTCCCCATCTAGCGCCATGTGCCGCGCCTGCCCCCGCCCCATCTCATCACTTTCATTCATCCTGAGGAGCTTGCCCTGCCAACCCTGATACATGAGTATTACGCCACTCCACACCTGCTCTCGAGCAGATGCGTCCATTTGATTCAAATCCCCCCTCCCTGCTCCCCGCCTTGACTACCCCCAGCCTCCCCTCAGCCGTCCAATGTGAAAGCAATATGTGAGACACTGTGTAACACCACCGCACGCCCTGCCTGTGCGCAGCAGGCCGGCTTTCTGGATGTTCAAGCAATGTACAGCAGCCGGAGTCGGGAAAGGGAGGCCAGGGCAAGGCAGGCAGGCAGCAAGCGGGGCCACGCAGGTGGTCTGTGGGCAGCGTGCACGCCTGAAACTTAAAAAACTGCACGAGGCACTATGGGCGGCCGCTCGCTCGGCGTCTGCTCCGCTGCCCGCCCGCCCGCCGGAATGTGCAAGCGCAGCGCAGCACCAGCACGTGCCACGTCATCACTGCATGCCACGTCATGCCAGCGCATACATGTCCACCAGCTTGTCTTTTCCAGCAGCATACAGCAGGTTGAGCGGCTCGTTCCACTTGACGTCGTGGTAGGTGCCGCGCCGGCGGCCATCGGGCCAGGAGGCCTCCACAGGCGCCGACAGCACTGCAGGCGGGGAGGGCAGGCGGTGGGGCAGGTGCTGGGACATAAGAGTTGGCAGGTGGGCACAAGGTGCGGCAGCAAGGGGCAGCACACAAGCTGCGGGGAGTAGGTGCCTAGATGCCTCCGAAGGTGAGGAACAGCAAGGGGCGGGTGCCAGGCAGGCGGCGCATCTTGACCACGCACACACATGCCCGCCCACAAAGTCAGCCCACAGTGTGCTGACACTCAGCACCCGCGCTGCCTGGGCACAGTGGTGACACACAACAGCCAGGCTGCCCGGCAACGTGTGCTGACACGCAGCAGCCAGGCTGGCACAGTGTGCTGACCTGGCGCCGCCGGGTTGCTGATGTCCAGCAGGCGCAGTCCGTTCACCGCCGACACCGCCACCGTCTTGTGTGTGGCATTCAGCGCCAGCTGTGGGTGGGACACGGGAGGCGAGGAGCGGGGCGAGGGGCCAGGCAGGGGTAAGCGTGCGTAGGTGAGGCAGCCCCCTACCGGTGCCATCAGCATTACCGATACCACCAGCATGCCCCATGCACCTAACTGCCACCATGTCACGACCAGTAGGTTAACGTCAAACCAGCTTCCCATGCATCATCACCCCCATTCACCATCACTGTGCTTCATCACCGTCACAGCCCCCACCCACCGCCCAGGGTAAGCACCCACCTTGAGCACCGTCATGCCGTCCGCGGATGCACGGGAGAGCGCCAGCTGGCCCAGCTGCCTGCACAGCGGGAGGGGAGGCGGGATCCAGGTGTGCCAGTGAATGCCGGGATCTTGAAGGGGGCTAGCAAGGGTGCGGGAGCAGCGGCATACCAACTAGCTTGCAAGGCACGCATGCGCTGTGTGCTGGCAGGCGCATAACCGCAGGGCCCGTGCGTTCCGTCCCCCTTACCGCACGTCCCAGAGAGCCACCGTCTTGTCTGTGCTGCCGCTGACCAGCAGCGGTCCCGCACTCTCAATGCTCGTCACCATCATGCCGTGCGCCCTGCGGCAGATGTACATAGACATTGGAAGAGGTAGGTGCTTGGGTGCTGGTCCAAACAGCGGGCTGGGAAGGGCTGCTGGTCGGCATGCGACGTGTGCCCAGCAGTTCTCTTAGGGCACAGGTGCAGGCAGGCAGGTAGTGAGCAGGTGGTGACCGGGTAAAGGCAGTGCATCACAGCAAGGCTCGTGAAGTGGTGCAGCGCAGGGTTTAAGGCAGCGGCTGCTGCACGTGTCCCTGCCAAGCCGGGCAGCCTGAGACGCCACACAACAGAGCCCCCAAGGCAGCAGCTGCAGCTTCCCGCTGGCTGCCACACGCACTAGCTGCACAGCACAGCACAGCACCCTGGTCCCACCCTGGCCCCATCCGGCCCTCCCCTGCCCCGCACTCTAGCCTCCTGCCCCGCCCTTCCCCTGCCCTTCTAGCCCCGCCATGCGTTGGCACTCACTTCTGCCGCCCGTCCGCCTCGGGCGCCCCAAAGGCGCCCACGTGCTGCGGCGCGCGCAGGTCCCATAGCAGCATGGCGCCGTCCTTGTCTCCCGACACAAACAGGCTGCTCTCGCCCGTCACCCCGCGCAGCGCGGTGGCAATGGAGGCGTGGCCGCGGAAGGTCTGCGTGGGCGCGAGCGCCTGGAAGCTGCTGGCGGCTGCAAAGGGGTGGGGGCAGGGTGGGCACAGGGGAGAGGCAGGGGGCATGAGGGTTAGCAGCGGTTGCGGATGGTCTGACTGGCAGCCAGGGCTTGGAAGCCGCTGGCATGCCTCAGTGTGGATGGCTGCCAAAAACCAGGGGGGCTGTACGCTACATACCACATGCCCCCTCCCACCCCTGCCCACTTCCCTCCCCTGCCCACTTCCCACCCACCCCCAGCCCACTTCCCTCCCACTGCCCAATTCCCCCCACCCCTGCCCACTTCCCTCCCCCTGCCCACTTCCCACCCACCTGCCACATCCCAGTAGCGGATGACCGCCGATGGCGCCTTGTCCTGCACAATCGTCTCGCCGGTAATGAAGCCGCTGGTTTCGGGCAGCGCCTGCACACGCAGGGTGGGGCGGGGCGGGCGTATATTGCATATTGTATATTCGCGTGACATGTGAAGGGTTGCGGGAGAGTTGGGACCCTTCCACGTTAGTGTCGCTCTTGCGAGCCCCTGCAGGGGGAAGACCCAAGGTATGCAGGGGCATGACTGTGGCGTGGAGGGGGAATGCGGAGGGGCAGGCACGGCCATGGGATGAGACCGAGGCACACCCACAGCGGCAGGGCACATGCGCGGCATGGCTGGCAAGAGGAAGACTCAAAACCTGCTGCAAAAAGGACGGCCCTCACCCGCACGGCCGCTACCGCCACCATGTCGTCTCGCTGCACAAAGCCCTTGGGCCCAAATCCATTGGGCTGACCGCTCGTGAAGCCTGCACAGGGGGGTGGCGGGCAGGCGGGGGAGAGGTGGCAGGGTCGGTGCCGCATCGTGCAGGCAGGCGGGAGTCAGGCAGTCAGGCAGTCAGGCAGGCAGGCAGGCAGGCAGGGTTCTCGCGTGTGCGCTACAAGCATGTTCCACAAGCAGCACACGCCCGGGAGTGCATTTGAAAGGCGAGACGAGGGTGCAGGCCAGCAGCGCACGCACCCGCCAGGCGCAGCGAGCTGGTCGCCGGGTTGAGGCAGCTGCAGAGCAGCATGTTGAGGCGGGGGTGGAAGTCCATAGAGGAGATGTAGCTGCGGAGGTGGAAGGGGGGGGGTGGGAGGGGGAAGGAGCAAAGATGTTGGGTAAAGGTGAGGAGATGCAGCTGCATGGGAGGAACAGGAAGGGGGAAGAGGGAGATGTCGGGTGGCAGAGGCGAGATGTAATTTTCATTGTGAGAGGAGCATGGGAGGGGTGCGGTGAGAGGAGGGGAGATGTTGGATGGAAGGGACGCTATGTGGCTGCATAGCGCGGGGAGGGGAGCAGTGTAAAGGGGGGAAGAGGTCTGGTCGTGTGGCCAGAAGTTCCAACTAGCCACCCTCGGCGCTAGCTGCAGTCACGGAGCACGGCGGGGAGTGGTACATGAGGAGGGAATGCCCAACAGGTGCAGCATGTCACAGGATGTCACAGCTGGGCACAGCTGGGCACAGCGGGCCACACAAGCCTCCCAGCTCCAGCCTCTGCGGCGGGGTGTGCATCACACAGCACAGACACACTACAAGCAGCGCAGCGCAGCATGCACAGCAGGCAGCACGGCCACAGCATGCAGAGCATGCCAAAGCAGGGCGGGGCGCTCACAGGTCCCCCAGCTCCAGCCTCTGCAGCGGCTGCCCGTCCTGGGACCACACGCGCAGGTAGTTGTCTTTGCCGCCTGCGGGGAGAGTTGGGAGCAAGAGGAATAAGGCACGAACTTCAGGCCCGCAGTGGAACAGGAGGCCAGGCAATGCCAATTGTGCAATCACACCCACCTGACACAGACCCTAAAACCCTAAACGCTAACCCACCTGACACCTATCTGCGGCCAGCCCAAACACCATCCCTGCGTGGACTGCGCACCCAGTCTTGGTGCTCTCAGCACCCTACGCCGTACCCTCCGACTGACAAAGTGTTGGTGCGCCGCACCCGCTGCCAGCCGACACACCCATCCCTGGCGCGGTGAGCGCTCAAAGCTCTTGTGTTGGATGCTTGGCGTGCACGCACCTGACACAAACTGCTGGTGCGCCGCGTCCACCGCCAGGCCAAACACCATTTCTGTGTGTGCGTCTGGAATTGAACGCACGGGGTGCAGCTGGCGCGCCTGCAGGTGTAAGGGGAGGGCAGGGTTGTTTTGACACGGGCCGGGGTGCAGCGCACGTGCGACGGATGGCATTGGGGCAAGAGGGAGGCAGGCGAGTGGGCAGGGCAGAATGGGGGACGCATGGGCAAGGGAGGGCAAAGGCTGCACGTTTGGGGAGCGGTGCGGGGTTGGGCGGCTTGGCCAGGGGCAGAGGTGCAGGGTGAGGCTTGCCGACGGCGAAGCAAGTGGCAAGTGCAGGCCGCAAGCTGTTGTGGTGGGTACACGCATGAGCAAGTGTGTGTCTCGTCCCCTTCCGGTCCCTCTTGGAAGAACCACTCCCCAAGCTCACCGCTGCAGGTGCCGCGCCCGCGCCGCCCGCCGCCCCTGCCGCCCAGCCCATGGCTGAGTTGATGTACTCGACATCGTAGTGGAACTCGTCATCTGGGGAACACAGACGCGGAGAGGAGAAGGAACATTCAAGGAGCCAGTTGCATGTGATGCCAATGGAGGCGCTGAAGGTTGTGCACTGCTGTATGGAATGCATGCTGCTGTATGCAATACATCAACTCGGCAAATGCTGCGCCGTGCCCCGACCCCCACGGTCGCTGCGCCCCTGCCCCCACCTGCGATGCCGGCCACGGTGGTGCGCATCAGCTCCTGCGTCTTGGCGGGCACCTTCTCAGCAATCTGCAGCCAGGGGAAAGAAGGACACAACAGGGGAAATAGGCGGCACCTTGTCAGCAATCTGCGGCCAAGAAAAGGACAGGAAAGAAGGGGGGGATCTTGGCGGGCACCTCCTCAGCAATCAACAGGGGCCAGGGCCCGGAGAGGAGGCGCAGGAGCTTGGGCGCTGCGAGGGCGGCCAGGCGGCAAGAGCCTGCAGTGTGCCGGCACAGCCTGCAGCACCCCACACACCCCACCACCACCACCCCTGCCACCCGTGAGTTAGCTCACCACGTGCCCCGCCAGCTCCACTGTCTTGCCCAGCATGGTCACAGCGGCGCCCCGCTTGTCGCGGTGCTTGGCCAGCGTGCACATCGTCTGGATCGCGCCCTGCGACGGCGGGCGGGTGTGAGCATGAGAGTGTGAGAGAGAGCGGCAGTGTGTGGGTGTGAGAGAGGAAGTGGCAGCGACCCCCTTCTTAACATAAAAAAATAACAACAGCAGTGAAGCCACCCTCCTGTCGTCGCCCATTGCTTACCTCGATGGGCACGATCTCGATTGACACCAGGGCGGCAAAGGCCTCTGCATGCACATAGTACTCGCCGCGGTTGGCGTTGACGGGGCGCAGCACGGTCAGGTGCTTGAGCAACTGTTGGCAGGGGAGGGGGCAGGGCAGGGCGGATGTGGGGGTGGTGAGAAGTTGTGGTCGCAGGGCTGCGCTCAGGGGCCAGCAAGGTCAGGTGTCTTGAGCGGCTGTTGGGCGGAGCGGGGCGGGCGGCGGGGCGGGGCTGCGGCACAGGGGGTTGCCCAGAAAGGCCATTGCACACCAATACCCCGCCCCCCATCCCACTCCCGCCTGACACACAAGCACCTAGCATGCCCTGGCCCGAGCGGGCAAGAGGCCCCGTCTCAAGGGAACACACCAATGAGAGAAAGCAATGCCATCTCCACCCCTCACGTCGCGCAGGTGCGGGCAGGGGGCTTTGTCAAGAATACACGTTTGACAAGAAAACAGTGGGACACGACTCCTGCCCCCCTTGGCCCCCTCACGTCGCGCATGATGCGGTCCCTGAACTTCTCGCGGTACGTCTGCCCCAGGCTCTGCAGCAGCATCACAAACGGCACCTGCACAGCACGCGGGGGCGGAGAGAGGGAGCGGGAGCATGGGAAGTGTGAGCAGGGCTGAGGGGCTGGAATCGTGGCCTACACAGGCATCACACATGTCCCTGCCTCCCTGCAGGTGCGCAGAGAGAGGCAGGGGCATCGGGTTGCTGGCACTGGTGCGCAAGGAGGGTGCAGGGACGAGTGTGGCACAGGCCCGTTGTGGTGTGACAGCAGCATCTGGGCAGGGCTGCTGCCAGTGGCAGGGCCAAGCGGGTCAAGCAGTGCTCAAGGCAGCGGGAGGACAGGCACAGGCGTGCGTTAGGCAGGCCAGAGGCAGCATGCACACATGGCTGTAATGACAGCGCTCAGAAGAATACATGCAGTATGCAGTGCTGCCACCCACCGCTGAGCGCTCCTCTGCCGGCAGGTTGGGGTTGAGGGCGATGCTGCTCCAGATCTGCAGGCAGGCAGGGCGGGCAGTGGGAATGAAGGGCGGCATGAGGCACAGGGGAATGTACAAGAGTCCTGGTGCAATCCTGTTGGGGTATACAGGCCCAGCGGCGAGTGACGTGAGCAAGGCAGCCGCGAGTGTCTGTCGCAATGTGCATGCCACCGGGCCAGCGGGCCAGCGGCAGGCAGCAGCGTGTCACACTTGGTGCGGGCGCCAGATGGCACTGCACAGCATCACACAGCCCCTGTTGGAATGTGAAGCATGCCAGGGCAACGCCTCGGACACCCAGGCACTTGCACACCCCACCAACAACTGTGCCGCCCGGCCACGTCACCCCATCTCATCCTCACCCCACCCATGTGAGGCCCGGGGCGCACAGCACGCCGGCCAGCCCCCCACGCATCCGCCAGGGGTGTGCCACCAGGCGCCCCCACTGCCAGCTGTCGGCCCTCCCGTCAGCGCCAGCTCAGCCCAGCTCACGTCCACAAAGACGGGGAACATTTGTGTGGGCCCTCCCAGCGCCGGGTCTCCCAGGATGCCCTCCAGCTGCCGCGCCAGCTGCACAGCAGGGGCAGAGGGCGGGAGGAAGAAGAGGGGGAGTGTTGCTGGCCACCGCAGGGCGAGAGTGAGAGGAAGCCAGGGGCACACGCCAGCAGACACGCTTGCTGTGCCAGACAGGTCCACACTTGGGGAAGGACATGCAGGTGCGCAGCAGTTGGACAGGCGTGTGGAAGGAGATTGGGCGTGCAGAGGGAGATTGGCAGGCGCACAGCACGTTGCGCCTCAGGCGGCCCAACTCAGCGCTGCAAGCCCCTCGGATCGGCGCCACTATCCTCTTTTCCCAGCGCCTGTGCAGCCTGATATAATTGATTGGAACAAGATAAATTCAATTGCTCACCGCCTCTGGGTGCTCCGAGTACTCGCTGGCCTGGATGAGCTGCGTGATCTGCTGCTGAGCTGGCGTGCCCGGCGGGAAGGAGATGGCCGGGGCGGCGGGCGGCGCCGGTGCCGCCGCAGCCTGCGCCGGGCCCGGAGGCGCAGCGGCTGGCAGCGCAGATGTGGAGGCCGCGTGGGCCAGCTCAGCAGGGCCCGACTTGCTGGGCACAGCTGCCGCTGGGGTGGGGACGCTGCCGGCGGACTGCGGCGCTGAGGTGGCCGGCAGCGGGGAGGGGCCGCGAGAGGCGGTGCTGCTGGTGGGCCCGTTTCCGGAGCCATCTACGGTCTTCACGCTCACATGGTCGGTAAGCTGCCTGCAGTGCGGGCGGCGCAGATGAAGGGAGTGACAAGCGGCAGGACCGGGCGGCAGCGGCGGGCGCAACGCGGCAGTCTGGTGTGCAATGGGGGCAGGCGGGACTGCGGAGGTTGCCGGAGCCGCAGCAGCCCCACCGTTTCCAGATACTAGATTCATGGAGGCCTCGAGGAGGGCTCAGCAGCCCAGAGCGTCACGCCCCTGATCGCATCTCCTGCGGGCACCGCATTCCGGGCGACATGCTGGGTGCACATTGCCATATACACACTCCGCGCTCATCAAACTCACCGCAGCACCGCAAGGAGTTCGGTCGCCAGCGGCACCTCGTCGGGCGCCACCTCGAGCTGAATTTGGATGCGCATGCCTGCTGGAGCTGTCGAAACAGCGAGAAACCGCAGGCGATGCCGGCCTGTGCGCTTGTGAAGCGGCGTGCCATGTCACCGCAGCCGCGGCCATGGCGGGGGCGGGGGCGGCAGGCGGGTGTGGAGGATGAACAGTGAGAAGCAAAAGTTGGGTACATGCAGACATGCCTGTCTTGATTTCGTCAATTGGGCGCACTCATCCGTATCCATTGATGGACGGCACGCACTGACAGGCAGCCCTCACAGACATGCACACGCTGCACACGGCTGGGCTCTCCTAAAACCCACTGGAAACCTGACCGCCTTCAAGGAGAGCCTCAAAAAGTCGAATCTGTCCTGACAATCTGCGCTGATACGTGCAAGTGCACTTGGCCATGCTCGCAGTCCTTTTAAATCCTAGCGGTGTCGTCCATCATCCGTCCTGCTTTGCACGTGATGCGCTGCCCTGTTACATCCGGCAGACCAATGAAGTTTGCATGGAAGGAGCAGTGCATATGTTGATGAATTTGCCATTGCAGTTGTGTTGTGCAGTAGGTGTCCTCACCAACTTGCAGCGGCGCAGCTGCAAAATGTGCTGGCGCCGGTGCCGGCCAGCGTGCAGGGCAGGCGGGTGTCGCTGCCACCCCCACTGCTCTCCTTCTCGCTGCCATCGGCTCTTCACACGCATCGCAGTGTCTCGACGCTTACGCAAACATATCTGTAGGATTGGGCACCCACACGCTCCTGATCACTCTTTCCGTCGCCCACGAGCACACGCTTTGTTCGGCGCTTCAGAGACGCGGGGAGGAGCGATGTCCGATCTGGGCTGGCAGCAGATCGCTTGCGCCGCGTCTCTGGACCTGGCAGGGGCAGCGGCTCTTCGGTTGGCAGCAGGTGAGCGGCGCGGCACGGCTGCGTGCTTGGCCTTGTCACAGCACAGACTTGCAGCTGTGCGTGTCCCATCATGAATCATATCATGAAGGCTCCAAGCTGAGACATCCCCGCCTGACTGACCTGCAGGCACGCTGCTGGGCAGCCGCCAGCGTGGGGCTTGGGCCGCCACCGTATACCTCTGCGCCGCTCTTGGTGTGCTGCTGGCAGGTTGCGGTGCGGCAGCTGCCTCCGCACGGAATGCCCTGCTGCTGGGTGCAGCATCAGCAGCGGTGGCTCCCAGAGGGGTGCTGCTGTCTGCCACACTGCTGGCTGCAGGCAGCAGCGACTGGCTGCCGGGGGCGGTGCTGCTGGCGGTGCCGCTCGCCCTCCTGTCGGCCGGCACGGGAGCTGGCGACAACAGCGGCAGCGGCGGCGGCGCAGGCAGTGGCAGCAGGAGCGGGGGCGGGAATGGCGATGACAGCAACGGCAACAGCCCTGACAACACCAGCAGCAGCAGCAGCTGCAGCAGCAGGGCAGTGGACCTTCTGCCTGTGCTGAAATGCCTTGCAGCCTACACATGCTGCTTTGCTGCTACCACAGCAGCGCTCTCTCAAGCACAGCGCCTGCTGCCGCCACAACAGGCGCTCGTGCTGGGCGAGTGGTTCGGCCTGGGAAGGTGGCGGGCAGCTGTGCCAGCTGTGCAACCGGCTGAGCTGGAGCTTGATCCCCTGGCCTGGGTAGGAGCACGCGTCACGCAGCAGCCGCTGCATCAGCGCACGGCGTTGGTCCTGCCGGCAGCTGCCCTGCAGCCGGGGCTAGGCCTGCACTGGTACATCCTGGCCCAGGCCTTCCCTCAGTTCAGGTGGGTGCTAGGCATGTTGGGCATTGCCGGGTCTTGTGGCGGCTGATGATGATGAAGGGAACTGCTCCTGCTAGCGGGCCGGCCTGCCCGCCCGCCCGCCCGCCCGTCTGCCGGCGCCCTCCCTCCACCCACCGCTGTTGGTGCCACTGTGCTGTTCTTGCCTCCAGCGCCGGATGTGCTGTTCTTGCCTCCAGGCTCCGTTTTGGGCCCTGCCGGAGTGAGCCTGATGCGCATGCCTGCATGCCTTGTTGGGTGCTGCCACATGCGGTTCAAGCTGCCAGTACGGCCACTGCTCGTGCCTTGTTTTGACACCCAATGTCCTGCACCCATTGCCCCTACTGCAGGGCATTCTTTGTCTACGCCCTGCAGGCCCTGCCTGCTGCGCTCATGCTGCCGCTGGCGCTGCGCTTCCCTCGGCAGCCGTGCCTGCTACTGGCGGTTGGGGCGCTGGCGCGCTGCCTGCTGCACCCGCAGCCTCAGCCGGGAATGGTGGCGCTGTGGATGGTGAGTCGAGTTGTGACTGCAGGCGGGCGAGCGGGCAGGCAGGGGAGTTGCAAGCGGTACACTTTCCTCCCAACGGCAGCACCCACGTTACGAACTCTTTCCATTGTATCGTGGCTGGTTCCGCTCAGGTGCCTGACGCACGTTCTTGATCGGCGCCCTCCCGCTGCAGGGTCTGCTGCCGCTTGCGGCGCCACAGCTGGCGGCTGCGCCCGGCCTGCCATGGCTGACGCTGGGGATGGGTGCTGCGCTGCTCCTCAGCGGCTCAGCTGCCGACCTCTGGCTGGTCGTCGGCGGCGGAAATGCAAACTTCCTGTACGGAATGAACCTGCTGTGGGCGGGCCTGCAAACGGTGCTGCTGCTGCGCCTACTGCGTGCCGCGTCGCGGCAGGAAGCAGTAGCGCCTGCGGCAGCGGCGGCGGCAGTGGCGGCGGCAGCGCAAGGCGCGGGCAACGAGTAGTCATTGCATGGGACCTGCACGATGGCCCCTTTCCTGTGCAATTGTCCCATTCTCGCCCTTTGTGAAACCCTCCCGTTGTACAAACCTCGCCAGGCCCGCTGTTTGTCTGCGAGGTCAAACAGGTTTCGGGGCGATCGAGGTGGTCGCTGAAGTGGCCCGGCAAAGTGATTCGTTGCGAAGTTCCGCGGTACAGCAGCATCGATCGGTTGACGCCTTGAGCGGCCCGGGTGCAGTGCGCGCCAGCCTTGCCACCACCTTCCCCCCAGTGATGGCGACGCCTTCAGCCCCAGCCAGCGGCACGGTGGCCAGACTACTACGGCAATTCGAGCAGCAGCCACCGCCGCAGAGTGTGCAGCAGCAGGAGGGCGGCGGCGCCGGCACCGCCAGCGGCCAGCAGCAGAGGAAGCGTGCGCGGCTGGATGGCTGGCGCGACGGGCAGCTGCCCGTGCCCAGCCCCTGGGAAGGTGCTGTTGATGATGCCGGAGTCGATGCCGACGGCAGCGGCGACGTGGTGTCAGGGCGGCAGCTGTGGCCGAACGACTCTGATGAGCTGGGCGGCGCAGTAGATGAGGCGGCCCGAGAGGCGCGGCTTGTCAAGATTCGCGCCAAGTGAGTGAGACGCACAAGTGCTGTCCAAACGCCTCTCGGCCTGCTGAGGCCACTAACTACGGTGTGATGGCCGGCGCATAGGTGCGCTCCGCTCCCATGTACCAGCGATCCTGCCCGCGCCGCCTGCTAGTGCGGCTTGTTTCCCACCAGTGCCGACTGCCAGCTGCCCAGCGCTACCTCGCCCTTTTCAACCACTCCGCTCTCATGCCCCTGCACCCTGCTGTTTCCTCCCGCGTTTTTCTGCACAGGTTTGGCACCAAGAAGTTTCATCCACCCAAGCAGCTGGAGGCAGCGGAGCTGCGCCGCCAGCTGGGTGCTGCCGAGTCCGACCTCGAGCAGGCCGACTGTAGGCACCGCTGCACTTGCTGAACCTGCCAGCTGCAATTGCTGTGAATCTAGCTGCTTAGATGCGTGTCCTGGGGCGCTGTTGGACCGGAATTGTGTGATGCTCACAGATGCGCTGGTTGGAACCCCTGCTGCTGCTTCGGCCTCACAGCGCCCCCGCCCTCTGTGCCCTGCCTTGCGCCGCCTGCAGACGTGCTGCAGCGCTGGGAGCCCATGCCGGTGCTACTCAGCCAGTCCAGCAACGCGCACATCAAGAACTGGGTGCTGAAGGGCATGGTGAGTTCTGTGCAGGGCGCTAGGGTTTGGGCATGTATGTCACAGTGGGATGGGGCGCACCTGCCCTCTGGCCTGCCTGTGGGTTGTATTTGCTGCTCGCCCGGCGGGGTGCCAGGGTGGCGGCTCAGGGGCGCACACTGCAGGCAGGGAGTTGCTCATGCACAGCAGACCTGTGACCATTGCTGGGTGCTCAACATTTCCAGTGCGGTGCCATCAGACGTGCACGTGCCCCTCATGCTCGTGCCCCCACCTCTGCTGCCCGCGCTGTCCTCCCCCCCCCGTGCAGAGCGGCTGCGTGGCGCTGGCCTCCTCGCTGACCCACCTGTTTGTGCTGGGAGCGGGGGAGACCATCTGGATTGCGGATGCAGACGCTGTCAAGGCGGAGCGCTGCGGGCAGGAGGCAAGCGGGGCCTGGGTGCTGTGCGCGTAGGGGCGGCGTTGCTCACCAGGCACTGGAAATGAACAAAGCGGCTGTGCTCCCCGGCTGCTGTGCCGGGCTGCTGCTCCTGCGGGTCCTTGCTCAGTATATTGGGCGCCTTGCTTTTCGGCAGGCCCGCCATGCACCAACCCCCAGATCCTGTTGTGCCGGGGTGTCGCTGCCACAGCTCCGTGGTCAGCATGCTGGGCCCCTTGCTCTGCGGCAGGCACGACGCTGCCTCTTGCCTCAGCTGCCCCATGCGCCACCCTCTGCTCTTCCGCCCTGCTGCAGGGCATCTTCATCCGCTTTGATGCGGGGGACTTTGTGTCGATCAAGGTGGCAGAGGAGGCAGCAGGCAGCATGATTGACGTAATCAATGCGCGGGCTGCCAAGCGTGCGGCGCTGCGCCAGAAGGTTGGCGCCGGGACCGCGGCAGCGCCGGCGGAGCCGGCGGGTGAGCAGCCTGACGCAGCGGCCGCATCGCCAGGGCCACCAGCAGCTGAGGCCTCGCCTGCGGGCCAGGAGTAGTACGCAGGGCATCCCCAGTAATTCTTCCAGCGTGCCAGGCGTAGCTGCCACTGCAAGCCTGGTGCTGGGGCAATGTCGGCGCCCGCAAATGGGCAGCCTGTCGTGGGCCGCAGCGGAGGCGGGGCCCAAGCGTAGCCCCCCTGCACGGGGCCTCAATTCTTTTGGCGTGACTTTCGTGAAGCGGCCATCTTCGTTCTTCGGTTTTCCCCTTCCTGGTGCCCAGCCCTGCCCATCGCTCGCCTGTACTCGCCACATCTTCCCTGCGCATCTTCTGCTCCCCTGCCTGTCTGCCTTTGCTCCAACTGCCAGCCTGTTCCCGCCCTGCTCTTTCTGCCTGCCTGCTTTGCTTCATAGTATGCGTGCTTGACATTCATCAAACTGCAAATACGGCAAAGTCGTTACGAGATGTGCAGAGAGGGATCGGGATACAAGGGGTTGACTGCAGAAGAAAGACATGCATAATAGGGGTGGGCATGGGCCCACCGAAGGGCGCCTGCCAGAAGTGCAGAAAGCAGCACAGATGGGGCATGGAGGCGACAGGCTAGGGGAGCAGGTGGGCGGGAAGAAGGAAGGGCGCCACCGGTTTTGTCCCTCAAAACATCATTCATCAGCAAACGAGGGTGGGGTACGTAAGTGGGTGGCAACGTGGCAGGAGTGACGTTGCGGGCGGCACGGGCCAGGGACAACAGAGTTTCGGTTTAGGCATTGGGAGGCAGCGCCTGGGGTGGGACCAGGGCGCATGCACGCGGGAGAGGGGTGCCAAGCAGGCGGCAGGAGCAACGGGAGAGGGGTGTCAAGCTGGTGAGGAGCAAGGGGAGAGCGGGCGCGGGGTGGCGCGAGGTATCTGGGGGCTGCGAGAAATCGAGGCGGAAGGGAATAAGTTCCAGGGTTGACAGAAAAAATGGGCATAGCCTGAGAATACAGTGCGTGTGTGGGCGCATCGCATGGGCAGCAGCGCATCACATAACATAGCAGGGGAGTGGTCTGGGGGGGCTGAGGGAAGCAGGACGCTGCGGGGGCAGGGAACAAAATGACAGAGAGGAGGCAGGGGCTGCGGGTGCATCATCATTGGAGGGCAAGGGCAGGGCAACGCAGGGCGGCACAATGCCCAGAGCGCGCGGCACGGGAGGTCACTCGACGCATGGAACGTCAGCAGTGCGGTGGTCGACCGCTGACTGCGCCTCGCCGCCGCCTGCCCCCGGCGCGGCAGTTTTGCCGCTGAAGGGGCACCGCGGCGCCGCCTGCTGCTCCTTGGGAAGTGCTGGCTTGGTCAGCGGGAAGATGACTCTGCGAGTGGTCTCCACAATGGCCAACGCCTGCCCAATCTGGACCTGCACAGCGGGGAGACGGCGAGGCAGTGTGGGGGCGGGGGGCGGGGTGAGGCAGGCATGCATGCAGGGAAGGGGGAACGCGGCCGCAGCACAACGCTCACGGCTGCAAGGCTGCGGTGTCAGGCAGGCAGGCAGGGCAGAGGGTGCAAGCTTGCAGGCTCAGGCGGGCACAGGCAGGCTGGCAGGTGCTGTCGCGTGGCTCACCTGCCCCACGCCCAGCTTCTCTAGCGCCGCCCGGAAGTGCTGCTGCACCATGTCAAAGTGGGCCTCGGACAGGCCTGCACACAAGCGAAACAACAGCAGTTTGCTTTGAGCTGGATGCGCTGAAGGAATGTTGGGGACAGTGGCGGTGCTTCGCCTCGTGCAGTGGGCCGTGCTAAAGCGTGCAAGGCATGATGCGCTGCCTTGCCAGGCAGGCGGGACGGTCCGGCACACGGAAGCAGCAGGCAGGGCCCAGGCTCGCAAGCGCGGACATGGGTGGGCGGCCGGGCAACAGGGAGGCACACCAGCGCAAGAGGAATCCATGCGCTCGCCTTTGCCTGCCCCCCGCCCATCCCAACCACTATGTCGCCCGCCCTCTGTGCACACCCATGCTCCACCCCCATATGTTGGTGCCCCGCTTTTGCACCCTCGACAACCATTCCCTACAGCTGTGTGCCCAGCCAGGCACTTGAAAGCAGTACCATCTGCTCACCCGAGTTGGTGATGAGCCGCTCGTGCACAGCGTACAGCTGCGGCCAGGGCTCCGGGTTGAGCTGCAGGTACTCGTCAGGCCCCCCCAGCACATAGGTGACAAAGAGCAGGAACTTGCGGGCGCTGCAGGGGGGGGAAATCAAGGGTGGGGTGGGGCGGTGTGTGTGTGCAGCATGTGCGGTGGAACACTGGCGCACAGCGGCGCGCCTGGGACAGCAGAAGGTGGCACAGCACCTAGGCTCCCAGCAGCTGCTGCACTGCCTGCACTGCCTGCAATCGACAGCTGGCAGCAACAGCCCGCCCGCAAACGAAAGCGCGCAGCACAGCGGCCCGCCGCCCGGGAGCCGAGGCGCATGCAGCCATGAGCCCAGTGGCGCCAGGCTGGCAGGCGAGGGGTCACTCACTGTTTGGACATGTCCACACCCTCAAAAAATATGGCCAGTTGTGGGTCGTCCAGCACCCGGCGATAAAACTCATCCACCAGGGCCTGCAGGCACGACAGGCACAGCAGGGACAGCAGGGACGCCAGGCAGGGCAGGGAAGCGTGCGTTGAGCGGGGCAGGCAGAGCAGGCGGGGCAGCACGTGGTGAGCGGGGGGAGGCGCGGCAATGCGGCGTGCGCGTGCGGCACGGCCCCGCCCCGCGGCCGTCGGGCGCTGCCTGGCACACGTGCACGTCAAGGCTGTTATTCAGAAACAACCCTCCTGCTCAGCCGCTGCCACAGCCGCTGCTGCAACACCCCCGAGCGCACCTTGACCGCCACTCCGCCTCCCACTTGATCATACAGAGACGGCAGCTGCTCCTCCTCTTCCTGGACGTCCGCCTCCTTGCCGTCCTCCCCTGCCACCGCCTCCTCCCCTGCCGTGTCCTCCAGCTCGGCGCCAGAGGCCATGCGCGAGGAGCGCAGGGAGCTGCGGTGGGATGCGCGGTGCGAGCGCGGCGGCTGCGGGTCGCCGCCCGCGCCGCCGCCGCCGCCGTCCTGTGTGGACAGCGCCTCAAACTCCAGCAGAATCTCGCGTGTCAGCTGCCGGCTCAGCTCCTCCTCCGCCTCCTCCTCCGTGCCCACGTCATCCCCCAGGTTGCTGCACAGGCTGCACGCACGGCTGCCCATAAGGTAGTCCCCCGCGTGCGGGCCCGTGTCGGTGGAAACGGCCGACAGTGCGCCGCTGGCGGAGCGTGCCGCCATTACCAGGCTGCCGCCGTCGTTCTGCAGCGCTGCGGCCGCGGCAAGTGGAAGTTGCTGGAACTGGTGCAGCCCCAACGCCGGGTTGGCCATAGGTCAGGGACGGTCCTGCAGGGGGGCATAGGCACACGACGGGTTAGCCCGACGAAGTAGCGCAAGCGGTAGCGCAGCAGCGTCAAACTAGGTAGCAGGGGCTCCGGGCTCACCGGGTGCGCCTGGACGCTGGCCCAGGACGCGGAACAAGGGCGCGCCCCGCTCGACTTGAGTCCCTCCCAGCAAGCTGCTCGTCGGTAGCGCAGCTTCTAGTAGATATGTGGGCGCCAGTTCGCGGCCTTCCAGGCTGGGAGAGCACCGCTCTCGTTAGTATGCACTGGCGGGAAACTGTGAAGAGTGGTCGTTTTTGTTTGGTGGCGTGCAAGTGGAAACGAGGCTCTGAAGCTGCGGGCGAGGGCGGCACGAGGGAGCCATGAGCTCGGAATGCACAGCATGCCCCAGCGCAGCGGCACCGCCCCAGCTGCCGCTGGCGCTGCACCAGCCCCCTCTTCCATCTGGCACTGCCAAATCACAGAAGTGGTGTTCATAATGCGGCCCATACCTGGTGGATTTCGGAGGCCACATTTGAGGGGTGGTGGGGGCAAGGCGGAAGCAGGTGGCCACTGGTTGATTGCTGTACTTTTGAGGGGGCACATTGGGCTCAACATGCTGTACGCTTCTTGCAACAGCGTGGCAGGCTGGCTGTGCTGGGCAGTAACAGCCAGGTGGCACGGTGGCACGTGGTCGTCCTTCCTTTGACCCAGTCCAACCGCAATTCCTGCCCATCCCGAGATGGCCCTGTTCCGCACATGTACCGGTAGTCAGCTTCGCCCCTCCTTTGAAGGGAGGGAATTCCTCTTGCTGCTGCTGCCGGTGCAGCACGGCAAGCTGCCGAGAGGGTGGAACCACTCTTGAGTGGACCCGCCTTGCCCTCCTGTAGTTTACGCTTGATGTGTTGCTGCTCACCTAGGTCTGTGCTTGGCTTCCAAGTCGTTGTGTGCAAGGTAGCGTGCAGTCGTGCCCTGCGGGCGCCAGCCAGGTGCCGCTGGCAGTGCTACAGCCGCCCGGCCCGGTGGGGTTCCCTCGAGTGTTCCAAGGGGGTGACGCCCGTCCTTCACGTATCGGCTCCTGGCTGTTAGTATGGTCTTTGCCAAATGAGCAAGCATATCCATGCCAGCCAGGCATGGCAGCATGCAAAGAAGCGTGTGGATTACTAGGAGTGATGTGAATGCACAACAGGTATAACTGCAATCATACTTCTTTTTCTCAGTAGCTGAATGCTGCCATTAGCAGCAGTCCAAATGTGTGAGTGCCACCGCCGGCATGCGCTTGGCAAACATGGGGGTTCCGTTACAGCCAACGATCGTTCAAATGAAGGGTCAGGGGGTGGAGAGAAAAGTGTGCAGGCATGGTTCGGGTATGCATGCATGGTATACGGTTTTCACCGGCGGGGACATGTTGGGTAGGGCGGGTATATGGTGCATGCTATCATATGGGAAGTGTGGTAACATGCAGATGCTACTTGTTTTAGTGGTTGTTGAGACACTTAGCTTGCTCAGCTAAGACCCCGAGGTTGGGTTGCATGCTTGTGCATGCTATTGGCTCCTTACGCTGCCGAGGCTTGAGGCAGCAATATGACGTATCTGCACCAGCGGCAAGGACGTTTAACGGTAGCACCAGAAATGAGCGCTACTAAGAGGGTGGGGGCTATGGCTGGCCTAGAGCACCGCTCATCTGCATCCTCTGTTGGCGGATGCGTGCCAGCTGCTGCTGCATCATGAGCAGCTGCTGTTGCTGCATGGCAGCGGGCGACTGTCCACTATAAGCTGCTGCACCGGCAGCTGCTCCATGCGGTGCGAGGGCGGTTGAGGGCAAAACGGGCACTGAGCCAGAAGAGGCATCTGCCGCCAGTGGGTTACTGATCACCACCTGATTCACACCCATAAGGGTGCCCTTGGCCTGGTGGGCCGCAGACATGATGGAGGTGTGGGCCCGGTTCAGGCCTCCGCTGCGCTGGCGCAGCAGCCCTGCCCCTTGCAGTTCGCCGTCGGAAGGTGGCATACCCTTGCCAGACCTGCCAGACTTGAACGACATGTTAACGCTCCCGTCGGTGCTGGCATGAGCCTGCTTGGCTTGCTTGCCCGAGCCGCCGCCCTCCTCGTCGTCTTGGGACGATTCCTTCCTGCCCCCCTTCTTGCCGCTGCTGGCACCGCCCTGCTGGGCTGGCTCTGGGGCGGGTTGGGTGCGTGCGCGACAGAACAACCAGGAAAAGAGGGTGACGAGGACACGGATGGCGATGGAGAGGTAGCCAGTCTTCCATGCTGCAAAAAGGGCCCCCACTGCAGCAACAGGTGCTGCAATGGCAGCAATACCCTGCACATGTGGCGAGGCGGCAGACAAAGCATTGGTTAAGTGGGCAATGTCGAATTTGCAGCCTTGACATATGCATGGGCTAGCACACCGGGCAACGCAAGGCAGTTAGGCATGTATGTATGCATCGATGTGCAACAAGAGGCACATAAAGTTGGCAAGCAGACGGGCAATTGCCATGTGCGGTGTGTGCCAATACGGGCATGCTGTGCTCACCTTTGCCATGCGACCATAGCAGCCATTGTCTATCAGGCATTTCAAATTAACGACGTTGGGGCAGGCCTGTTGGCAGAATTCGGGGGTCGCCTTCTTTAACACGACTGCTTTTGTGGGGTCTTCCGGGTCCACATACTGCACCGAGGCAAAAGCACATCTAGTTGTCCGCATACACTCTATTGAAGTAGAGGAAAGCGCCTAGAGGCGCAAGTCGCCATGAAATGTTCGCAATGCACATGCCATCTCGGGTCAACATTGTTGTTGTTGCTACTGCTGCCACCTGCCACCCCACCACCCCACAGAAAAGAAGATATAAGCCCAAGGGCGTGGGGTCGAATGACACTCACTTACAGCCACCAATGCCCCTAACTTCATCCCTAATTGCCCTTACCACGCCATCAGTGCCATTTGGCTGCACTGGCGGCTTCTCGATTTTGGGAGCCGTTGTTGTAAACGCCACAGATCGAGCGGTCGCAACTAAACCCAGAGAGTCCCAGACTGTAACTGCAGAATCATGGAGGGGAGACAGAAACGTGGGGATGCCAACAGTCATGCAAGGGCAATGTCGTAGCATCGCACGAATGTGCGTGTTGGTTTGAGCAATGGGTAGGGGTGGGGCACCGGCCTCCATCTATGGTACACACCCAAATGCTGACCCATGCCACAACCTTGTTGTACATGCTTGGCTCGACCTCCCCTCCCACACCCCATCCACACATGTTGCCAACCGGCATGCTACTGTGCTACTCACCATCGCAAGTGTTGTTATCTGCCTTAAGGCTCCCCATTTGCAACTTAAACTGGAACATTTGGGTAGCCTTTGCTTGGATGCTATATTGTTGGGGCTGCAATTCCGCCACGTAGCATGCATTGCAAGGGTGCGTCAAGTGAGACCCAAGTTGAATGTTGTTGTTTTCGCAATGGGGTGGAGCAATAAACCGCTGACATAGCAAGCAAGCCCAATGTATTGCACGACCGCGACGGCACATGTGACCGCCGTACGCTAACTGCTTGTCAGGAGCACCTTGCCGACCGTGCCAGGAGGCTCTTACTCCACCCACACCAATGCTTCCCCAAAGCCTGGGTGGGGGGCCTAGGACCTACACTTGCCCGCGTGGAGTTGCCCAGCCCCTATAACTAACCCCAAGCGGCCTCACCGCAACAGGGAGCAGGTTCTCAGAGCAGTTGGTAACGGTGACGGCATAGTCCGCTGCAATGAAACCCGTGTTTTGCACCTCAACTGCACCCAACAACAATGAACATGGCGTGAAGCTTTAGAGAGCACAAGCAAGCCGGCATGTTGTAAGATGAGCATGCATGTTGTGACAGCGGCTACTTCAATGCCATGCAGCTGTCTGGATGTGCCTCTGTGCGTCTTCTCATGCGGCCTGAAACCACGCCACGCTCTCATGTTGTCTTACCGGTTAAATAGCCACTGGTTGTCATGGACTCGAAACCACCACACTTGCTGCCGTCAAAAGAGCATACCTGAAACATGGGGTACATATGTGGGGTGGGTGGGAAGGGTAAATGTGTGAAAGGCAAAAGGGAACGGCCAGCGGAGGCCCCCCCAACAGGGTGCCCACACTCCCGCTGGTTTCCTCAACCCACGCCCAAGGGCGCATTCTTCTTCTTCTTCAAAAACCTATAGCAAACAACAATGCAAATCGCACCTCCAGCTTCGTTATCTTTGCTGGTGAGCGGGTTTGAGTGTACACAATATCATCAGTGTCCAATTTCACCAGCAGTACGCTGGTTTGTGTCTCTTTCACAGGGAGCTGAAGCCAGAGGTTTTTCAAAGGATCCGTTGGCGAGTCCCAATTGATCTGCATGCCACGCGGAAGGGAAGGGCGGCATGTTGGTGCCATGGGAAACAAAGGCCAGAGGCTTGCAAGGGTTGGTCAACGACTTGGGTGTAGGAAGAGAAAGTGCACCTTTGCAAGCATTGACGCCCCTACTACCCCTACTCCACACAAAGAGTGCTTGGGGCCAAGGATGTCTCACAGGTTTCGCGAGGTCCTCCGTCGGATTGACTCCCGTGCATCCCAAACAGCTGCTACCAAGTGATTCACGTGGGTAAGTGCTGCTGCCATACCGCCCAATGAGATACTGAGGATCCTGGCCTGTAAGGACGGGATCACAACAAAGCCGATCAACTATTGAGGCTACGCAAAGATGGGGAGCGGCAGACCAGGGAGGGGCGGACCATATGCATGACATGCATGGTGAGGGCCAACCTACCCACCCCAACACCCTCACCCACCACGAAGGACAAGTCAAGTAATGCCCGAAGCGTGGAACATCAACATGGCAGACACCCCCACGCTTACCCCGTGCAACACGCTCAATGTCCTTCTCCCGCAGTGGCACAATTTGGTTCTTCAGGCAGCTCCCCTCGGGCACATCACACCGGTTGGGCTGGTTGTTTCGGAACCCGCTGCAAGGCAGAAATGGAGGTGGGGCCCCCGGTGGGTGTGGGGGTCCAATTTGATAAGTTAACAAGCTTGGCAGCCATGGTATACAGCATTGGGACGAGCTACGCTTGTGCACACGTGTGTTGTGCAACTCAGCAACGCGGGTTTAGGGTTTAGGGTTTAGGGGTTTTACCCTGACATGGTTGCAACCATGTTGACAAAGATGGAGGTTTTGTTTATGCGGGGCTGGGTTTTTGGCCTTTGAATTCTGCAACTCTGCAACCCAACCTTGCATCACAACACTTTCAGGAGGTTGAAGGAGCAATCACACCCTCCGCTCCCAGCCCTTAGCACTCCCACAACCTCAACTTTCGACGAACGGCAAGCAATGTCGATTTACTGTTTTTGAAAACTCACAAGTAGTCCACACCAATTTTGTCACACTCGCCCGTCTCGGTGACCTTGTCTCTCTCAACAATCATCCACTCCCATTGCCTGTTTGTCAAGGAGTATCTGTAAATCGCATTCTCCGTCAGATTTTCTTTGCGTAGTTCTGCACGCAGGATGAAATGGTCAAGTGGGTGGGTCCGTGAGTGGGGGGGTGGGGGGTGAGCGCGTTGCGGTAAGGCAGAGGAATTGCATGTTGGGAGCCACCCTTGCAATGTAAAGAAGACAATGCCAGCACACAAAGCAGCCACAAGGCATTTTGTCCCGCCAACCGTCTCATCCACCGCCCTTGCCGTGGCGCCTTGCCTTCCCTCCACGGCACAAACAACCATTTGTTGTGAACTTGCGGCGGGGACACATAATTGGCGAAATCTCCAACCAGCTCCACGGAAATTTCGGGCTTAGGGTTACTAAAAGGCTTATCGGGGCGCACGCTCGCCGACTTGTACTCAAGTCGGGTGCCATTTCGAGCATAAATGTTGACGTCCACGTAGATGGCAAAATGCATTGTGTGTTGATCCCCAATTGTAAAGCCCTGCAAAGCAAGCAAGACAGTCCATATGGGTGATTTTGCTGAAAGAGAATGCCAGGTTGAAAAACAAGTGCCTACAACGACGTCAAGAGTGTTCTGAAGGCTGACCAAGGCCACCGGGTCGAGGGGGCGCGGTTGAACAAGCCGCGGCTGCATCCTCGAAGCGGTGGCCAAAACTTTTGTGATCATCGGTGTTCTTTCTTATCTGCTATTTCGTGATTTTAATGTCTTAAAATGCTATCCCACCCCGTGGCCATCCCCTACTATGATGCATTTAGCCAAGCACTGTCTTTCCTGGCTGTCCCACTTGACTGCCCAACGCATCCAAGCCTTCCATCCCCAGCCTACCCACCAAGTGCTCGTGATTGGGATCGAAGCGATAGCAGTGTGCCGCGCCCCTCGGTTTGTTCCAGAAAGTGAAATCGAATGCTGGGCACTTCATGTTCGGGCGGTACAGCAATTTCTCTCCTCCAAAGAACGTTTCCTTCTCGCACCCGCAACAGAAGCCTTGCGACTCCCTGCATGCATTGAGGCGGGTGATGGGAGGGCAGAAGAGGAAGCACATGAATGCACCCGGAAGAGGGGGTGTGGCAGCCGAATGGGGATGGAATCAAATGAAGCCAACGGCTTGCTGCCCAAGGAGAGGAGAGTGGAGTGGGCGAGTGAAGAGGTGAGGTGGGCAGGGCAGGGCGGTTAGGGAGGGCAGCAGGTAAGTGTGGCTTCAGGTCTGAGGGAAGTGGGTGGGCAGTGGTGGTGGTGGTGGGGTTGGGTGGAGGGTGGTGGGGTGGTGGGGTGGGGGGGTGGGCTGGGAGGTGGGAGTTGGGGCTGGGGTGGTAAGATGGGCAGACGAGAAAAGCACGTGGCAAGTGTACATGCAGAGATGGCAAGAGGTGGGCGGATGGGGCGCGCAGAAAGGCAGGCTTAGAGGATGGGGTGAGAGAAGCAGGCTGGTGTACAGGCGGAGAAGGTAGGAGGTGGGTGGGTGGATGGGCGGTTGGGCGGGCAGCCAGCCATAAGCGGGCTGAGAGATTGGGGGGGCGGAGGGGCGCGGGATCGAGGCAGCAGACCTGCACTGCACTGCAGGACCTCCAGCTTGAATCAACGGGCACATAACTAGACATATGCAAGACATGCAGGTGTTAAGAGCATTATGCCAACAAGAGCTGCCCTTGCCCTAGCTAGGCTCGGCTCGGCACCGCAAAGCTTTCACAGCGACCACAGGGAGCGGGCGCGCGCAACGCACGGGATTGGCTGGTTGGTAGTGGCGTTGATGGCCCAGCCGCAAGTGGTCCCTTGATCAGCACGATCGGCGTTGCAACCACTATTTTGGCGGATGACCTCCTGCAACGTTGTGAGCAGCGTGTGGAATAGAAAATGGAGAGCTCAAGCAAGGAGCAAATCCGACAGAGGAGGAGTCCATACAGACCCCACAGCGATGTCCCCCACGACTGGGCGCACGAGGACATCCGGTTTCACTTTGAAAGCGATTCAGCCGGATATGATGTGATGGTGGCAGGTAGCGAGGGGGAAGGAAGTCGCATGCACAGTCGCATGCACAGTCGCTAGGCACAGCACCTTCACTTTTTTCGCACGCTTTGACTATCCAATCCCCTGCTGTGCACACCACCCCCTTTACAACACAGACAAGCTTGCCGGCCAGCAGCCGCACCTCATAAAGCTTGCCATGAAATGTTCGCTCATAAGTAAGCGGGTACTTGAGGACGACGGGCGTCTTGGTGAACTGAACTTTGACAATTTGATCAATGTCCCGACAGGTGCAGCCAGGATCTGTGACGTAGTTGCAGGGGCACGGGCACTGCCCGTTGGGACTGCAGCAGAGATGGCCAGGGGCGCGTGACGGCAACATTGACCCCATTTGGGTTGCTGGCGGCAGGGATGGGGACAGCGGCGGCAGCAGCGGCACGACGACACTTGGGGGCAGCACCGAGGCCGCCGGCCGCGGGCGGCTCACTCACCTGTTCATGCATGTCAACGAAAATGTCATATCGTCTGTCTCGTGCGCGACCTTGTTGCTCTTGACTCCCACTTGAAGGATCAGCTTTTTGGAGCATGTCGTGGTCAGATTCGCCGTCTGCGCATCGGAAACAACGCAAAAGTATTTAACAAGGGGCAATTAAGCGTCTGGAAGCAAAACAAGGGCCGCCGCAGGAGGAGGCGCGGGCGCCTTGAGCTTACCGAGCCGTCCTGCACGCACGTCTGCAGCTCGCTTTTCGATAGAATGAACGCTTCGGCGCCGGCAACTAGGGTCCAGAGGACCGCCAGTGCCAGCGCCCAGCGCACCGCCGCCGACATGCCTGGGCCGAGGCCCACAATTGGTGACCTTGAAGGGGTGACCGGCGCGTGAAATGTGCTCAGAGGCTCCCTATTCGCACAATGAATAAATGGGGGCGCCGCGAGAGCATCGGGAGTGTCAAAGGTCACCATACAGGAGCTCGCCGCGGCACAGCACAGCGGCGTGCGGCGGGCGCCCACAGCACAGCCAGCTTGCTTATGTAAACACCTCTGGCATGTCAATGCAATCACGTCTGCGCTGTTAATGATTCGGTATGCTTGCAGGCATGGCAATTTGCACGGTGCGGCGTTCCTACACGAATGGACGCTTGTTTGGCTGCCCACACTGTGGCACGCGCAGCACGCACAAACACCAGCACATTGGGTGTTACGGCAGCTGGTGGCCACGCATTTTTGAAGACCTTGCTTCTCCATTTGCTGTTGCGACCAATGATGTGCCACACGCAGCAACATCACACCGCGCTGCCAGTGCCAAAGCACACTGCCGCCACGCGGCGCAGGATGGCTGCCTCAGTTGGGTCCCCTGCAGCGGCGGCGGCTGCCGCTCCTGCCGGTGCCGCGCCGGGGCCAGGCAGCGAGGAGCCTGTGGCACCACTGCTTCTGCTGCTGACTGAAAGGGCGCGGGGGGATGCATCTGGCGAGTGCTCCCACTGGTGCAGCCCTGGCATCAGGTCGCTGCTCCCGCGGCAGGGAATGCCGCCGCCGCCTCCCCTCATGCTCAGCAGGCTGTGAGTCCTGCTGGCGCTGCCGCTTCTGCCACCGCCCCGAGAGCCAGCCACATGGCCGGCCAGCGCCGCAGGCTGAGTGCTGGCTGAGGCGCTGCGCACGCTGATGCCTGCCAGGTCGGGCCGTGCCACTCCAGGCAGCCCCGCCCGGGCCGCAAGGTACCTGACGTGAGGCAGTGGGGGAAGGGGAGGGGCACGGGTGCGGTGAAGGGCAAGTGTGGCGTGAGCTGATGCCTGCCAGGGCAGGCGGGGCCGAACCCAGGCACCCCCAAACGGGCTGCCGGGTGTCAGCGCGGCAGGCAGGAGCGCCATGGGGCACGTGAGGCATTGCAGGCGGCGGCGGCAGCAATGAATAGTGAGCGGGAGAGTGCCCCAGGTGCTGCCTGCTCCTGGGGCAGAGCCGAGCTCACCGGATGCACTGCTCCAGACCAAAGCGCTCCCGCAGCAGGGTGTTGCACTGCCGGCGCAGCGCCTCCGCCTCCGCCCGCACACGCTGCGTGTACTGCAGGCCCGCAGGCGGGGGCGGGCAGCGCAGGAGGTGTGCAGGAGGGAAACTTACGGCGGGGAGGGTGGGCAGGGCAGCGCAGCGCAGCGCAGGGTGTGGAAGGCAGGCCAGAGCGAGGTGGACAGTGCAGGCGGGGCCATTTGCGGTAGGGCAGGAGGGGCAGGGTCAAGTGGTTGGGAGCTCTCCGTGCAGCCGCGAAGGCAGACCAGCAATTGGCAGCCGTGCCGCTGCTGCACCACGCCACCCTGTCCCAGCAGCAAGCGCAGGCCCGCCCAATCATCACATTGCTTACCAGGCAGGCTTGCCATAAAATCCCTGCCCCCCCGCCTCACCTGTATTCTCTGCTGCGGGTTGTCATGGCCGCCCAGCGATGCCGCTGCCTCTGCCAGCGCGGCCTCTGCGGCTGCCAGCTGGCGCTGCAGCGCTGCCACCTCACCAGCCAGCCGCTCCTGCTCCAACCGCCCCAGCCACTCTTGCAGAGCAGGCTGCTGCTCATGAACAGCCGGCGCGTGTTCTTGCAGAGCTGCCTGATCGCCTTCGTGCTGCCGCTGGACAGGCGCACCATGTTGCTGCTGCTCCCGCTGCTGTTGGCACGGCGACAGCTGCTGCTCCTCCTGCTGCTGCTGGAAAGGCGACAGCTGCCAGCCTGGCGCCACCACTGCCGCAAGGTGCCGCGCGGCGCAAGGTGCCGACCCGGACGCCCCCTCAGTGCTCGACTCCAAGAGCGCTTGTTGGGTGGCAGTCTCTGCCAGCAGCCGCGCCAGAATTCCTGCTGCCGCATCCTCTCCCGCAACTGTTTTTGCCTCTCGCTGCTCTGCTTGATGCCGCAGCGCTGCTGCCTGCCGGGCCGCCTCGGCCGCCCTGGCCTGCTCCACAACCAGTGCGCCCTGCTGCTGCTTCACCCTGCTGTTTGCAGCGTCCAACTGCACCGCCTGCTGCTTCACCTGCAGTGTTGAAGGGCAGCGTGAGGGCGGCAAGTGGCAAAAGCACGGCAGGCATTGATGGCGCGCAGACACACTAGGTCAAGGCAGTGGCACCCATCAACAAAGTTGAAAAGCCATACCTGACTGCCCCCCCAGCCATGGCCACCCACGGCACCGCCCGCCCCAAATGCTGCTCGTCCCCACCAACCTGCCCTGCAGCTCCGAGCACAGATGTGTGGGACAGATGCTGCAGAGAGGCCCGCTCCCTGTCCAGCGCACGCCCTAAGCCTCATTCCCCACGGCCCGCCACCACACACCTGCCCGTACAGCTATGCACACATCTGTGCCATCCGTAGGCCCACCCGAAGCTCACGCCCCACAGCCGCACTTCCCCCTGCCCTTCCTTACCCACCTGCCCCCGCAGCTCCGCATACGCCTGGGCCATCTGCTGCCGTGAGGCCCGCTCCCTGTCCAGCAGGCCCAGCAGGCTCTGCACGCTGTCCACGTCAGCGCCGCCAGCTGTGCGGGCAAGGGCTCTGCACAGGGCGGCGTGGGGAGCAGGGTAGCCCGCGGCGAACATCAGGGGGGGATGGCACAGCGCTTCCTGGGCAATGAGCTTTTGTGGAAGGCGCAGCAACGGCATCCAAGCAGCAGCCCGCGGCACGATGGGGCCTTGCCGAGCCAAACGGCCAGGTGACTGGGGGCAGGGCGGCTGGGAGGTGGGAGAATTGGGCCGAGGCAGCCCAGGGATGCAGTGCAGCGCAGCGCCCACCCACAAAGGAGCCTCACCTGCTCCCCTCGAGCTCAGCAATGCGTGCCAGCAGGGCGGCGATGTGCCTGCCCTGCTGCTGCACCTGCTGCTGCAGGCCCAGCACTGATTCCCCCCTGAGCACGGTGCCATGGCCGCTGCTGCCGGCATCGGCGCTGGCAACCTGTGGACTGTTGCTGCTGTTGCTGCTGCTGCTGGCACTCACGCCGGTGGACGGTGGATTGGCAGTGTCCGCATCAGCTGCGGCGCCCTGCAGGCTGCAGCTGCCGCCGCTGCCCGCATCTGCGCTGTGTGTGTCCGGCCCAGCTATGCCTGCAATGCTGCCGCTGCTGCCAGCAGGCGCAGGCCCTGAAGTAGGCGGCAGAAAGTGCCAGTGCCCGCCCAGGCTGCTGCCCACTTCTGCCTCAGCGGCTGCCTCTTGCTGCTCATCGCTGCCGGCTCCCGGGACACCTGGTACTGCCTCTCTCTCTGTGCTGCAGGCTCCCGGGGTAGGTGGCGGCCGCTCTGCTGGTGTTGAAAGCCCTGAGGCCTCACTGAGCGCCTGCTGGTGTGGTGGTGCCCCTTCGAGCTTGCCAGGCGTGGCTGGCATGGTCGCTGCCGCCGCTGCTTTGGTTGCTACTGCGGCTGTGCCAGCAGCTACCGAAGCCGCCTTCTGCTCCTCCCCCAGCCGCTGCAGCAGCAGCTGCTCCCGGTGCCGCCAAGCTGCCACAGTTGCATCATGCTCCTGCTGAAGCGCTGCAAGTTGCGCAGCTGCCCGCTCCTCCGCTGCCGCTAGCGCCTCCTGCTGCTGCGCCTGCTGTGCCTGCTGCAGCTCTGCAGCTGCCTCCTCGTGCGCCCTGCGCTGCCGGTTCCACCCAGCCGCTGCCGCTGCTGCCTCACTCTGCAGGCCCCCATAAAGGGAGCCAAGCTCTGCCAGTTGGCCCTCCAGCTCAGCACAGCGTGAGCCCGCCTCCTGCTGCGCTGCTGCTGCCTCGCTCTTCAAGCTGGCATGCACGCTTTGCAGCGCTGCCAGCTGTCTCTCCAGCTCAGCACAGCGCAAGCCCGCCGCCTGCTGTGCTGCTGCCGCCTCACTCTGTAGGCTTTCATTCATGCTCTGCACCTCTGCTAGCTGGCGCTCCAGTTCACCACAGCGTGAGACAGCCTCCTGCTGCGCTTCTGCCGCTGCTGCTGCTGCTGACTGGCTGGCCGCCGATGCAGCCTCTTGCGCCTGGCGTGCCTCGGCAGCACCAGCCTCTAGATGTTGCTCTGCCGCTGCCAGCTGTGCATCCCTGCTGCTCAGCTCCTGCCTGAGGTGCGAAACCTGCTGCTCCAGCTGGCCATTCTCCTCCTGCAGTGCTGCCAGCCAGTGCTCCTGCCACTCGTTCTCTTGCAGCACGGCTGCCAGCTGGGCAGCGGAGGGCGGCGCCTCTTCCTCCACCTGCTCCTCCTCCACCACCTCCCGCTTCACATCTAGCCCGCACGCCTCCGGGGCAGCATGCACCCTCGGCTGCTGCACATGCAGAGGGCCGGCATAGCCTGCCACTGCAGAACGGCTGCTGCTGCCGCCAGCGCTGCTGCACGAGCCATCAGGGGCCTGGCCGTGCATGCTGCCTTCGGCAAACGGTGAAGCGCCACCCGGATCAGGCTGCCCAGCTGCCAGCCCTGTTGAAGCAGCGGCCGGCAGCAGAGCTGGACCAACTGAGCTGGCAACCGACTCGGCAGGCACACTAGCGGCAGCAGGGGCCACTCTGGCCAGCACTGCACCGCTGGTGGGCTCCTGGCTGCCTCCAGTCCTGCTGCAGGGCCCAGCGCTGGCAGCCGTCAGGCTGAGCAGCGCGTCCTCAAGCGCCACCGCCCGCTGCCGCTCCTGCTGGTGCCTCTCCGTCGCCTCCCTCAGCAGCCCCTCTGCTTGCTGCTGGCCGGCGCGCGCCTGCTCCAGCTGCTGCTGCAGCTCTCGAAGCTGAGCCTGTGCTGCCACTTGAGCGGATGCCGCACTGGAAGCCATCCGCTGGCGCATCCTGTGCATCTCATTTGCTACTGCAACCTGCTGCTCCTGATGCTGCCACAGACTCTCTTGAGCTGCCGCCAGCTGCGCCTGCAGACTGCTGAATCGCTCTACCGCCGCCTGTGCTGCCACCCGCTGCTCCTGCAGCTGCTCGCGCGCCTCCTCTGCCGCCTGCCGCCACTGCTGCGTCTGCCGCCGCTCAGCCTCGGCGGCGTGCCGCCAGTGGCGCGCCTCGCCATGCACCTTCTCCTGCTGCTGCACCGCCTGCAGCAGGCAGGCAGATGGGACGAGCCAGCAAGGCGCACAGTCAGCGTGGGACATGAACCGCAGCAGGGCAGCAGGGCATGAATGCTGCTGCCGGAGGGTCACCAAAGATCATCCAGAGCTCCGGCCCCTCTGGAGGCGCAGCACATGCTGTGTGTTGAGCACAAGCGCCGCTGCCCTGCGCCTCCTCACCTCTTGCAGGCAGTAGTTGGAGTGCTGCAGCTCGCTCTGGCAGGCAGACAGCAGCAGGCGCAGCCTACCAGCCTCGGCACCTCCCCCACCCCCGCCGCCGCTGCTGCTGCTGCTGCCGCTGGCGCCGTCCGATGCCGGGTGTGCTGATGCATGCTGCCGCTGCCGCTGCCGCTGCTGCTCCTGCAGCCGCTGGAGCCCCTCCTGGGCGCTGTCTCTCTGCCGCTGTGCCTCTGCCAGTCGGAGCGCCAGCTGCTGTGCCTCTGAGCGGGCCGCCAGCAGCTGCGAGCTGAGTTCCTCACACAGCCGCTCCGACACGGTTGGGAAGTGGGTGCTGGCATGTGCCTGGTGAGCAGCAGAGTGTAAGGAAGAGCGGATACAAGAGGGCAGTCAAGGGGGAAGCTGTGTGGGGCGCCAATCCGGGCGCGGGCAGGTGAGTAAGCAAACCCAGGGCGGGCGGCGGGTGGGCGCCGCAGCCAGCCGCCTCCCTCCCACGCCTCTGCCCAAGCCCTGGAGCCCCTCCATGCCAACCTCGGAGTCTGAAGGCTGCCTTTGCTGCCCGCTTGGGCGCCTGTCGCCGCTGCGGAAGGCGCGCATCGCTGCCAGGGCGCGGGGAGTTTTGCAGGCACCCTCCTTGGTTCAAGAACGATGCTTGGTGCCTCAGCCTAGCGACTGTGCCAACAACCGCTAAATCGGCTCTCCGGGACTCATCACCGAAACTGGCATGTGGGTGACCTGGCGGTGGGCGGTGGTCCCATGCGGCTGTTTGATGCAATGTCCATGCACTCCTGCCTGCCGTGCCCATTCCCTGGACAAGCCATGTGGACAGCCTCTGTCACCACTGCCTGCCCATCATGCTGCCCGCCCGACGGGCGGGCAGTAGGTGGTGCACACGAGTGGGCACTACCGCCGCCAGCGAGTCTGCCCTGGCACACCCCGGGGCCCGGGCCCGCCTGCTGTGCTAGTGTCCTCCAGCCAAAGTACAAGACAATGGGTTACACACAAATCAACTTGAAGCTGCAATTAAAGCGTGCGGGGCAGGCACTGGCCTTGGGGGCAAAACTGGCTGGCGGGTGCATGCGCCGGTTGCGGGCACCAGTGAAAAAAGTGAAGGAGAGTGCTGTGGGGCTGTTCAGTGCGCGCAGAAGCAGGAGGGGATTGAGGGCATGGGCTTTGTGGGGGCAGTGGGGAGGGAGCGGGAAGAGAGCAGGCACGGGAAGAGGGTTCATTGCGTTGAAGCACAACAGGCGGCCGCCCGGGCGGGCGCCGCCGCGTCTCTCTCATGCCGTTACAGGGAGGCAGTGCAGCAGAGGGGCACGCCAGAGTAGAAGAAGACGACGACGAGGAAGAAGAAGATTGCAGCCAGAGGGCGTGGGGTCGAGGAAGAGAACACGCAATCAAGCCAAAGCACCAGTCAGCTACCATGTCAGAGTGGAGCTGTATGCGTGAGGCAAAGGTGGAGTGGGTGGGAGCCCACATGGGGCAAATCCTAGGTTGTGTGCGGGGGAGGCACAGCCAGCTCATGGCCGCCCGTGCGGCTCACGCCTCACTCATCGCCCTGCAAAACTTCCCCAAACTGTCCTCCTCCTCAACCTGCAGGCCCGGGCGGCGGCTGCACAGCTCCTCCACCGCCTCCGCCTCCAACTCCTCAATCTCGTACGGCAGGTCGTAACCCACCCGTTGCAGCCGCGGCAGCCGCTCTGCCCACCCCCACAGCCAGTAACAGACGAATGTTGCCACGTCATCCTCACCCTCCTCTGCCGTCACAAACAGGCGCTCCAAGTGCATCTCCGGGCGCCGGTCGTCTGCAACCGCCGCCTGCAGCGCCTGCCTGCTGCCCCCCAGCAGCGCCACGTCAGCACCCAGCCACTCCAGGCGCGCCAGCCAGACGCCCCCTGGAAGGACCGTGCCTGTCGGAGCGTCCGTGAGGAGCAGGCGGCGCAGGTGGGGCAGCTGGGAGAGCTCCGGCACGGGCCGCCCCAGCCTGTCTAGCCCAGAGAGCGCCAGGGCGGTGATCCCCGTGGCTGCAGCCAGGGCCTCGGCAATGCTGACCCCGCCAGGCTGCAGCTCCTGTGTCTCCGCCTCCAGCCTGCATGGAATGCGGGTGTGCAGGTGCGGGTGAGGCGCAGGAGGTGATGGGGAGGTGAGAGGGTCGGGTGAAAAAGGTATGCCGAACACAGCGGAGCGTGTGCAGGGGTGCCATAGGCAGCTGTGTCACAAGGTGCTGTGCGGGCAGCGGGGGCGCAGGCCGTGCCCTGGCAGCGTGTGAGATGCAGGGCCACGCTCGCGAGCATCCGTTGCTGCTTGCACAATGTGCGTCTTCCCAGCAGCACCCACCCGCAAGCATGCAGGGGCACTCTTCAGGAGGACTTGGGTTGCCCCGCCCTCCGCGCCGCCCACACCGCTGCCTGCTGCCTGCCTGCCTGCCTGGCCACTCAAATGCCTCACACGCCTTGCCCAACAGGCTCGCCCCACCCCCTGCCCTACATCCTCTCAACCCCGCTCACCCGCCGAGATCCCGCAGTTCCAAGAAGTGCAGGCGGGGCGCCACGGCTTCCAGGCTGGCGCCGAGGTTGCGCGGCACCCTGCGAAACTCTGCCAGCGAGAGGCGCCGCAGGCTGGGCAGGCCTGGGATGGCGGCCGCGACGTCCGAGCGCAGCGGCTTGTTGTGCTCGCTGCCGCTCAGGTGCAGGCTCTGCAGGCGGGTCAGCCCTGCCAGCTGCGGTGCGGGGGGAGGGAGCGGGGGGCAACGGCGGCGCGAAGTGGTGTCTGTCCGGCGATTATAGAGTTTGGCAGGCAGGCAGGCAGGCAGGCAGGCAGGCAGCAAGGTGTAGCTGCACCCTCAGGCCTGGCCAGAAGGCAGTACTGATGAGCAGCCAGGAGGGGCGGCAACAGGCCTTGCAAGAGCCCTGCAAGGTCAACAGCCCCGCACAGGCAGCATTTCGATGCACCAAGCCAGCGTGCTGCACAGCCCAGCGCGGCTAACCAGGGCGCGGTGCCCACGCGTGCAACCAAACAGCATGCACCAAGCCAGCGTGCAACCACAGCAGCTTTGCAGCAGAGCAGCACAGCGCGGCTCACCAGTGCGCCGTGGATGCGGCTGTCCATGCGCTGCGCCCAGCGCAGGTGCGTCAGGCTGGGCGGCAGCTGCGCATCCTTGGCCAGCTCCCGCACATCTTCCGCCTCCAAATACTCCAGGGCAGGCAGGCGGGCGAGCGAGTCGCGGCAGTGCAGGCAGCCTGCCAAGCGCAGATCGCGCAGGCTCGGCGCGCACAGCAGCGGGCTGCCAGGTTTGAGCCTGAGGGACAGCCCGAGGCAGAACAGGTCGAGCGTTTGCAGGGCGCCTGCGGCCGCGCATGCCTCTGCCGCTGCCTGCACCTGCTCCGCCACCGCTGGCCACAGCTCAACCGGGACCAGGAATGGTAGCAGCGACAGCTTGAGGTGCAGCACGTGAGGGGCATACCGCTCCACCCAGCAGCGGAAGTTGTGTGCACGCCGAACCACGGAGTCCCCGGTTTGCGGCTGCTTGACCGTGCTGCCGAGCAGGCCAAGCGGCAGCAGCAGGACGTCCAGCCGGGCCAGCTGGTCGGGGCGGAGGCACAGATCACGCCAGCGGCGGCAGACGGGAGACGCGATGGACTGCCTGCGCAGCAGGTTTTGGTGCCAAAGGGAGGGGGAGAGTGCCAGTGAGCAGGATGCAGACTGCCCTGTGCCTGCCGCTGCCGCTGCCGCTGCCACCTGCCAGGAGGCAGTGCCCGCCCGCCGCCTGCCCTCCCTTGCTCTGCTTCCCAGGTGGCCGCCGCAATCATCCCGCGCAATCCATCTTTGTTTTGTGCCCCCCCAACGTGCGGCCAGTGCGTACCTATCGTTCAGGGAGAGGAAGGAGAACACGTGAAGGAGCACATCGTCGCTGAGCGCTCCAATCCCAGGAGCCGCGGGAGCGATCTGCATCGCACTACTCGGGCTGTTGCTTTAGACCGACACGCGAGTCAGTCTGGCGTCTTTCGGCCGCTGAGCTCGACAAATTGTGGATGCCGAGCTCAATCAAAAGGGGACAGGTAGAAAGCAGCCCAATTGGATTGCCGAGGGTCCAGAAAGCCATTCCTGGGGGTGACGTGGCTGCCAGCACGTGGCTGCCAGCACCGCACCGGCGGGCCGCTGCGGCAGGCAGCCTGGACAGCTGCTGCCTGCTGCATGGGTATATGGACATGCAGCCATGTGCAATCGGTGCATTATTCTCTGTCTTGCTGATCATCATTTGTTATCGCTTGACTTCAGGGAGTTCAAGATTGCATGTGCCCCCAGCACATGCCCCTCCCATGCCTTAAAATGCAATTTGCTAGAATGCAACCACTTTGCTGAGTTGTGTGGTGCATGTGCACAGATGCCAGCAAGCAGGCAATCCAACTGCCTTGCCCCTGCCACCGGTACTGCAGCAGCTTGATTGCCAGCCAGGCGATGGTACAGCAGGCCCCGCGCTGGGCATGCTGTGTGGTTTGTCCTCTGCGCAGCAGCTGCCTCGCACCTGACCCTCACCCCATGTGCTGATGCCCGAGGTGCCTTCAGATGCACATTCAAACTAAAAGGGTTTGTGAGCAGCCCTTGCAGTGTGCTGTTCTGGCACTGTGTCGGTCGCCATTTGCACGGAATGCACCCTGTGCGTGGTCGGCAGTGGTGCCTGGTCGTGCCATACCAATGGTTCAGCACACGTCAATCCAGTGTTGTTCTCTACAGCTCGCAACATGCCACTAGGAGCGCACAGAGAGGGGGTGCGAGGATGATGTTGGCCTCAACAGCGCGGCCTCAACTGACGGCCCGGCAGGAGCGACAGTGGCAGGCGGCGGCAAGCACTGGCATGCCTCGGGCCTCAGCTTCTTTCTGATTGAGGCATATAGTTTGCGACCGCTGCACTAGGAAATTGCCTGCCACGCCAACAAGGGAAGAGGCAGGCGGCAAGGGATGCGGCGCGGGCTAGCAGTGCGGGCAGCCCCCAGGCAGGTGCCGATGCCTATGTCTTGCTTCACAGACCGAATTCAATGCATGGCGGTTCGCACAAGCTGAAATCATGAATGCGTACCGCTTATCTGATGTACACCACCCTCACCATCAGCGCTCTTGGTGCCAACGCAGGCCTGCCCGCATCCCTCTTGCTACATCCTTGATCATGGCTTCCACCATCGCTGCCGCCGCCGTGCGCGCCCCTGTGGCCGGCCCCGTTGCCGGCCAGCGCCGCGCCCAGCGCGCCGCTGCTGCTGCCCCCGCCCCCCGCCTGGCCCAGAAGCAGGCCACCTTCGTGGGATCCGTGGCGCAGCGCGTGCAGTCCGTGAAGGTGAGGGCCGAAGCATGAAGGTCCCAGAGGGGTGGGTGGGAGGTCCGATCCCCTCTCTTTCGACCGCAGAAGCCCTCCCATGGACCCACAACCCGCCATCATGACCCGATGTGGCGCTTGGGAACGCGCATTGCCGGGCATGTGGCAGCCTTACCCAGATGGCTGGGCGGGCGCAGGTGGCGGTGCCCCGTGCCAGCGCCCCTTGCTTCACCTGTGTTTGTGCCTTTCTGCTGCTGCCTGCAGGGCGCCGGCTCCCGCGCGGTGGCCACCATGGCCAAGAAGAGCGGTGCGTGGGCAGCTGGCTAGGGCCTGCAGGGATGCCCCTGTGCTGGGAGGCTGGCGGGACGGTGCAGCACTGCTCGCCCGCTGTGGGCCCCATCAGCGCTGTGCCGCAGCGGCCCCCGCTGGGATCTATGCCAAAACTTTGATCGGCTGTCTGGAAACCAGGCAGCAAGGCGATCCGTTTCCAGCCTGCACCTCTCGCGCCACGCACTCTGCAGCGCTGGCCAGCCGGATGGGGCACGGCAACGAGCGGCGCCACATCAGCGCCTGGCTGCGCATGCGCACCCCGACCGCAAGCGTGCCGCTGACATTGCTCCCCGCCCCTCTCTTCCTTCCTGTCCTTTCCTCCATGCAGTGGGCGACCTGTCCAAGGCTGACCTGGAGGGCAAGGTTGTGTTTGTGCGCGCCGACCTGAACGTGAGCCTTTGCCGCGCATCGTGCTTCTGCCAGGCAGCTGCATCCCTTTTCGTCTCTGGGCTTGTGCGCCTTCCTCAGCACGCGTCGACCCTCAGCGGATCATAATCATACCAGAGGCCTCTCTGTATGGGCCACCCCGCATTCCAATGTAACCGCCCACCTGCCTGCCCTCCCCCGCATGACACTTCTCCTCACCAGTCGGCCTCCTCGTGTGCCTCTCCTCTCCTTCCCCGCAGGTGCCCCTGGACGGTGACCTCAACATCACCGACGACACCCGCATCCGCGCCGCCGTCCCCACCCTCAAGTACCTGCTGGACAACGGCGCCAAGGTGGGGCGGGCAGCGGTTGAAGAGGCAGGGGCGAGGGGCGCAAGGGGAAGGGGAAGCAGGGGGAAGGAGAAGGGGAAACGTGCGCAAGGGGAGGCAGGCGCTTGGCCCTGCACATGGCTGCCCTGTGGCTGTCCAGCCAGGCTCCTCCTGCCCCCAGGACCAAAATCTGCCTCATACAAACCCTCACCCCTGCTTCTGTCTTGTCATTCTTCCTCGCCCATCACCCAGGTGCTGCTGACCTCCCACCTGGGCCGCCCCAAGAAGGGCCCCGAGGACAAGTTCCGCCTCAACCCCGTGGCCCCCCGCCTGGCCGAGCTGCTGGGCAAGCCCGTGGTCAAGGTGGACGACTGCATCGGTGACGCCGTGACCGCAAAGCTGGCCGAGGCCAAGAACGGCGACGTGAGTGGGCGCACGGGGCATGGTTTGCTGGCATGGCTTGGTGGTCGGTGTTGCGGCGAGATGAAGCTCGAGTGAAATGCCACGTGAACGGCGCCCGGCCCGGCCATGCCACGGCTGTGCCTCGCCTCCTTCCTACCCTCGCCTCACGTCCCCACCCCACCCCACCCCACGTGCCCGCGCCCCTGCAGCTGCTGCTGCTGGAGAACGTGCGCTTCTACCCCGAGGAGGAGAAGAACGACCCCGAGTTTGCCAAGAAGCTGGCCGCCGCTGCCGACCTGTGAGCACGAATGCCACATAACACACATGAGCAGCACACGACACGCCAGCGCACATGTCGCTGCTGGCCTGTGCTGTAGTCGGTGCAAGTACACTGATGTCTGGGCCTGTTCTGTTGCATGTCACCTGCCCACTGCCCTCCCACCCCGCCCCGCCCCGCCCTGCAGGTACGTGAACGATGCCTTTGGCACCGCCCACCGCGCGCACGCCTCCACCGAGGGCGTGACCAAGTACCTGTCCCCCTCCGTGGCCGGCTTCCTGCTGCAGAAGGAGCTGGACTACCTGGGTGAGTGGAGGGGGCGTGGGGCTGGGGACGTGGGATGCGTGTCCAGGGGTGCATGGGCATGCACACGTGCCTGCTGGTCAGCCATATGATGGCAGCGCATGCTGCGCGGCAGGCAGGCGGGCAGGCTTCGCTCATCGTGACCTGCGTGCACCCGCCGCCCGTGAGCACTCGAGTGCCGCCTCAGCACCCATCGAAGCCCCCGCCAACCATCGAGCCAGCCAGGTGACCCAGCCATCCCCGCCGTTCTCCCCAACCCCCGCTCCCGCCCGCCGCAGATGGCGCTGTGTCCAACCCCAAGAAGCCCTTTGTGGCCATCGTGGGCGGCTCCAAGGTCTCCTCCAAGATTGGCGTCATCGACTCCCTGCTGTCCAAGTGCGACAAGATCATCCTGGGCGGCGGCATGATCTTCACCTTCTACAAGGCCCGCGGCCTGGCCGTGGGCTCCTCCCTGGTGGAGGAGGACAAGCTGGAGCTGGCCAAGGAGCTGGAGGCCAAGGCCAAGGTGAGGTGGCAGCTTCCAGGCAGCTTCCGGGTGGCTGCCAGGCAGCTTCCAAGGGGGGGTTGTGCGGGAGAGGAGAAGGGGATTGGTGAATAACATGACATGTCTGCTGCGGGCTGTGGCACCAGGCCTGCCTGCATTCTGCACTTTGGTCCGCCTGCCCGGGACGACTGGCTGAACCTCAGCGCGCCCCGCACTGTTTGCCGCTCCGCTCCGCCTGCCCGCCCGCCGATCGGACCCCTGTGGCGTCAACCCTCACTCCCTCCTCCTCCACCACCCTCCTCCCCTCCCCCTCTCTGTCTGCGCAGGAGCTGGGCGTGGAGATTGTGCTGCCCACCGACGTGATTGTGGCCGACAAGTTTGCCCCCGACGCCAACACCCAGACCGTGGACGTCACCGCCATCCCCGACGGCTGGATGGTGGGTGGCAGTGCCAAGGGGGGAGGGGAGGGGAGGGGCGGTACTCCAGAAATGGCCATCCCTTCGTGTGCACGTTGCAATGCTGGGTGCTGCGGAGGAAGAGGGTCAAGCACCCTGCAGCAGCGGGGGGAGTAGTGGAGTCGGCGGCGGTCGAGCGGCGGTGAGTTGGCGCCAGCAGGGCGCGCGCCGGGCGACGCCCGCCCAGGCCCTTGCACCCCTCTGATGCCTAATGGTGCCTCCCCAACTTCTTCCGATGCATCTCTGGCATCACGTGCCTGTGTGTGTTCTGGCATTAGTGAACGCTCGCTCCACACCCCCCGCTCGCCCCCCACCGCTGCAGGGTCTGGATATTGGCCCCAAGTCCATTGACCTGCTCAAGGACACCCTGAAGGGCGCCAAGACCGTGATTTGGAACGGACCCATGGGAGTCTTCGAGTTCGAGGCTTTCTCGCGAGTAAGCACCCCCCCCGCCCCCCTTTTTTTTTAAAGCAATATTTTAAAGCAGTAGTATGCATTGACCGCCCTGAGAGGCATGGGGGTTGTTGGGGATCGGGAGTTTGCCCGCCGTCATGACCACCGCTGGTTTTTTACCTTCTACCTGCCATTCCTGCTGCCCGCAGGGCACCTTTGCCATTGCCGACGAGCTCGCCGGCATGACCGACTGCATCACCATCATCGGCGGCGGCGACTCCGTGGCTGCCGTGGAGAAGGCCGGCGTGGCCGACAAGGTGGGGCGGGGGGTGAGGCATGGCGGGGTTCGGTAGGTGAGGGCTGCACTTGCCCGCACGACCCTGCAAGCACACGGCTGCTGGTGTCAACCGGTGTCCACACTCTGCCCACGCACCCGACCCCTCCGCTGCCCTCACCCTGCGCCCTCCCCCCACCCGCCCCACCCCCCGCAGATGTCCCACATCTCCACCGGCGGCGGGGCCTCCCTGGAGCTGCTGGAGGGCAAGGTGCTGCCCGGTGAGTGACCGAGCCAAGCCAATGCTTTGAAGGAATGTTTTGTGCTGAACGCCACGGAATCCTCATAGCGTCAAGGTGTTGGGTTGAGGCCAGATGTGTGCAGGTCAAAGCCGGGGCCGCAGCCTGCTGTGCCTAGCTACCGGCAGCTAGCACAGCAGCAATGATGTGCCTAGCTGCCGCCGCCCATCTTGGCGCCGTTCCCTGGCTTTTCTGCACACCGCCACCCAACTGTCCCCTCCCCTCCCCTCACCCCGCCTTGCTCCCCTGCAGGCGTGGCTGCCCTCAACGAGGCCTGAAGCGGAGGCGCCTGCACCGCCCGTGCGCCCGCCCAACTTCTCTCCTCTATGACCCTGGCTGCTGCTCTGGGTGAAGGCTACGTGGCAGCCTGTGCTGGTACGGGCTCCAACAACTGGCTCCATTGAGCTCAGCTGGGGCCCAACCACAGCTAGTGCTGGCTACGCATGAGAGAGACGTGGCGGCGCCTGCCCGGGCGGCCGCCTGTTGTGCTCCAACACAATGAACCCTCTTCCCGTGCCTGCTCCCTTCCCCGCTCCCTCCCCACTGCCTCCACACAGCCCCCGCCCCCACTCCCCTCCTGCTTCTGCGCGCACTGAACAACAATTCACCAGTCCCCCGGTCCCCCCCTGCACTTTTTTTGCTGGCGCCCGCAACCGTGGCGGCGCACGCCCCCCCAGCCAGTTTTGCCCCCAAGGCCAGTGCCTGCCCGCACGCTTTAATTCCAGCTTTGATTTGTGTGTAAGGCGCATTGTCTTCTACTTTTGGCTGAATGGGGCACAGGATAGGCTGCAGCCGTGGCAGTGGCACAGCATGGCGGGAAGGCAAGCGGGGCCGGGAAGGCAGGCGGGCCTGTGGTAGGGCAGCCTCGCTGGCGGTGGTAGTGCCCACTGTGTGCAACGCCACGATGGGCAGGCAGCGCGCGCCGGCGATGTGCGCCCGCTTTCACCACGGTGTAGGGCCGGAGGGTTGACATACCGGGTGGACGCTCGTACCCCAGAGACTTGAAACGTGTCTTGTGTGCATCAAGTGTGAATACCAAGCAGCCGCCTAAGCGTCTCGCTGGTGGGGATTACTCCCGGTTTCAGCCGGCAGCGGCGGAGCGGGTTGAGGGGCTGGCGCCAGCAGGGCGCCCGGGCAGCCCCCTGCGGCCGCATTTACCAGGTCGTGGGGCCAGAGAGTTGACATACCGGGGTGACCCAGCAAGTCTCTGGGCACAGCCAGTGCAAAAGACGAGTGCCAAAGTGGGAGCGCAAGCGGGTGCATTGCTGGCGGGCGGTGAGAGCACAGCGCGGCACAGCGTGAAATGTGTCTTGTGTGCATCAAGTGTGAATAGCAAGCAGCCGCCTCAGTGTCTCGCTGGTGGGGATTACTCCCGGTTTCAGCCGGCTGACAGAGGTTGTCCACATGGCTTGACCAGGGAACGGGCAGGCTGGAGGCGTCCCTGAGCCGCGGGACCGCCGCCAGGTCAGCTCAACAGTCAGTTTCGGAGCTGAATCTCCCATAACCTGCAGGCAATTCGGGGACCTTCCTGTTGACACGACTGCTGCTGCGCTAGGCGAGGCACCAAGCATCGTTCTTGAACCCAAGAGGGTGCCTGCAAAGCTCCCAGCGCCCTGGCAGCGATGTGCCCCTTCCGCAGCGGCCAGAGGCGTCCCAGCTGGCAGCGGAGGCAGCCGTCAGACTCCGGGAATGGTGCCAGGAGTGCTGCATTCGTATCAGCAGCCCGTTCGCGCCTCCAGCGACGCACCCCACCTGGGGTGGGCTACTTCCTGCGTCGGGGCCGGACAGGAGGGCGGCACGCTGCGGTGCGCACCGCCGCCACCCCCCGTGGCTGGCGCTCAGCGCCCTCGATGTCCGTTTCACGCTGCGCTGTGTACTAGTCAGTTATTGTAGCACTGACCGGTCCCTTTTGCCAGCCCCCATTTGCTGGTCGAGAGCGCCGATCCGCCGCGATGGCCGCCCTGGTGGTCAAGCATGGGAAAGACACTCTGCAGCTCGAGTTTTCTCTCGACAGGCCGATCTCGGAGCTGCAGGAGCTGCTGGAAGAGAAGACAGGGCTGATGGTGCGCGCCGGCTGCCGCTCCCGCCGCCGCTGCCAGCCTCCCGCCTCTGCGCACCCGCGCCTCCTCCTGGGCTCTGCCTGCCCCGCCCTATCTGTCCAGCTCTGCTCCTAGAACGTACCAGCATATTATACAACGTCACTCAACCGCAGGTGCGCAAACAGAAGCTGATGGCGGCAGGCAAGGTGCTGAGCGGGCGGGGCGGCAGCCTGGCAGCTGCAGGCGTCAAGCCGGGCGCCAAGCTCATGCTGCTGGCAGCAGCAGGCAGCGCCAGCACCGGGCAGGCAGCGCTGGAGGCCAGCCGGGCAGGCCGGCAGGATGCTCTGGAAAAGGGGCGTGCAGCGCTTGCGGAGCGGGCGGCCCAAAAGGGCATCTCAGCAGTGGCAGCAGCGGCGGCGGGCGGCGCTGGCACAGCAATCACTGCTGCCGGCATGCGGCAGCGGGCGGAGGCTTGGCAGAAAACCGGCATCGCCGCCCTGCGCGACCTGCGGCTGGCGGTTCTGCCTGCAGAGCTGTTCAGCATTGCAGCGGGAGTGCGTGTGCTGGATGCGGGAGGCAACCAGCTAGCGTCCCTTCCGCCCGCCATCACCTGCCTGACGGCCCTGCAGCGCCTGCGGCTCAGCCTGAACCGGCTGACGGATGAGGGCATGGCGTGGCCTGCGCTGGGCATGCTGAGGTCTCTGGCCATCCTGGCGGCGGATGACAACCTCCTGACGGCGCTGCCGCCGTGCGTGTCGGCGCTGGGCCGCCTGCAGAAGCTGAGCCTGAACGGCAACCAGATTGGTGAGGCAAGAGGGGTTGCCGGCGGGCAGGGGGGGCATCTTTGCCGACTGGCTGGCGGGAGGGTGTGGTGGGGCAGTAAGTGGTCTCACAAGGTTTGCTTATCAGAGGTCCACTTTAGTAACATGCTGTCGTGTTGGTGCCAGTCAATTGCGAGTACTATGGGTGCAGGCCCCTCCAGTCAGGCAGGAACGTCAGTGCAGCGGCATGCGTAGAGCAGCCCTGCAGCAGCAGCAGCACGCTTCTGTGCTGGCGGTCCGTCATTGCCCCGCCTCTGGGCCTCACCATACCAGCCCGCCCAGCCTGCCACCCTGTACCCCACATGCCACTCGCCCAGCCTGCCTCTGCCCACGCCTCGCAGCACGCCCACCCACGCCTGGCAGCATGCCCACCCACCCACCCACCCCTGCCCGCCTCCACCCTTGACTCCCCGCAGCCAGCCTGCCCGACAGCATCGGCACCCTGCAGCAGCTGCGTGCGCTGGCGCTGCGCGGCAACCGCCTCACGCGCCTGCCTGCGGGGCTGCAGGGCTGCACCCAGCTGGTGGAGCTGGATGCCCGGGACAACCAGCTGGCAGAGGTGCCACCTCAGCTGGGGCAGCTGGCCAGCCTGAAGCTGCTGCTGCTGGACAACAACAGGTGTGGGTGGGTTGTTGGGTGGGGTGGGGGTGGGGCCATATCTGGGCGCACTTTGGGGGCGAGGCAAGAGTGGTGCATGCTGGGGGAGGGCTTGCTGGGCTGGCTGCTGGCTCGCTGCCCTGCCTGGCTGAAGGGCTGGGGTGGGGTATCAGGCAGGGGCCAGGCTGGAGGGCGAGGCGAGAGTAATGTGAGCAAAGCGAGGGGCTGCTGGACAACAACAGGTGGTGGGGGGTGGGGGGGAGTGGAGGGGTGGGGGAGTTGAGGGGTGGGGGTGCAGGGCTTTGGCCAGGCTGGCGGCCAAGGCAAGAGGGTGGGGTGTGCTGGGGGAGAGGCTGCTGGGCTGGCGGCTGGCGGCGCGCTGCCCTGCCTGGCCAAGTGCTGTGACCACGCGTCTGCCTTCCATGCCTGCGGTGACCTGTGCACCGCCCGTGCCTCTGTGTGTATTCCACGGACTGCCATGCCCAGCTTCTGCCTGCCCTACCCTGCCCAATCAACTCTCGACCCTGCCTTGCCCCCCCGCCCTCCCTCCACCTTTTGTGCGCAGGCTCAAGGTCGTGCCGCCCGCCATCCTCATCCTGCCCCCCCGCCCTCCCTCCACCTTTTGTGCGCAGGCTCAAGGCCGTGCCCCCCGCCATCCTCACCGGCTGCTCCTCCCTCTCCACCCTGAGCCTGCACGGCAACCCCATCACTGCTGAGCAGCTGCGGGAGACACCCGGGTTTGCCCAGTTCGATGAGCGGCGGCGCGCAAAATACGACAAGCAGGTGTGGTATGAGTGGCCGCGCAGGGTGGGGAGGACCGGCTGCGTGCGTGGGAGCAGGGTATCGAGAGGGGTTTGCGGGTGGGCGCTGCTTCCCTTCAGCAGAAGGAGGTCTTTCTGGTCTGCTCAGTGTCATGAGCGGCGGCAAGGGAGTCAGGGCACCTTGGGGGAGTCGGGAGAAGGAGCAGCGGGAGGCCGGCCTGTGGGTGGGTGCGCTGCCGGTGTGCAGGCCTCGGCACAGGCAGAGGGAGGCGGAGCCACCGTAGCAGCAGCAGCGTGCACCAGTCGGTGACTTCTTGGCGCTCCCGCCAATGCTGCGCCAGCTGCCTTCACTGCCTGCACTGCTGCTGTTGCTGCTGCTGCTGTTGCAAGCTTCATGATGGTCGCCTGGCCGCGCTGTGCTTGCTGCCCAGCTGATGCCGCTGCCTGACACCCCGCTGCCGCCGTGACCTGCCCCGTGCCCCTTTCGGCCATACCCCCGTTCCCCCCAGCCAGCCCATTGCCGTCCGTGCCCCTGCCCCTTTGCCTCCCTCTTTGCCGCCTGCCCCGCAGGCGGACACGCGGGTGCTGCGCACTTTATCTCCACGAGATACTCCTGCTCAGCTCGTGCCTCTGCCTCACACCCCGCTTGCTGCCCCCCTGGCATGCCCCCGGCCCTCTCCCCCACCCCCTGCGGTGCCTGACACTGCCCCCGCCCGTCTCTCCCTCCTTGCCTGCTTGCCTGCCCCCAGGTGGACATGCGGGTGCTGGCCACTGGGTTTGATGAGGGGGCAGACATCCACGAGTTCGAGCACTGGAACACGGATTGAGGATATGCAAACACGGACTGACAGACTGGCAGTTCAGTCCAAGTGGTTGGGTGGGCAGCTTGGGGTCGGTCAGCACAGGAGCTGCGCCTGATCGGCTGGACCGGCCGGGAGTGCTTGTTTGTAGCGGCGGCGGCAGCAATGTCTGGGGGACGGCCCTGCCCGCCCTGACAATCGGGTTGCATCAGGGTTCCCTAAAACCCCGTTCCCACCCACACCCACCCTCGATTGACCCCTTTTGCCCACTTGCACTCCCCGCACATGTGCTCATCCCTTCATTGGTTTCACATGTTGTCATCAGTGCCCTGCTGTAACCCGGCCGGGGCACACCACGTGCCGACCGCCCCCTTCCAACAGCAGCAGCAGAGAACAGGCAGGCCCCAGCCCGTCGAGCATGCCCGCGCAGCGCCCTCACAAGTGCGGCACGCCGGCCATATCATAATGGGCACAGGTTACAGCGGTGAGGTTGAAACATGATGGACAGGCAGGTGGACGCTGCGGGCGCTGCAGCCGCTGCAGCGCAGCATGATTCCTTGGTGTGTCTTGCGATCCCACTCTCCTGCTCGGCCGCTTTCTGCTCCTGCTGTACAGCTTACAGCTGTAATCGTGTGCATCCTAATAGGCGGTCACTGCTTGCCGCCCTCCTGCTCCGGCGCCTCCTCCTCCTGCGCGTCAATGTCGGCCTGCGCCTCGTGAAGCTGATCCAGGAAGTCTCCCGAGTATGAGAGAGCAGGGGCAACAAGAAAAGCACGAGGATTCATTAACAAAACTGGATGCTCAAAGTTGTCTCCCATCGGCCGCTGACAGCAAGAGCTGGCGGGAACATGGCCCAGGCTGCCAGCGGGAGGCAGGAAGGAAGGAAAGAAGGCGTCTCGCAACTGGCATCGGGTTCCTTGGGCATCACCCTGTTGTACACATGTGCGGCAGCGAGCGGCTCGTGGCTGGCTCAGTAGCTCTGGGTAGATGCATGGCTGATTGAATGGAAGGAATCAAAAGGCCGATCACCTACCGACACCACCCCCAATAAGGCATCATGCCGCGTGGCAGCAGCACCATTGTACGTGCCTGGACATATGCCCCGCTCACCGGCATCATCGTCGTAAGGCATCACGCCATAAGACAGCAGCTCGTCGGTTTCCTCTCGGTTGAAGCCACCCTCGCCCTCCTCTTCACTGCATATGGAAGGAGAAGCAAACAAGAAAGAAGGACAACAGCGCATTGCGTTGCTCCTCTCAGCCTCCACTTGATGCAACATTTGGGAGGAAACAGAACAAGGCTACGGCTGGGCATGGGTTCAGGATGGCACCCATTGGGCACGCATTGTGCAGTGCTAGGGTTATGGTCCCCAGGCCTCTGCCAGTGACAGCGCGAAAGTGCAGTAGAGGTCTTCAGACCTAACACGCCCACTCCCCAGCAGTAGTTGCGCCTCCGCTTACCCCTCCTCCTGATAGCCGTACTCCTCCTCATACTCATACTCGTCACTCATGTTGACACAGAAATGCCGATTGAAAATTCGACCTGTGAAGGAGGGGGTGTGGGTGGCGAAGTGACACGGGGAGTAGGCAGGCGAGGCTGCATGAGCTGGCCCATGGGGCGGGGCCCATGGGGCGGGGCAGTGGCAGCGGCGGGGCGCTGGGTGCAGCTGCAGCAGGCGCCGACGCGGGGCGGACAGCGGGAGGGTTGTTTCGCACGTTGCGCCGCGATCACCGAAGATCGCTGTAATGCTGGGGGGACGACCCTACAGGGCGGGGAGCGCACGAGACCTGTGAGGGTTTCCCCAAATCTTCGAGAACTCACCTCGAGCCTGCTGGCGGGAATTGGAGCCCTGCGTGCGTCGCAAGCGTGGTCCCCGCCGTTGGGGATGCGTTATCATTGCTGCCAGCATTGCGCCTCGCTGGCGCGAGACCGCCGCCGGTCGCGGCGGTACAGCAGGGGGACTGAGCTAGCTTGGAGCCGCCATGTCTCTGCTGATCTCCCTTGCCTCCTCCCGTCAATTCACCAGCATGTAAGTACCAGTAGGTACTGCTCGGGGCTGTTGACAAGCACCCCTCCCTGCCTGCATCTCACGCCGATTCAAGGCGGCGCCTCGTTGTGTCGGACAGCAGCCGGATGACATGCCAAACTTTACCGATTTTTCCCGAGAGGCAGGGCCAGTCTGCTGCCAGCAACATCTTTGATTGTACCGGTTGCACGCCCGGAAAAGGGGATGGCGAATGCGTTTCACTCAAAGGCGGGCCCAGGGGAGCTGCCAGGCAGCGTGAAGACTGCAGCACCAGACCAAGCGTTCTGATGCATCGACCCCAGCCTTGGCCCTCTATCCGGTGTGCGCGCCAACCCCAACAGCTGAACTGGTCCTGTGTGATGAGCAGGTAATGGGCAGCACTGGTGTGAGGACTTTGACATGGCAGGGTGTGCACACTTGCTCCTGCCAGGCCTGCCTTGGGCCCGGCCCAACGTCCATGCTAACTGCAAGTTCACAAGAGCAGAGAACTGCAGCGTTGCCCTGCCGTGGAGTGCAGAGCTGCCGTGCGCCCACCTCTTTTGGCATCAGAAGAGTCATGATGATGATCTCATCCCCCCGCAACATCAGCAAAGAGGGGCACATGTGCCGACGCACTGCCGGCCGCGCCACCTGTGCCAGGGCGCCGCCGCCCCTCGCTGGCAGTCAGCTCTGCCCTTCGGGGCGCCGCGGCGGCCTTCCTGCCAATGCAAGCTTGCATTAGTCAACCGCGCGCCTCGTGCCATTGCAAGCAGTCGAGCGCTTCCGCTTGTACTCGCGGCGGCGTGCCCTTCTTCTGCCAGCGGCACAATTCTCGTGTCCATTTAGTTCTTTACAGTACAGGGATAGGGAAGCCGTGTCGCGAGAGCCAGGGCGCAGGATGGAGGACCCGCAGAAGAAGAGCGGCAAGAAGCGGTGAGGCGGCGCAGCTCTGCACTCTGAGCGAGAGAGATATGAGCGCGAATTACGACATGCATGCATGCCAGCGGGCCGCACCTCACCATTGCTGCCACTGGCACCACCTGCCACCGCCGCCGCCGCCGCCGCCACCATGTCACCCTGCCGGCCCCTCCTTGCCTAACGTCCCTTCTCAGGCGCAGCAAGAAGCAGGAAGATGCCGAGCCACTGAACCAAGATGAGCTGGTGCGGCGGCGGCGGCAGCGCGACATGCGTGAGCTCGCGCTGCGGCTGCGGGCGGAGGGCAAGGTGTACAAGAAGCACAAGAAGCACAAGCCGCGGCGGCGCGTGCAGGTGGGGACATGAACGGTGTGATGCTGGGCCGCACAAGGGTTCGGCGTAATTATGTGCGGGAAGATGCACTGGCCGCGGCGGCGGTGTGTGCAGGCGAGCCGTCGTTGAGACGGACTAATGCTTGTGGGTGACAACAGTGTTGTGTGCGGACTGCTGCTGGGGTTTGTGGCCACTTCCATGTGTGGAGTGGGTGCTAGTTGATGGTACTGTCCCCTGCTCGAAGGGAGTGCGGCACCTGTGGAATCCGCCTTGGGCCATTGCATGCTGCTTGCAGCCACCCCATATGCATTCCTTGCCCCCCCCGCCTTCCCAGCCGTGCCTCCTCAGCTCCGCCCCTCCCTGTTTGCTGTGTGTGCCCTCTGCCCAGGTGATTGTCATCCCCATTGCGTGGAAGAAGAACGAGAAGGATGCCAAGGCGGTGCAGCGGGCGACAGAGGCAGCAGTCCAGGTGGGGGCCGGGGCGCCTGCTCTTGTGACGCAGCAGGCATGACACGGCATGACACACACGTGCATGGCATCATGCGTTTGCCCCTGCCCTGCTTTGCCTGCCTTCCGTCCTGCTGCTCATCTGAGCAGGTACCTTGCAGCTCCCCAACAGCAAGTAGTGCAGCTCCAGGACCAGGCCCATTCCTCACCGGCCTGCCCCCCAATACACACTGTGTGTGCATCTGTGTGCAGCTTCTGCGGGATGCGGGGGTGAAGGCTGACATAGACTCGACCACGGAGCTGACGCCGGGGCAGAAGATGCGAAACTGGTGAGGCGGGTCGCATGTGGGGTGGGGTTAGGTGTGCGATGGGCCCGGGTTGGAGTTGGGGGTAGCGCCGCATGATGCCATGGATGATACACAGGATGCGCTCGTGTGCCGGCTAGTCGTTCGTGCGGGCTGCAACAGCACGGCGCCCCCGTCTGCCCTCGCCCTCAAACCGGACGCACGTGCATGGTTGAGCTGTGGCCAACGTTGCCGCGCTACGCTGTGCCTGAACTTTGCCATGCTGCGCTGCGCTGCGCTGCGCCATGCTGTGCCATGCTGTGCAGGGAGGAGAAGGGCGTGAAGGTCCGCGTGGAGATCGGCCCCAAGGAGGCGGATACTGGGCAGGCTGTGCTGGCCATCTGCAAGGGCAAAGCGGGGGAGGTGGCAGACAAGCGGACGGTGCAGGCGGGGGCAGAGCTGTGCGAGCTTGTGCGGCAGCAGCTGGAGGCGATGGGGCAGACGGTAGCGCCGCCGGCAGCCCAGCAGCAGCAGGCAGCGGCAGGCGGCGGCGGGGCGGCGGCGGATGACGGAGAGGATGGGGAGGCGCAGGGGCAGCAGCAGGCGGGGGCAGCGGGCAATCAGAAGCAGCAGCAGCAGTACAGGTCGGCGGAAGAGCTTGAGGGCGACTTCGCGGCGCCGGCAGAGGAGGTGAGCGTGTGGGGGGCAGCAGGGGGGGTGGGGAACATTAGTGGAAGGAAGGCGGGAGGCAGCAGAGGGTGGCAGCAGAGGTGTGCTGAGCAGGGGGTGGGCAGCAGGGGTTGGGCAGCACACGACTGACTCTCGCGCCACCCACCCCTCCAGGCGTGCCGAGCAGCACATTGCGTCTGCGGCAGGGCGTGGGCAGCGGCCGGGATGCAACACGTTGGCGCTACGGGTGCAGCTGCACCCAACAACCGACCACCCCTTTTGCCAGCATGCAGCTGCTCTTTCGCGTGTTCTTGTCTGATATTACTGCTGCTGCTGCTGCGTCCTGTCCCTCCCGCAGGAGGCTGAAGAGCCCAAGGCAGCAAAGAAGCAGAAGAAGAAGGGCAAGGGCGCCAAGGTGGTGACCTTCTGACCGGCACTGTCAACATGAGACGCGGTTGGCTGGCCAGGATGCTGTGCTTACCAATGCGCCCCTTGCGCTGAGGCTGTCCTTAGGCCCCAGTGCCTTTCCCGCCTGCCCCTGCGGTTCGCTCTGGCCTGTGCCGTGACATTTCTGTGGCCCGTGAAAGCGTGCCGCCTGCATCCGGCCAGGATACTGCCAAGGCCCGGGTCGTTGAGAGGCTGCAGCGCACGGCATACGGTTGCAGTCATGGCGAGTCCATGCAGACAGCTCCAGGGGAAGGATACGTGCGTGGGTGGTGTGTGCGTGTTCAACCCTTACTAGAGTGCAACAATCTGATGAAGCATGCAGATGGTCTGTCGGGACCGTCCCGCCGCCGCCTGGCGCCGTCCCAGCATCTGGTTGGAACACAAACTGCTTGGCCTGATTCCTCCCATCGACTGTGTATTCCGCCCAGACGCAGGACTTCCGCAAAGGAAACCCGTTGAGCGCCTGGTTACAGTAAATTGTCTGCGCAGCGGGGGTATAGATCAGAGCCGGCGCCCTGTGGGCCCTCATCGCATGCTTGGCGGGCATGCGGGAGGCGTTTCAGCCAAACGACAGCCGCCCTGGGCTCGTCACTGCGTCACAGTGTTCGTCATTTCTCTCCTGGCGGCCTCTCTCAGGCTGTACGCCTCTCCGCGGCAGCTCCAGACTCCCAGCACTCAGCGTGCAGCGACGGATGGCGACGGGGATAGCAGCTTGGCGGCCGCGGCGGCAGAGCCAGCGGCGGCAGCGGCTGCCGCGCGGTTGCGAGCGCAGCAGCAGCCGCAGCCGAAGCAGCAGCCCCCGCAGCAGTGCCAGCTGAACATCCACGGAGGTCCCTGGGGCGTCCACTGCCAGAGGCTGCACCGGGTGTGCGTGGACCAAGGGCAGCTCATCTTTCACGAGGAGCGGCACCAGGCGGGCGAGGGGCGGGAGCCGGCCCGGCTGCCGGTGATCCAGGTCCACCACACGCGGCTGTACCACTTCCCCTGGAAAGCTGGGGCCAGCGCTGAAGGCAGCCCAGGCAGCAGTGGGGCTAATAACAGCAGCGGCAGCGGCAATGGAGACGACCAGGCTGCCGACAGCAGCAGCGGAGGAGGCGGCGCACTTGGGGCCGATGTGAGCACGGATGGAGAGGAGTGGGAGGAGGAGCGTGCAGAGGACGCAGGCAGCAGCAAGGACGACGGGGGCGGTGACGGCCAGGGCACGGCAGGGCGCACAACGGGCGGGGCGGCGCAGCGGCGGCGGCTGCAGATGGGAGCGGCATCGCAGCCCCGCAGGGTGGCTTATGAGATGCATGTGAGGCGAGGTGGTGCATCAGGAAGGCAGCAGCGGTTGTCGGGACTGCTCTGCAGGGGTGATCAACGGGGGTCCTGAGGTCACTCCATCCCCACAGAGCTGGCCACCATGCTTGCCTGCTGCCCTGTCCGCTTGCTGGGCAGGCAACAGAGGTTGGACAGCAGTAGGCGCGGCTGCGCCCAGCACTGTGCACTCCTGTCCCTCGTGCAGCCAGGGACAGCCCAAGCTTCCCCATCCCGACCTCCACCTGCCTCTGTGTCTCCCGACCACACGCTCCTGCTGCCCCTCCCCGTCCCACTCCTCCCCCGCCCGCAGCCCCCAGGGGAGCACTTCAACCGCCGCCTGCTGCCGCCCATGCCCACCCGGCCTGCCAGCGGGAGGGAGCCGACACCCTACCTGGCAGCACCCACCTTCTCCACCTGCACAGTCCCTATAGTGGTGTACCCCATCTTTGCAGACAACTTTGCACACCTGTTCCATGGTGAGCCAACTGGTGTGTGGCAGCCTCCTGCTGGGTTGATGGGCTGCTGGCTGCTTGCTTTTGACCATGGTATGTGGTCTGTGAGCTGCAGCCAGCTGTGCCCACATGGCATGCGGTGAGCCTGCTCGGTCCGCTTTGCCTGCCCGCCTAGCTCCGGCTCGGCTGCTGCCCCGCCATGGGGCGGCTGGGCAGTGCTCTGCCCTGGGCTGTTGTGGGCAAACCGGTGTTTGGTACTGCCCATCTCCCGATGCTTGCTCCGCCGGCAGCTGCTTTCTGGCTGCTGCATAGAGCAGCCGCGCTCGCCACCCGGTGCCTGCCTTACGACACCGCGCGCTGGGCTCTTCGACCCCCACCACGCCCCCACCCCACCCGCCCTTGTGTGCCCCCATGTCCTGCAGACCACGGACGGCCGTGGTAATATCCCATCACTCGTGCCCCTCACACCCATGCCTCTGGCCCTTTCATATCCTCCCGCCCCCTGCCATGCCCCGCAGACGTGGCCGCCTTCCTCCACTCCCTGCTGCGCCGCACCCGCTGGCGGCAGCACGCCAAGCTGGTGGTGCTGACCCCCGAAGGCCTGGCCATGACACAGCCAGAGGCACAGCTGCTGCCCGTGCTGAGCAACATGTCGGTGCAGACCTGGGCAGACTTCAGCAGGCGGCTGCCGCCTGGCTACGATCCGCAGGTTGGCGGGGGGGCGGCCGTGGGTGCAGGGTTGGTGCTTGGGTTGGTCAAGCAACGTGGCGGTGCTCAGCTGGGCAGGACATATGAAGTGGCTGCCGCCCGGGGGCGAGCGTGTTTGGCGCGCTGGCGGGCGGGCGTGTGGGATGTGCACCATCATGCGGCTTGGTGGGCAGGCGGCAGGGCATGCCATCAGGGTGGGACGTGCCTGCTCTGCACTAGACCGGCCAGGCGGCACAGACCCCAGGCACTGCGTGCATGGGCCCCTGGACTGTCGCCCACTTAGTCCCGCTCCCGCTGCTCGCCACCACCACCCCGCCTGTGCTGCAGGCGGACCTCCAGCAGCCGCCGGCCAGCTTTGAGGGCGGCGAGCGCCGCTGCTTCGACACGCTGTATGTGTGCGGCCGCAAGTTCAAGCCCAGTCTGCCGCTGAGGGATGGGCTGCCCAATAGCAAGGCGGAGGAGCAGGAGCAGCTGCGCAAGAGCATCCCACGAGAGAATTTTGGGTTTGGGCAGGAGGTGGTGCGGTACTACACGGTACTTCGCGGTACCACACAGCAGCAGCAGCAGCAGCAGCCCAGCAGCAGCGGCAGCAGCGGTGAATCCAGCAGCAGCAGCAGTAGCAGCAGCAGCAGCGCCAGCACCGCACGCAGCCAGGTCGGCAGGGACGGTCGGCCGCTGCGTGTGCGGTTCATGCGGCGGGACTCTGGCGGGCGGCAGCTGCTCAACGCGAGTGCGCTGCTGGAGAGCTGCAACGCGTGGCGTTACCAGCCGCAGCGGGGCGGGGCCGAGGTGACCGCAGACTGCCGGCAGGTGAGGGGACGGTGGCCGTTTGGGCTCCTTGCTATTATGGGTGCGACAGGCGCGGCAGGTGCTTGGAGGGAGGTCAAGTGCCTGGCACTCGTGGCCAGCAGCAGCGTACGCAGCTTGGCTGTATGCCAGGGCCCCTCCTCTGCGCCAACCCAACCATTGCCTGGACTCTGTGTCTTCTCTCCACCGCAGGTGGAGCTGCCCAATCTGGAGGCGGGGATCGCGGCTGCCCAGGAGGCAGACGTGTTTGTGGGGATGCACGGTGGGTGGGTGGGTGAACAGGCTGGGCTAGACTCCGTGCGAGCGTGCACTGCCGGCGGGCTGGGGGGATGGGCATGCACGGCGGGCGGCGGGCACTTTGCCCAGCCGAGGGGCACGCCTTGCACCAGCACAGTTGCCAGCCTCACAGTGTCCACCTCCTCAAACCCAGCGGCGCTACCCTTGCCCCGCCCGGAGGCGCCGTCTCCCCAGTCGGGTGTGTGCTCAGGCCCTCATCTCCTTCCTTCTTTGCAACCATCACCCTGCCACGTCACCAACCCCCGCCACGCAGGTGCCAACATGGCCAACAGCTTCATGATGCGCCCAGGCAGCAGCACCCTGGAGGTCACCCCCTTTGAGTTTGGTCTCATGCCGGGAGCCTTTGGGCCCAGCATACAAAATGCGCAGGTGCGTGGGGTTGGGGCGGGTAGGGCGGGGCGAGGCGGGGTGGCCGTGGCGGGGTGCATGTGCGGGGCGGGAGATGGGGGGGAAACCCTGGAAGGCAGCACAGTGGCCCGGCCGCTAGATGAGTGGCAGCGGGCGCATGCCCAGAGCTGACCGCTTGCCCTCAATATGCACGCTGCCACCGCTGACTCCCTTCCTGCCGTGCCCGCTCATCTCCCCCTCTGCTCCCCTGTCCACACATCCCCCGCCCCCTACAGGACGCCTCCTCCTTGCTCCTCTGGTGGTCTGCAGTCGTTTGCGACCCCTCCCTCTCGGAACCTGGCCCAGATGAGGTGGCAAAGCGTGAGCCATCCCGCTGGTGGCCCCGTGACCGCAGCGCACGCCTGCCCTGGGCGGTGCTGCGGGCCGTGCTGGAAGAGATTGTGGCGTTGGGTGGCGACAGACAGCGGTACATTCAAGACTACTGGCTGCCCGGCAGGCACCGCTTCCACTTTACCGCCACGGGTGCCGTTTCAAGGGGTGACCAGCCGCTGTGCACGGGGGCCTGAGCTTTACTACACAGCAGTGCTTGTGTGGCGCGCTTGCCACAGCACGTCTTTTAGCACACAACTTAGCTTCAACCCATATGTTTGCTTCAGCAGCCCTGACACGGCGCACACCCCGTTCCGCGTCAACAGAGCGGATAACAGCCTCCCTGACCCTCTTGTTTGCGTTTCGTACCTGATCTGTCATCCTTGCTCTGTGCCCCTGACTCCTATGACTGACATGAAACCAATGCACGTCTCATATTGTGGCTGCGCCACTGCGTGCCGAATCATCAACTTGCTACTGTGACCGCGCAAGTGCGGGAATTTTCATGCCATGATTCATGTGCTGCCCGCTCTTACACTTGTAAATTAACGTGCGGACAGCACAGTTAGGTGCTTCACTCAAGTGCTGCTGCCTGTTGAGGCAACTAACGCATTTTGCCAGTGCCCACCATGCTGAACACGTCCAGAGCTAGACATTGGCTCGGTACATGCACACATGTCGCATCGGCTGCCCGTCCCTTCCCGCCTGCTTGCCTCCCCTCCTGTCTCCCCTTCCCTGTCCGGCACTGAGTGCTGGCTGTATGGCACAACTTACTGGCGCAAGCGTTACAGAGGCAGTGATACAGATCAGAGGTACAAGGAGTACGGGAGAGCTGGAAGGACGGAATGAGCAGTGGAGCAAACAATTGGGAGAGCAGAGCAGTAAGCGTCAGGGCAGAGCCAGAGCAAGAGGACAGTCAGCTGGAAAGCGGCAAGGTAGCAAAAGGGGAAACAAGGGCGGAAGAGGGGGCTGCAGTGTTGCTCAATGGAGTGCTGGCCTCAGTGCCTTGGCTGGCACCCTCACGTGACGGGCTGCTCGCTGCCTTCCCGACGCCGCTGCAATGGGGCAAGGGGGAGGTGGGCAGGCGTCAGGGTCATTTGGGGTAAGGGGGAGGTGGGCATTTACATCCCCAGCACCCTGGCAGCAACCGCAACACCAGGCAGCCAACCTCGGCGCACCTTCTTGTCCTTCTTCATCTTCAGCTTGATCTTGGTGGGAGCTACGCCTGCCGCAGCTGCACCGCCCACGCTGACCGACGGCGCCGTGGTGTTGACGCCGCCAGAACCAGCTGTGGTGGCAGGGGTGTTGTACCCGCCAATGTTGGTTTGAAGCAGGTCCCCCTTCTCAGCCTGCAGGCGGCAGCAAGGACAGGTGGGTTGAAGAGTGAATGTAGGCAGAGCGCCCTTGCCAAGGCATGCAGGTGCATGAGGGCACGGCAGTGCTCAGCTGAGTATGTGGGCGGGCAGGTAACCAAGGGGAGCGGAGGGTGCTGCACCGCTGGCGCCCCAACCCCACCTGCCTCCTGCCCGGCACGCACCCCGGGCCTGCAGCGCCGCCGCTAAGCACCTAGCACCCACCTCCAGCCTGCAGCCCAGGCCCCTAAGCACCCAGTGTCCACCTCCCCGGCCAGCAACCCAGGCCCCTGAGCACCCAGCACCCACCTCTGTGAGCCTGTAGCCCCCCGCCTGCAGCGTGAACCCGCGCTCCAGGGTGGCCCTCGTCAGCGGCTTGAACTCTGGTGCTGCCGCCGAGGGGAAGCGCTGCCCCAGTGGCCCCAAGTCGTACGCATCCCCCTTGCGCCGCCAGTCTGTAAGGCACAGCACTTTGGTTTGGTAGTCCCCTGTGCCCACCCGCCCGCTCAGCACGGCTGTGGCGATGTTGCCCAGGCAGTTGGCCTCCAGCAGGTGGGAGTCGCCGCGCTGGTGAGGCTCATCGGGGACCACTGCGCAGCACGGGAAAAGTGGGGCAGTGGCGGTCAATAAGAGCGGTGGCGGCAGGCGGCGGCGGCGGCGGCGGCGGCAGCGGCGGCAGAACCCCTACAGCCGCTTCGAACTGCGCCGAGGGGCGGCAGATGCACAAAAGGTGCACGTTCCAGCAGTGCAGCGCCCGGACTCACGCGGCCCTGGCTCCAGCAGCAGGAACGGGCGAGCCATAGTTAGCCCCTCGCCATGCCGCCGTCGCTGCTGCTTTGGATGACCACTGATGTGCGTGGAAGTCAAACAGCAGGACAGGAGGACTGACGGTGGCCTCGAGTGGCAGTGAACTGGCATGGTCTCTTGCAGCACGCAGCACGGCTGCAAAAATCAGGCAGGTGTCTGCATCGCGTACAGGCGGCTTGTTGGTTGGATCACTTGGTAGCCTCCGATTCTGCGGTGATCGAGTTGCCGACGTACATGAGCGCGCTGGGAGTTGGGGCTCGACAGCACTTTCGCAGAAGCTCTCCTGCTTTCAAAGAGCAGCCTCGCCGTGCTGCGTGCTCAGTCCTCGGCGCCGGGCGGCTCGGGCGGCTCCGGCGGTCCATGAGCGGCACGCCCACCGGCGGCAGCTCCAGCCCCGCCCGCCGGCGAGGCGGCAAGGAGGAGGCCGAGAGCGTGCCGCTGTTCGTCTCAGGGGATAGCCCCATGGGCACTCTGAAGCACCGCGCTGGCAGCAGTCTGGGCGATGTGCTCGTAGCGGGTGCTGCCGCCGACGAGCGCGGCGGCGTGCCGGGCGGCCTGCCCGGTGCTCCCGCCGCCGCCGCTGCCGGCCTGTCGTCTGCAGTGCTGCTGTGTGTGGCGGTTGCCAGCATGGGAGCTCTGAGCTTTGGCTACCACCTGGGAGTGGTGAATGGGCCACTGGAGGTCATGGCGCAGCAGCTGGGCTTTGGAGGGAATGCGGTGCTGCAGGGGATGGTGAGCGGGCTAGGGTTCTTGCTGGGTGGGCCCTGGGTGGGGCGGGGCGGGTGCTGTGCTGCTGCGGGCTGTGCTGGTATCCCAAGGGCTCACTGCAGGCAAATGTATTTCAAGCCACATCAGCGTGTGCTCGCCTGCTGGTGCGGCTCAGTGCACAGCGGGGCACACTGAGAGCCACCCCAACTGACTGCCTGCCTGCCTGCCTGCCTCCCAGCCTGCCTGGCCCTCGCCTCACCCTCCCCTGCCGCCTCAACCTGTGTGCACCCGACCTGCCGGATTATTGCCCACCGTCGTCCCTCTCCTTTCCACCTCCACCCTCGCTGTGCAGGTGGTCAGTAGCGTGCTGGCGGGCGCAGCCGTGGGCTCCCTCGCCGGCAGCAGCCTGGCCGACTCGCTGGGGCGGCGCCGGGCCTTCATGCTGGATGCCATCCCCATGCTGGCTGGGCCGCTCATCTCCGCTGCCGCCAGCAGCCTGACCGGCATGGTGGCTGGGCGTGTGATCACTGGGGTGGGCATCGGCCTCTCCTCTGCCCTGGTGCCCCTCTACATCTCAGAGGTGGGTGCTGCTGGTGCTGACGGGAGGGACAGGGCAGGGAAAAGGGCGGTACAGGTTGTATCAGGTCGTGGTACCACGTGTGCTTGGGTGGCACTCTGGGCATGCTGCCCAGGGCAGGGCTGGCATGTCACAGTCGAGGAGACGAGCCTGCCATGAGCAGGAGCGCATCCGGCGGCCTTCTCCCACCCGTGCAGCTCTGCGCCTGCTGGCCCCTTGCCGTGATCATCCCACCCGCCCACCCCTCCGGCTCGATTCACCCGCTCATGCTCTGTGCCATGTGCCCCGCACCTGCTGGGCCGCCCCACAGATCTCCCCCACTCACCTGCGCGGCTCCACTCACCAATCAACCAGCTCACTCCTTGTTCCCACCCGTTGTTACTCTCTTTTACGCCACCTTCCCACCTCCCTGCCCCCCGCCCCACAGATCTCCCCCACCCACCTGCGCGGCACCCTGGGCAGCATCAACCAGCTCATGATTTGTGTGGGCATCCTGGCCGCCCTACTGGTCAACGTGGCCATGCCCGCCGCCGCCTGGCGCTCCATGTTTGCGCTGGCAGCGGCGCCCGCTGCCCTGCTGGGCCTGGGTGAGTGTGCGGGGGAGGCGTTGAGAAATGAGGGTTATGCTCTCAGCCGCCTGACGCTCCGTGTTTGCTCCCGCTGCCCTGCTTGGCCACCCTCACCCATCCCCCTGTCAACTGCCCGCCTGCCCGCTTGGCTGCCTGCAGGCATGCTCGCGTGCCCCGAGTCCCCGGCGTACCTGCTCTTGAAGGGCCAGCGGCGGGAGGCATCCGCCGTGGCCGACCGGCTGTGGGGCGCCGACGGCGCCTCCCAGCTGGGCGCAGGTGCGGGTGGGAGGGGAGCGGGCACTGTGTATGGGGAGGCCGTTGCGCCTACCAGCTGCTTGCTTGCTGGGCTGTACCCACACAGCCATGCGCAGTTGGTTGTGTTACTCGCATTGTCCTCAACCTGACCCTATAGGGACGCCCACCCGTCTTTCCACCCACCCCACCCTCGCCTGCAGCCAAGCACGGCGATGACGGCGGCAGCGCGGCGCCCTCCTGGGGAGAGGTGCTGTCCAGCCGCGGCGCCGTGGTGGGCATGCTGCTCTTTGTGCTGCAGCAGTTCTCGGGCATCAACGCTATCGTGTACTTCTCCTCTGCCGGTGAGATGAGAAGCTTTGCGTTTGAGTGGGGGGTCCATTTGGGTTCTGCTGTTCTCTGTGGTTTTCTGCAAGTCACCAGCATGACTGCTGCCTGGTCCACCCCCTCTTCCCTGCCCCACCCCCCGCCTGGCGCCCTCCTCTACCCGCCCACCTGCCCTCCCTCTCACCCTTTCGCCTGACCGCACGATGCCCATGCCATCACGATGCCCCTCCCATTGCCGCTTCTCCGCCTGGCCTTCGCCCTCCTGCAGTGTTTGAGAAGGCGGGCATCCAGTCGGGGGCGCTGGCCAGCGCTGCCGTGGGCGCCACAAACGTACTTGGTACCGTGGTGGCTGCCGGACTGATGGACAAGGCGGGGCGCAAGTGAGGGGTGGGGTGCAGGGCAGTGGGAGTGGGGTGGGAGGGAGTGGGGATGGGGCACGGCACGCCCAGGACTCCCGGATGCTGGGGAGGCAGGCAGCAGGAGTGGGGCACAGAGCGCCCAGGGTTGCTGGAGGCGGGTAGAAGGGGCAGCTGGGGGGCCAGAGGGCGGAGGAATGAGGCGGTGCTCATGGGAGCAGAGGCCAATGCACTCGTGCCGCTGCTCAATTCCTGCATTTGCCGTACTCCGCCCGTCGCCGTTGTTCTCGCAGGCAGCTGATCACCCTGAGCTTTGTGGGCATGGGCGTCAGCATGCTGGCCATGGCAGCCGGCCTCAGCCTCCCCTTTCTCAGCGGTGAGCTCATTTGTCCGGAGTGGTGCCTGGCCAGCTGGGCGCAGCAACAAGTGTGGAAGCAGACTGGGCAGGCAGTCCACCCAAGTGCTGCTGCCGTGCCGGCGCACTGGTTGCCCTCACCAAGGCCCGCCCGCCTGCACACGCCACCCCAGCGCCCGCCTCTGATTAGCCCCGCCCTCGAACTGCCCACCTCACACCCCCGCCTGCCGCCCATTCTGGTGTGCAGGCATGACTGGAGGCATTGCCCTGGTGGGCACCCTGGCCTACATCCTGTCCTTTGCCATGGGAGCCGGCCCCGTGCCGGGCCTGCTGGTGCCAGAGATCACGGGGGCGCGCATCCGCGGTGCGCTGGGGGGAGCACAGTGCGGGGGGCGGGGCAGTTTTTGCGCGGCGGGGTGGGGTGCGCACTTTGAGGTCACAGTGCCTGCCTTCCTGCCCTCCTGCTCAGGAATCCAGCCCTGCCCCCTCCTCCAACCGGACACCCCTGCTGCTCTGCTCCGCCGCTGCCTGCTGTCCAACACTTGCCCCCCGCCGCACTTCTCTTCCTCCTCCTGCAGCCCGCATCGTCTCCCCGTTGCCATTTTCTTGCACTGGGTGTGCAACCCTGCCAGCTGCCACTTCCTTTTGTCACCCCACGCTCCGCCCCATGCTCCCCCACTCACCCGCCCGCCCCTCCATCTCCCCCCATGGTGCAGGCCGTGCCGTGTCGCTTGCCATGGTCACCCACTGGGTGTGCAACTTTGCCATTGGCCAGCTCTTCCTGTCGGCGGTCACCGCCTTTGGGGTGCCCGCCGTCTACCTCTTCTTCGCCACCGTCTGCTTCGCCTGCGTGGCCTTCATCCAAAAGGCGGTGGTGGAGACCAAGGGGCGCAGCCTGGAGGAAATCGAGCTGGCCATGGCGGCGGTGTGACCGGTGGTGTGATGCGCTGCGTGCCCTGGGGCGTTGCCCCCGCTGGCGTTTTACAGGGGGGCGTGGAGGCCAAGGGGCACGGCTTTATAGGAGCTACGTCGCCCCTCTGCACCAGCACCCTCTGCATTTCAACAGCTCGGCTCCCCCCATCTTCGAACTCAAGTCTGTTGTCTGAGAGTCAAGTTTGGACCTCGTGCATGTATGTGTATACTTGGCTGCCTCCCGTGTGACTTACAACCGACTGCAACTGCACTCAAGCACTGTAATGCAACGACTCCCAGGCTGACGGGCACATAAGGTGTGCAGGCATGAGTGAAGGTGCATGTGCAGGTGGTTTGCCTCACAGCGCCGGCACGCCACGGTCCTGCGAGTGCTTGAAAAAGTCTCGGAGCCGCAGCGGGCTCAGCTGCTGCTCCTCCAGGCACGTCCGGTACTGCTGGTACTGCTCCTGCAGCACGCAAGAGAGGTGGGCGGCCATGCATTAGTATCAGCCACATAAGCAACGCATGGCGAGTGCGGCTGGAAAGGTAGAGACACAATGCCGGACAGCCTTCTCAGGCTGCTGCCATCAGAGCATGCATGTCGTGCATTGTCATGCGAGTCCAAGCAGCAGGGCCGCCGGCGTCCATGCACCGCCACAGCACCCCCCGGCTTGCCTGCACACGTGGGTAGTGCCTCAGGATCTCCTCCGACGCCGGCGTGCCCTCCCCCAGCTGCTGCGTGATGATGGCTGCTAGGTCAGCACCCGCCGGCTGCTGGGCGGTGCAGGGCCCTGGGCTGGCGGCACGGCTGGCGCCGGGCGTTGTTGCTGCCGACATGATGTCGCTTTCCAGCAGCGCCTCATTGTCTAGGTCCTTCCAGTAGCTGGCCTCCTGAGTCAGCCCCCATGCCTGCTGCGGCGGCGGCGGTGGCTGCTGCCGCGGCAGGTAGAATGGCAGCGCATGCAGCGCCGGTGCCGCCGCCCCGCCTGCCGCCTCGCCCTCTTGGGTGGGCGCGATGGACACTAGCTGCGTGGCGCTGCCGTAGGCATCCTGCATCAAAGCGAATTTCATAAGTGAGAAGGCGCAATACTTTGCTCTAGCGAAAGAAATGACCGACCGCTTGGTGCCTGCTTGCCTGGCTAACCTCCTGCGCTTCGCTTCGCCTGCGCCGCGTGAATGTTACTTGCACATCCGACAGTCGGCGCTCCATGCTGACTGCGATCTGTTTTGGCGAAGGCAGGCTGCAGAACATTTGAACCCCTGCTGGCGACACAGCGCAGAGCGCGCAACCCGCTGCCTCCTCATTCTAGGAGATTTACAAGATTACACAGAAGCTGGTGCTGGACAATTGTGCTGCCAAGGAATGTGAATGTATATCACACATGCAGAGGGTACAAGGGCAGTGCAGGGGTGGGGCAAAAATGGGGGCTGCGGCGCAGCAGGGGAACGCCGGCAGCTGGCAGAGGCAAGACTTGCCTCAACTGGTGACAGGCCGGCAAGGAATCCTGGTACACAAGAGACGAAGCGGGGGGGAATTCATTCCATTCCCCAGCGGTCACCCCCATCATCGGCCCCCACAATGTACACAGGGCAGTACAGGGGCTCAGCCTGTGGGCTGTACCGCCGAGGCTCCCGGCTGCGGCTGCGGCCCCGCCGGCTGCGCTTGGGGCCGGCGCCGGCGGCGGTATCCGTCCCGGCTGCGGTCCCGGCTCCGGCTGCGGCTGCGGCTGCGACGCTCCGACGCACAGCGCCGTCGCTGCCGCTCGTCGGCACTCCTGCTTCTGCTCCTGCTGCGCGTGCGCTGCCGCCGTCGCCGCTCTTGTGAATGCCTGCGGCTCGCGCTCCTGCTGCTGCTGCGGCTGCGGCTGCGATGGTGGCTGGCAGCGGCGGGCTGCTGATCCTGCACCGCTCCATGCTGCCGATGTGCGCTGCCAACAGGAGCGAGGGCTGCTGCAGCTGCTGCCGGGCGTGCGAGCGGCGGAGGGGAGGGGTTTCTACTGCTGCTGCCGCCCCCGCTGCCGCCCCTCTGCTGCCTCGGCACGCTGGCGTCGGCGGCTGGGCAGTACCCCTCTGCCTGCTGCTGCTGCCGCTGCTGCTGGGCCTCCGGGCCAGCACGCAGCACCACCCGCGCCGGCTGCACCGCACGGCTGCCCCACTGCTGCTGCCGCTGCTGCACTCCAGGAGCACTGGCCGCTGCCGTCGCGCCAGCCGCTCCCGCCCGCTGTTGGTCCCACCGAGAGAGACGCCCGCCGGCGCCGCTGCTGCCCCCGGCGACAGCTGTCCCAACCGCCCCTGGTGCAGGCTCCGGCTGCCGCCGCACGTAGCTGACCTGCCGATCGTAGGCGCCGATGTTGTAGGGTGCCGTGGCGAAGCAACGGAGCTCGTGCCAAAAGTGCTCGGCATGCTCGTACAGGAAAGGCCGCAACGCCTCTGCCGGGCTGCTGCTGAGCGCCGGCGGCGCCGGCGGGGAGCTTTCTCCACTGCCCCTGCCCCTGCCCCTGCCGCTGGCACGACTGCTGCCGCCCCCGCGCCCCGCCACCATCTGCGCTGCACGCCGGCTGGCAGTGGCCGCTGCTGCTGCGGCCGCGCTGGTACCTGCGCCGCCTGCGCCTCCGCTGCCAGTCAACGGCTCCACGCCATAAGCCACCAGTAGGCCCATCACAAAACCCCGGACAATAGTGGTGTCTTCTGTCTGCAGCAGCGCCCGCAGCTCTCTGTCAATCCACTCTGCAGGCAGGAGGGGGCAGGCGGGCACGAGGCAGGCTCAGGGGCTCTGCAGGCAAAGGGGGCAGTTCGGTGGGTCGACCTGCCCCAGCCGCAGCTCTCGGACAGCTGTGAAGTGGAAGTACTTTCAAGAGACAGCGGGCTGCCCTGCTAGCGGCTCACCAGCCGGCTGCCTGGCTGGCCCGCTGTACCTGGCATGGTCCCACACACGCCAGCCACAGGCACAGCGCGGCCAGGCCCGCTCGCCGTCCCACACCCAGCACACCCTCCTTCCTGCCCTTCCTCTACGTACTCAGCAGCACCCCCAGCTCACCCTCCCCCCCGCCCTTGGGCACAGTGTGCTGCCTGGCGCACCTGTGAGGCGCCGCTCACGCACGCTGCCGCTGCCCAGCGAGATGCGTGCGGACTCGGAGCCGAGGGGTACCGCCCACAGGTCCTGCATGGGCGGGGCAGCGGCAGGGGGCAAGGGGACAATTTGAAGGGCCGCATTTGAAGCTAGCTGCTCAACCATGAAGGCACCATTGTGCAACACCCAGCAGGCACTGGCACCCCTAGAGCACCTGGCACTGGCACCCTCAAGCCCTGTAAGCCATGGGCAGTATCAACTGGCAGCACTGCGTGACAGCAGCAGCAGCAGCGACAGAAGCGGGGTGCCAGGTTGGCACACCGCAGCCGAGGCCAGCACACCCCCCCAGCCCGCCCTCACCTGGTCGTAAATCTGCCGCCGCCAGAGCAGCACATAATCCTCTTCGCTCACCGGCCCATCAGCCTGCCCGCCCCCCAGCACCCCCCAACGGCCATCCGCTGCCGTTCCACCGCTGCCGGGGCGGTAGGCCCCTGCCTGCAGCCGCTGCTGCAGCCGCCAGAAGTAGGGCCGAGGCCCTGCATGCTGCGCCTGGCCCCCCGCTGCAGCTGCCTGCCCTTGCTGCTGGGCATAGCCGGTGCGCCCCGTGCCTGCCTCACTACGCAGCTGCTGCCGCCCCCTGCCACTGCTGCTGGCCCGCTGCTGTGCCTGCTGCTGCTCGTAAGGGTCTAGCAAGCCAGCCACCCCCAGAAAGTCCTGCAGCCGCTGCAGCAGCGGCAGCCCGCTGTCCTCGCTGCCGCCCGGCCCGCTGCCCTCTGTGACCAACTTGGGGGAGGCTGGCACCTCGCGCTCCTTGTACGTCCCGCTTTCTGTGATGTCGTACAGGACTGCAGAGGGGCAGGGAAGAGGCGGGACAGGGACAGGTGGAGGCAGAGGCACATCTTGCTCCATGATAGGGTCCCACTGGCGGTGATGTCACATGCGCACTGCCAGGGAGCTGTGAGAGTGAGAGAGGGAATGAGAGATGGCACGGGAGTGAAGGAGGCAGAGGAGCGTGAGGAAACGGAGCCGGGGGTGTGAGGGGCTCGAGCGAGCAGAGCGGCAGTGCCAGCTCGAGCGCACCCGGTTGCGGCTGCGCCAAACAGTGCCCACACACAAACGTGCAGCCAAGACTAGGGAGGCGACAGCTGCGCTCACGCAGCCCCCGCCGCACCTGACACCAGGCGCGCCTTGCACAGCGGGCAGAAGCGCTTGTGGCCCAGCCACCTGGGAGATGGTCAGGGTCATGGGGAGCAAGAACGCAGGGTAAGCATAGAGGCGACACGCCGGCCCGCCGACCGACCAGCAAGCAGGCAGGCAGGCAGGCAGCCCGTCGGCAGTCGGTGCCTCTCCATGTTCATGCTCGCTGCACCTCGGCAGCTACCAATTGATCCAGGCAACGGCAGCCACTTGTGGGACACGACCCAACTCCGGCCATCCAGGAGATGCATGCGTGCCAGCATACGTGCATGCAGGTGGCGAGACAGCCTTGTTGTCTACATGAGCTCCAGCCCACAGGCACCCCCCACAGGGCAGCAGCAGCAGGAGGCAGTGCAGTGAGCACCTTGTGATGCAGTCGTGGCAGAAGACGTGCATGCAGGTGGTGACCACCGCCTTGTCAGATAGCTCCACAATGTCCGTCAAGCCTGGTGGGTGCAGCAAGTGGACAAAGGGAGCATGCGGCCTGGGAGAGTGAGACTATGGGGTAACCAATGGAAGGAGGCAGCCCCGAAGGCTTGCCTAGCGCCGACGCGGGGTTTGGGGGGTTTGGGCATCCCAGGCAGGCCGCTGAACTCACAGATGGGGCAGGTGGGCAGCTCCTCGCCCTCCTCTACGTCGCTGGCCTCGTGCTCGCTGTGCTGCAGCTCGAAGCCGGTGTAATGGACCGGCGCTGCTGTTGTTGGCGGCTCGCTTTCTGGCGGCGCCGCCGCTGCCGCCACTGCCACTGGTGGCGGCGGACCCACTGCATAGCGCTCCTTTTCAGGACGCTTCTGGCGCTTACGTCGATCCTCGGAAGGCTGCTTGCCGCTGCTGCGCTCGGGCTGGCGAGCGGAAGGCTTTTCGGCCGCGCTCGGCTCGGCTGGCAGTGCCGCCCAAACGCCGCTGCCCGGCAACCAGACCTGGCGTAGCTGGTGCTGCTCATGGGCCCTGCCTTGGCCGCTCATGACGCCCGCTGGTGCCGCCCGACCACCCAGCGGGCCTCTCGCCGGCGCAGCGCGCCTCTGATCGGTGCTAAATTGATGTCAAATATGTGGGCAAACCGTGAAGTACGCGCAGCGTGGCAGGCGGCATTGTCCAGGACCCCCTGCTGCAGCCCGCCACCGCCGCCGCTGCCCGCCTGGCACCTTGGGTACTGCGACGGATGGCACCAAACAAATACCCCCAAGTGTTGCCTGCCCAACCCTCGTTCTCCACTGCACTGCACGTGTACGCTTTTTCACAAGGTTGGTCCGGCGACCTTTATAAGGAGCTGCTGAGCTGCGCTGCGACCAAGCACCCGCCCATGTGCGCCGCCGCACCACCGGTGAGCCACCACCTGCGGCTGACCAGGCTTGCTCCTCTGCTGTGCACCGAAGCTTTGCAAACCAGCTGCTTAGTCAGCCGCTCAGCACCACCACCACCCTGTCTCGCTCACTGCCGGCGCTGCTCCCCCCTGCCTCACTGCCTCAATGATCCTGCTTCGCTCACTGCCGGTGCCTCACTGAAACTGCCTCGCTCGCTGCCGGTGCTGCCGCTGGCCCAGCTGCTAAAGCCAGCTGCTCAATCAGCCGCCCAGCTCAGCCTCCGCCCTGCTCTCACTGCCGGTCTGCTGCCGCCTGCCTCACTGCCTCACTGACCCTGCCTGCCTCACTGGCGGTGCTGCTGCTGGCCCAGCTGCTGGAACCAGCGGACGGGGTAGTCCAGGAAGCGCTGCAGGGAGGGGGCCATGCGCAGCAGCGGCTGCACGCGCGCGTGCATGGCGGCCCAGGCCTACAAGCGGGTGGGGGCGGCAGAGGGGGCAAAGTCAGGCAACCGTGGCATGTATTCTGCGACAGCGTTGCATGTCGGCGCGTTCACAGAGAGGGGTGGATGCAAGCGTGCAGAGGCGGTGCAGGGCTGCAGAGAGAGTGGGCAAAGGAGGCAGCAGCGAGGAAGCACACAGGGTGGTGCTAAGAAGGACACCGTGCCAAGTGGGCACGTGTGGAGTTGGGATGGGGGCTGACCATGACGGATGACCGTGACGGAGGCAGCTGCCCGACACACCCTACCTGCTCCCCCGGGCACCTCACACCTGTATGTGGTGGTAGGGCGTGCCGGTTACCAAGGCAGCCGGCAAACCCGCGTCCAAACTGCACCCCACCATGCCCTGCCACCTCAATCAGCGCCCAACCCTGCCCCCACAATCCGCCTGCCCTTGCGCCCTGAATCGGCTCCCAATCCCTCACCTCCATGTGGTAGGGGCGCGACTCAGGCGCCCAGTAGCGCATGCGCAGAGAGTTCCACAGGACGTACGTCATCATCAGGCCGCGCATGCCCGAGGAGAGTGCGGCCAGCACGGCCTGCACGGTGCAAGAATTGGGGGGTGGCCACGTCCGGGGGGGAGGGCTTGAGTGTGGGGTGTCAGCGAGGTGCCGGGCAGACAGGCCAGGGGCATGGCACCTGGGTCTGCTGCCCAGGTGCCATGCCCCGGGAGTGGGACTTGAGTGTGGGGTGTCAGCGAGGTGCCGGAAAGACAGGCCAGTGGGCGATCTGGTGCCCAGGTGCACGGGTTAGGAGGATCCCCGCCCGGGGAGGGGGACTTGAGTGTGGGGTGTCAGCGAGGTGCCGGGCAGACAGGCCAGGGGGTGATCTGCTGCCCAGGTGCCATGCCCCGGGAGTGGGACTTGAGTGTGGGGTGTCAGCGAGGTGCCGGAAAGACAGGCCAGTGGGCGATCTGCTGCCCAGGTGCACGGGTTAGGAGGATCCCCGCCCGGGGAGGGGGACTTGAGTGTGGGGTGGCGGTGGGGTGCAGTAGAGTTTGAGGGTCCAGTCGGCCAGCCGCTGCCCAGGCTGGGCTGGGGAAGAGGGGCAGCTGAGAGCGCGCCCTGCTGCAAATAGCACGGCCCCTCGTTGACCCACCACACCACTGCCAGTCCCCAGCATTGTGCATGTCTGAAACAAGGGCACACACAGGCAAATGTGTGGACACGGCAACTGATCAAACTACGGCGGACAGCGCACACAATGGGCACACACGGGCACGTCCTCCCCCGCCCCACCTGGAAGCCCAGCGCAATCTCAATGTTAGCGCCAAAGCGCTTGATGGCGGGCTGCAGGAGGCAATGCACACGAGGAGGCAAGGGGGCGCAGGTGGTGAGGCCGTCAATCGCAACGGCAGTTGGCCTTGACAGCAGGGTGCAGGAGGCAGCACAGAGGAGGTGCGCAACGCCGGTCAGAGTTGGAGTGGCAGGGCAGATGGAAGATTGCAAGCAGAGGCGGGCGCCGGGGGCCAGAAGGGGAGGGCAGGGCTGGGTCACCCGGCTTGCTGCCTGACCCACACACATCTGCGCAGCATGGCTTGTTAGGCTCTCCCACAAATTGCCCCCCAACCTCCCTGCCCACCTCGCCCTGCTCCATCGCCGCCAGCGCTGTGCGACCATAGCGTGCCCACAGCGGGTGCCCGCCAAAGCGCGCGCCCAGTGCGGCCAGTGTGGGCTGTGCAGCCGCCAGCGCCAGCGGCAGCATGCCCATCCACAGGGAGGGCGCTTGCATCATGATTGTAACGAGCAGGAAGTGGAAAAACTCGGTTGACTGGGCCACCTGCTGCAGCCAGGGCGCCACGGCGGCGGGGAAGGGGCGCAGGGCGGGCAGGCCGAAGCGCAGGTAGACCTGCGGAGGAGAAGCGGGTGTGTGGGTTGCAGGGGGAGGCGGTTGGATGGGTGGTTGGAGAGCAGTTGGCGGGAGCAGGGCACGGCGAGTTCCACGGCACAGCGCTGGCGGCTGCACCAGCAGGCTGCACACCTTCAAGGACGTTTCAAGTGCACCCCCAGCAGCGCGGCCGTCTCTGGCGGCATCCCCAGGTGGAATGCACCCCCACACATGCAGCCACACTGCCGGCCGTCGTCTGCCCCCCTGCCCATCATCTCCCCGCTGCCTTGTTCCCAACATCCCTCACACACGGCCCACCTTGTACCCGCAGGCCACCAGTGCGGTGCGGCAGAACAGGAAGTAGGCCTGCCAGGCGAGGTACTTGTTCAGGGGCTGCATGGAGACGACGGTTGTCGCCAGCATGACCACATGTGCCAGCAGCAGGACCAGGTCGCCGGTGGCGCCTGCCCAAGCAGCAGCGGCGCTGCCCGTGCCGGCAGTGCGGCGCGCCGCCGATGCCGCGGCGTCTGCCGCCGCGCGTGCGGCGGCCTGCGCTGCGGATGCTGCGCCCGCTGCCGCGGTGCGGGCGGCGTCAGCGGCGGCAGATGCCGCCTGGCTGGCAGCAGATGGCGCCGCGGGCGTCACCAGCGCCACATCAAAATCAGGGTCGACTTCCTTCTTGTACCACTTGGCCTGGAATTTGACCTCCAGAGCTTCCTTGCCTGCAAGCAGGAACAGCATAAATCGTGCATTGGTGGCCTTGTCGGGTGGCTGCCGAGCAGGCGTGCACAGCAGGCGACCGACCGTACACGTGAGGCTGCTCACTCCCCAGGTTGCTCACCCGGAGGGATCTCCAGGTTGACACGGTAGGCACGCCAGCGCTCATCCGACTCCCAGTCAAAAGCTCTGCAAATGGGGTTGAAACAGCAGGGGTCAGGGCAGCAAGCCTGGCCTCTCTTGGCAGGGACCACCGCCCCCTTTGGCGGCAGGCGTGCCCCGCTCCCGCCGCCGCCGCTCCCAGCAGGCCAGGCGACAGGGCGCGTCGGAGAGGCGATATGGTTGCCGCATGTCCCTGAGCGCCCTCACGGGTGCTGCTTGGACCGCGCTGCAGCCGCAGCGGCGACTGACGGGTTCTAGCGCATTCCTTGATGGCGCACCTGAACGCCTCCAGCTTGTCTGACATGGTGTCCAAGTGTAGGTGATCAGCGGTAAACGGAACAGACTCGATCAAGCTCACCTCGCCCCTCCTCCGCCTTGTCATGCAAGCAGTGCAGCGGCGGTACGCAGCCCCCTGCCTCCTGCCGCACTCGAGTGCGGCACACCTCCCACACAGGGGGCTGCACATGGTCGACAGGCGGGAACAAACATGTTTCAAAACGACACATGATGCATGCCGGCCTCCAAAGCAACAGATCTGCAAAGTGAAGGCGTCACTACCTCTTCCTTGGGCGTGGCGCCGTCGCCTGCGCCTGCCGAGCACCCGCCCTCAGTCTGGTCAGGAGACATAGGCAGCCTCACGCCCAGCCATGTGACTCTCCCATGCACAGCAGCAATCATGTTACATTTTACAACGTACAAGAACAGGGGTATGGCGGGAAGGCGAGGCGAGAATGAAACCAAGGGGACGAGCTCGTTGTGAGACCAGGAGCGGCGGCAGAGCATGCCAGTCTCAGCGGCAAATCAGCGCTACTTTTGCCCCCGCGGAATCTCCTCCATTTCGGTGTACATCTCCATGGGCTGCGGCCTGCCGTGCGAGGAGTTCCTGAAAGCCGCTGAGTTGCCGCGCGGCAGCGGCCGGGCGCCGGAAGCGCCCTCCCGGTGCTCCCCACGGTACGTCGGCAGCACCTCAGTTTCAGCCGCGCTGCTGCTGTCCCGACAGTCTGCTGAGGCAGGGTTTCCGCCCTCCAGATCCATCCAGACAGCGCCGGGCACCGACTTGAGCCTGTCCAGCATCAGGCGGGCTGCGCTGCCAGCCGCGCCCTCGCTGCCCAAATCCCCTGGGCTGCCGCCGCTGCCGCTGCCGGCGGCGTCAGTGGCTGCGCTGGCTTGCAACCGCCTGTGCTGCAAGCCATGCTGCAGCTTGATGCCGCCACTGGTGGCCCCGGCAGTCAGCGGCGGAGCATAGCGTGGCTGGCGCCCCGCCGCCTGCCCCGCCGCTGGCGCCGCCTGCCCTCGCAGCTGCGCCTGCACGGCCTGGCGCGTGGCAAGCAGCTGCATGCTCGCTGTTGCACTCACAGCACACATGCCGGCGCTTGTGCCGCAGCAATGGACACGGTCGGGACTGATCAGGAAATGACGAGGCACTCTACTTTTGGCCGGCTGTCGCACATACACGGGCTAGGCCAGTAGGGCAACGCAGGTTGGTGCGAGTCGTCTGGCCCGACGAAATGGAGGACTGCGCCTGCCCAGCCTGCTGTGGACGCCCCCCCCGGCGGTCCCCGAATGCCCCCGCTGTTACAAACATGACATGGCCCTCAAATGACGTTCATTGATCCAGTGCACTACAGAACCACCACGGGGTGTTTCAAATCTGTACATCTTATGACTAATTATGCAAGCAGATGCCAAGCAGTGCTTACAACAGGCTGCAGCACAGCACGACAGCTGCTGCCAGCAGCACGCCGGCCCCCGGCCGGGCGCTAGCACACCCACCAGACGCAGGCTTACTTCCGCCCTGCAGCTCTCCCATCTCCTGCTGCAACCAATACACACTGACTTTCGGCGCACTGCCTGCCGGTGCTCCCCCCACCTCTGAAGCGCCCTCAGCTGCGGGTGCAGCACCGCCTGCCGTGCCGCCCTCCGCCCCTCCAGGCTCCGCCTGCGGCTGCTGCCCGCCGCTCCCGCCACTGGTCTGGCTTGCTGCCGCAGCGTCCGCCTCTGCAGGGTAGAAGAGGAGCACATGCGGCTGCCACGGCAGCAGCAGCAGCGCGCTGTCGTTGAAGCGCCCCGCCTGCTGCTCCGCCTCCACAGACACAAACAGGGCTACGGCATCGCTGCTGAGGTTGACAGCAAACGAGGGGCTGCCCGCCAGGGCACCCAGTGTGCCGCCGCCACCACCGCCGCCGCCGCTGCCGCTGCTGCTGCTGGCGTCGCTGCTGCCGGCGCCAGCTGGCAGCACAGTGGCGCTCACATTAGCTGGCGCCAGCTGGGCGTCTTTGAACTCAGTGGGGAACACCAGGCTCTCTGAGCACTGCAGCAGCCGGCGGGCAGCGGCACACTGCGCCTCGCTGGCGCTGCCTGGCAGCGACACCGGCGCCTCACACGGACCGCTGCCGTCGCTGGCGGCTGCCCGTCGCTCCGCTGCGCCGCCGCCGCTGCCTCCCAGCACCAGGGGTGCCTCCCCGTCGCTGCCGGCGCTGGCAGCATCGACAAACGGATTGGGTGTTGCCTCGCCTGTTGTGTCGTCCAGCTGCGGAGCCACTGCTGTGGGGCAGAAGCGCAGGCGAATGAGGAAGCCGGACGCGTCTGCTGGGCCGCTGCCGCTGCCGCTGGCTTCCCCCACAGCCGGCAGCACATCGGATGCCAGGCTGGCACTCCAGGCCAGGCGGCTTCCAAAGGCGGGGGCAAGGGCGCTGGCGGATCGAAAAAGCGGCACCACTTGCTCGGGGCGGGTGGCGGCGTATGGGATGCCCTCAATCGTCAGCTCGCCTGCGGGGCAGCGAGCAGTAGGATTTGCAGGCCAAAGCAAAGAACGTGGGACGCAGGCACGAGGGTCAGAGGGCGGCGGGCTCTAGTAGGGCTCTCGCTTTTGGCAATGCTGGCCTGGGGCGGCCCTGCCCGACAACCACCATAATCCCCAGCCCTTTCCCGCCGCACCACAACTGTTGCCGGCCCCGGCGCTAGCCGCTGGGCAAGGGCACACTGCCAGTCCCCGCACCAGCGGCTGAGACCCCCCACAGCTACCCTAGCGCCAGCCCTTGCACCACACATCAAACACCGCAAGTCCTAGCTGGGAAGTCCCTCCTCCCCTTCCCTAGTCCTTGCAGCCGCCTACCTGTGACCGCCACAGACAGGTCGTTTGTGAGGTGGACCTCCAGCCGGTCACCCGCCCCTCCACCGCTCCTCACGCCACTGCAGGCACAGCGCATGGATGCCGGGGAGCAGGGGGTGGGTGCGTCAATGAGCTGGCTGTAGGACCGCCCAGACAAAGGCAGCTTCCAAGGGGGCTGAACACTGCGCTGGTTGGATGGCGCACATGCTGCCAGCATCTCTCCTCGCAGCACGTGGCCATGCAGTGGCAGCTGCAGCGCCAGCCTGCCAGACATGGATGCAATTTCGTTCCACACGCATGTAAGGAGCGCACCTGACCAGCACTGGGCGGAAGAAGCGGGAGGCGAGGTGGTGCACCAGGCGCCAGCTGCCGTCTGAGTTGATACTGCTCCAGGAGGGGCCCTGCAGGTGGGCGGGCAGGTGGGCAGGTGGGTGGGCAGATGGGCAGGTGAGATGGAGGAGGAGTGGGAGGGGGATCCTAGCCAGGCAAGATATTATAACATTATAATGAATGGAAATTATATAAGATTGTATAAACATTATAATGCAGGAATGCAGGTACGCCTGAAGCTCATGCCTGGCGTGCAGACCAGGCAGGCGGGCGGGCAGGAGGGCAAGGGACCGCAAAAAACACAGTGTGCCAGACGGCCATGCTGACGTCACACGGCGTGCAAGCAGCAGTGGCGGACCGCCTCCTCCCCCTCTCCCTGCCCGCCTGCCGGCTCCCACCTGCCAAATGTCGTTCAGCTGCCAGTAGAGCACACCCATGGTCTGTAGGCCGGCCAGGGGGCAAGAGCAAGGTCGATGGCAGGCAAGCATGGTTTCTCATGCAGGGAATGGACGCATGTGGACCTTCTTGACAGGCACCACATGGGCGGGCCCGCAGGGCAGCGAGGCCATCACACTTGGTGTGAGCAAGCTGGCGAGCAACAGCTGCACACACTTGCTGCACACTGGAAAGGCAGTGAGTCTATCTACCATCTCTGTGCCTGCACTCTTGCATCGCCATCTAACATGCTACCTGTGGAGGCAGCATACCACCCCCCACCTGCCCCTGCCTGCCCCCCGCCCACCTGCGCCGCAGGGTCCGCCTTGTTACGTCGCCACTGGTGCACCGCCGTCTCATATGCCAGCCCCTGCTGCAGCTGCGTGAGGTACGTGAAGGCCGCGTACCGCCGCTGTGCCTCCTGCTGCTGCTGCTCCTGCTGCTGCTGCGCCTGCTGCGCCCGCTCAGCGCTCTGCTGGCGGAACGCGGCCACCAGATCTGCAAGTGCTGCGGTCCGCTGCTGGGTGCGGTTGCTGCCCCCAGAGGTCAGCCACTGCAGGAGCGCCTCCCCTGGCTGGGCAGGCCCTCGCCCCTGTGGCCCTTGCTGCTGCTGTGCCGCCTGGTCGGGAGGCAGGGTCAAAAAGTGGCGCTCCAGCTGCGCCGCCAGCTCAGCGAGGCCGTTGGCGTGGCGCATGCGGAACTCCGTCATGGGGGCGGACAGGGCCCAGTCCTCAGGGGCGGTCACTTGCTTGTAGGCTGCAGCGGCAGCGGCGATGGCAGCAGCAACAGGGGCCGGAACGTCATGCCAGGGTGGCACGCGCCCCCTTTGAGTAAGCCCCTGCTCATCCCTCAGGATGGTCCTGTGCCCTAGAGGTCGGGTCAGGAGCCTGGCTCCCCATCGCACAGCCCTGACAGCAGCTGTAGCACTCCTGCCATCCAGGGCAGCAATGTCGCTCGCCAGCAGTGGCAGCAGCATGCACAGTCGTGTGCCTGATGTTCACACCCGCCACAGAGGGGAGCTGCAGGGCACCCACCCGACCGCCTCATGACATGAGAGGCTGCTGTGCCAGGAGCGCACCTGCCATGGAGGGCAGCGACATGAAGCCGTACTCGCTCACAAACTTGGCGGGCGGGTAGGTGGCGGGGGAGAGGGCGTCGTCGACATAGTTGTAGTAGTGGACGTCGCCAAAACTGGGGTCGGCAACGTTGCCCCAGCTGCGGGGTGAGGAAAGAAGGGAGGTGTTGAGGGGACATCGGCAACGCTGCCCCATCCGCGGGGATATGGGGGCAAGGGGCGGTTTTCGAGAGGTCATATCAGATTAGTGGTACTAATGAACAAAGGAGGGTGTTGTAGATGCGGGCATTGCCGAGGGAGAGGTATTGCCATGCCGCCCCATTTTGTGGGGGAAGGGGGGAGGAACAAGCAGAGGCTACAGACGGGAGAAGAGGGTCAAGCAGTGGTGTGTGCCCCGTCTGTGCCGCCGACCCCATGAGTCCCCAGGCGCACCGCTTGGCGTATGGCTCCCGGCTGATCAGGCCGTTGGATGGGGATGTGTCCACGTAGGTTGCGTTCGGGTCCACAGACAGCACCGCCTGCGGGAGGCAGTGAGTTTTGATGGTCATATACTAAAGTCAAAGTCGCCAGGGGACAGGCGAAACGAGTTGCCAGTGCACACCATGTTTCTTGCACGGCCCACCCCCCGCCCTCACGTCACCATGCGTCAGTGCCTGCTCGTCTCCACCCCAGCAGGAGAGCAATTTTCCAAATACCAGTTGCCGGCAACGCTGTGTCAGCTGGCAGAGAGGGTCACTTCCTGCAGGCGGCAACGCCACACCATCTGTAATAATTCATAGCGCATAATACAACAACACACAACCTCACCTGCCTCACCACGTCCACAAACAGCTTAGTGAAGTCGGCGGCATACAGCTTTGGGTTGACCTGGGTGGGCAGGAACCAATCGAATGCGGCTTCGTTCTCGTTGTTTCCGCCTGCTCAGGGGTGACCGGAGGGAAGCAAGGGGTGGGAGAGGACAGGGTGGAGAGGGTGGGACGGAGCGGAGCATGGGGCCGGAGTGAAGCGGGAGCAGCCTGGCAAGCATCGGCTGGCGCACGCCTGGTGATGCATTTGGGGCGCCCTGCCTTCCCTGCCTGCCCTGCTTTGATACCGATACAAGTTGCCTCATCTGCCGAGGCCAATTCAATTTCTCACCCCATATGACGACAGAAGGGTGGCTGCTCAGCCGGGAGACGTGGTGGGTCACCTCCAGCCAGGCCTGCAGGCCAACGCGAGAGGCGGCGTCAATGGACAGGGCTGCCTTTGCTGCCAGCGTGTGCACCGAGCCGTCTGTGCCCAGTCACCTGCCAGCCCCGCGGGCAGTCCCTTCCTGCTGCTTTTACAAGGCCACCAAACACAGCAGGGTGAACACCACTGGATGCAGCCTGCCTGCTGGAACGAAGGCCACCGTGCCAGCAGCAGCGACAGTGCCGCCGCACCAGCAGAATCCAGGCGCACCTCCCGCATGGAAGGGCACACGTGCTCCAGATGGATAGCGTCACCACCCCACAAACCCCACGGACATCACACCCCTCATCCCCGCATCACCACACCAGCCCCGGGCGCACCTCCCGCAGGAAGGGCGCATGCCGTGGGTACAGGGCGCAGGCAAACATGGCCTCCTGCCACACCAGCACCCCCGCCTCGTCACATGCGTCGTAGAAAGCCTCTGGAGGGACACAAAGGAGGAGGGTGAGTGGGGAGGGCAGGACGGGGGGAGTAGCTGCGGAGTGAGGGGGGCGGGGCAGCTGCAAGGGCGCTCGGGTGCTGCCGCTGGCAGTGCAGCCTGCCGGCATGTGAGAAGGCGCCGGCGCCAGCGCCAGGCCACTAGAAGTACCGATGGCAAGCAAGCGCTGCGCCCCGCTGCGGTCGTGCGCCTGGCACCACCGCCCCTCTTCCAAGTGTTGGCAACGTACCGGGGAAGTAGCGGCCGCCGCCCCACACCCGCAGCATATTCATGTGCGCCGCCTTGGCATCTACTACCAGCCGGCGCAGCTGCCCGGGCGTGACGGCCTGCTCAAATATGTGGGCGGGCACAATGTTGGCACCTGCGGAGGGGAGGGGAGGGCGGTGAAGGGCGCCAGGGGAGGCAGTGGAGCGAGGGGGTGGAATGATATGCGTAAGCAAGCAAGCCAGAGAGCTGCACCTGCTGGGGATGACCATGCAAGTGCAGGTGCCCAAAAGCAACCAGCAGTATGGACAACATGGATTGCATGAACTTGCAATCAGATGTGGTACAGCCAGACCCGGTGCCGCACCATGTGGCACATGCAGCGCACCGACCCACCTCTGGCGTACAGCGGCTGCCCGTTTAGGCGGAAGAAGAACGTCTCCCCAGCGCCACCTGGCAGTGGGTCTGTCACCAGCTCAGCAGAGCGCAGCCCGATGCGCCGGGTCATGCTGCTGGTGTGAGCAGACGGGGAGGCACCTTCTGCTGCAGGGGCAGCGCCCTCGGCTGCCGGTGCGGCAAGCCTGCTGTCGCTGGCGGGCCTGTAGGTCAGCTGCAGCGTGTAGAGAGGCTGTGCACCCAGGTCGTGAGGCCACCACAACTCTGGGTTGTCAATCACAACACGCAGGCTGTGCTTGACAGGGGCCGCTACCAATGCTGCACTGCCTGCAACCTCGCTGGCTGATCCGTCGCCTTCCGCTGCCGGCCAGGGGCAGCTGCCGCCGCCGCCGCTGCCGCCGCCTGCTGCTGTGCCACCCGCTGCTGCATCCTCCTGCGCAGCTGGAGCAGTGCTGATGTCAGCCTGTGCCTGCCAGCGCTGTTTCCCATCAGGACTGATCACTTCCAGCAGCAACTGCCCACGCTCTGCCTGCTCTGCCTGCTGTGCTGCTGAGTCAGCGCCAGCAGTGCTGGCTGCCTGCCGTGGCGGCGGCAGCAGCAGACCATCCGCCGCCACTTCGAAGCTTCCGTTGTCGAACCGGCGCTGCCGCACCGCCATGCCTGCACAGGGGGCAGCGTGCAGACGTCGCCAGCTTGGCAGCTGTCTGTCAGGCACAGGCTGTGCGCAGGTGGCACCTGTCTCCCCGCCTTTGCAGCCCCCATCCTGTGCTCCTTTTGCACTTTGCACTGCTCCTGGCAAACGAACTCGGTCCGGCAGCTGCCCTTCACCGCCCAGCTGGCAAATAACGCACTGCACACCCACCAGTAAGAGTGGCGCTGCTGTGCGCCCGAAGCTCCACTGCTCCTGAGATGCCGGCGGGCGCGAATGCCGGCCCCCAGTCCCTGCTCGTTACGAAGGAAAGGGAGTGCGTGCGTCAGTGCTGCCAGTGCCAGCCATGCTTGCCCCTCAGCAGCTGCATGCTGTGGGGGTGATTTGGGCTGGGTGGTGGTGTGCCTCTGGCAGGCCCCTGCCTGCATCCCGTGTACCAACCTCAAGCCCAGGAGCGCTGCGCTTTGCCCGACATCGTAAGTAATTCTGCCGCTCGCCCGCCCACCCGCCCACCCACCAGCCAAAGTCGCTTGCCGCCTTGCGGATGAAGTTGTAGCCGGGCAGGGCGCCCACCAGCTGCAGGCAGGGCGGGAGGGGTAGAAATGCTGGTACTTTTCGGCAGGGTGGCGAGTGGGCAGGCAGGCAGGAAGACGTGAGAAGGGTTGCCTGCAGGCAAGCAGGGTGGGCAAGGCAACAGCACTGGCTCACTCACTGGTGACGGTTGCGCATCGCCACATGCAAGCTCCGGCCCGGTCCCAGGCCCCTCCATGCACGCGCACCTCAACAGGCGCCTCACTTACCACCATTCACCCACCAGCTTGACCACTCACCCTTTGAGGTATTGACCCAGGTATTGATTAAGGTATCCACTTGCACCCACCTGGTTGGCTGGCACATCATAGGGGTATGCCTCCTGCTCCGCTGCCGCGTAGGCGGGTGCTGAGAAGAGTGTCACGCCGAGCAGGTTGCGCCCCTCCGACAGCAGCCGTGTGACGTCAAAAGAGTGCGGGCGGTGCGCGTTGGCGGTGCGCCCGAGCGCCACGCTGTTCAGGCTGACCTCCGAGACTGCACACAGGGAGGGAGGGAGCAGTAGTGAAAAGGCAGGGGCGTGGTTAGCGAGGGCTCAGGGCGAGCTTGAAGTCCAGGCTTTCCTTCTGGCCTCGCTGCTGCTCGTCTCTGCCTCACAACCGCAACCCCCTGCCCACACCCGCACACCCGTATCCATCCCAGAGCCCTGATGCAGCAAGTGGGTGCCTGCCATCTTTCTGGCTGTGGTATCCAACCCTTGAAGCACACACACCGCCTCCCGCCCCCGCCCCCGCACGCACCCGTGTCCAGCCCTTCAAAGTGCAGGAGCACAGCGGCGTGGCGCAGCAGCTGTGGCGGCGCCTCAAACTGCAGGCTGAAGGTCCAGTTGTCCCAGGCCGCCCACCGCTGCTCCAGCTCCCCAAATCTGTCGGCGGGATGGGAGGTCAGCTTTGGGTGGGCAGGCTTGAGGGTGGAGATGGAGGGGCAGAGTTGCGGGGCAGAGGGGCGGTGCCCCCTAGAGGGTGCACAACAAGGGCACCGCAGGGTGGGACACAAAGAAAGGCAATTGCAGGGCAGACTGTTGAGCCCACCTGTAGAGAGGGTCCCCCACGATGCCCGCCTGGTGAAGCAGCTGCAGGGCTGCTGCCGGGACGGCCACTCCCTCTAAGCTCACGTTGCCGAAGCCGCGGCTGTTGTCCAGCCGCCAGCCTGGCAAATCGTGCAGGGGCAGGGCCGGCACAGCGGCGGCCACTGACGTCACCGCTGCCATTGAAAGCAAGAGCAGAATCAGAACATGTATGGGAGGCTGTGTGCTGGCCGTTTGGGTGCTGTCCATGGGGTTGTGTGCTGGCCTTGGAGGTTTGACTGACTGGTCGGTCGGCACGGCGCCGCTGCCCCGTCGCCCCCTGCCGGGCAGCACCGCCCTGCCACTGCTCTGCTCCGCCGTGTTATGATCCTGCTGCGACAGCCTCCCAGCGGTCTGAAAGATGCCAGGTGGTTGCTGAGCCGCTCAAAGGGCCAGCCGCGGTCTCGAACGAGAAGAGCGACGCGCAGGGTTTGCGACACCAGAAGCCGGCAGGCTGCATGCGGCTTGAACACGCCAATTGAATGGCATCCAGCCATCGATGCAGCGATACGAGCGATCGAGCCAACCTAGAATGCGTGCCAAGCTGGCAGGCGGCGCGCCGGCGTCCATCACGCCCGCCCCATGCGCTCCTCTCTTGGCTGTCAATCAAATGTGTCACATTGCTGTCATGGTCATAAAGTTCAGCTCTCAGTACTTCAAAAATGGGGCTGTCTGCTGTGTATCAATGGCGGCCCGCAAATGGGCCACCCATGCCAGGCTGGCAGCGGGCCTCCCCCCCGCTCACGCCATCCCAGCGTCGCTGCTCTCTGCCGTGCTGCGTGGGCTCAGGGGGCTGCTTGCTGCACTAGAGGCCGCTAGTGCCACCCCTCCCGGCCCAGCTGCTGCCGCCTCCGCTGCTGCTGCCGCTGCTGCTGGGTCCGCCACTGGCGTTAGCCGCAGCACCGCCCCGACAGGCAGGTGGTCCGAGGGGTGCCAGCGGTTGGGCATGAAGCATTTGTCGACCAGAGGCCGCAGCTCCTGCTGCAGCGGCCGCATGACGGCACTGCAGGGACGATGAACGAGGGACGGGCCACGAGGATCGTGAGTGGGGGTTGACAACCGCAGGTGGGCGAGGGGAGAGCACAAGGCACCCTTCATCAGCCCTGCCCCTTCTGCGGCAGGCCAGCGCTCACCGCTCCCGCCAGCTGCCCCCTCTGCGATGCACGCTGCTCGTAGTAACTCCCCGCCCAGCCTGGCAGCCCGCCTCACCTGATGCCCATGTGGCGGCTGCACCAGATGAAGTCCAGCACACAGTGCGCCGGCCCCGTCTGCGCGGCACGGCAGGCGCATAGCAGGCTCAGCAGGAGCGGGCAGCAGCGCGTTTTGGGGTGACAAGATGGAAGGAGCCCAGCCATGCTGATCCCCTTGACATTGCTTGGCTAATCAGCTGGAGAGCAGGCATAGCACAGCGTGCCAGCCATCACCTAGCCACCGCTCAATGTGCCACTGCAGGCCACTGCCCGGTGCTCTGCCACATGGCCGCCTTCTCACAGCTTGGAAGCGCCCTGTCTCTGCACATGGGGACCGCCCGCCTGCTCCTGTGCCGCCTCGCTGCCTCCCGCCGGTCCCACAAACAACTGAAGGAGTGGGTTAGTTGCCAAATCAAGTCGCCCAGGTAGCCCTGACCCTTCTGGCCAGTCGGTCTGGAGGACCCCGCTCTCTAGCCTCGGTGTGGTGCGCACCCCTGATGTTTGCAGCGATTGCCTTGCTAGATACTTGGAAGACACCGTGGCAGGGGCCCGGGCAGGGTGCTGTGCCATTGGAACTGCTGGCGCCAGGTGGCGTGTGCTCTCCGTTCCTGTTTATTTGTCTATGCTGTGCAATGAACAAGCCGCTAAAGGGTGCTTCTACTGTATAAAACATCTAGCAAGCGTGTCAAACGTTGCCAAGCCGTGTTTACAAAAAGCTGCAGCACAGCACGACAGCTGCTGCCAGCAGCATGCGCTAGCACACCCACCACACGCAGGCTTACTTTCGCCCTGCAGCTCTCCCATCTCCTGCTGCAACCAATATAAACTAACTTGAAGGGCACTGCCACCGGGCGCGGGCTCATTGCCCCAGCAACAGCGCCACTGGCCAGTGGCGCTGCTATGCGCGACGGGCGGGCTCATCTCTACATAGGCTCATCTCTATCTCGGCTACGCGTAGCTACGTCCCCTCTTGGTCCTTTGGGTCTCCTCGTCTCTGGCAACCATGGCTCAGCAGCTTCCAGCCATGCCGCCGGTGCCTGCACCAGGGGGCAACCCGCTCGGCAACCCAGCCAACCCGGCGCCGGGCTTGAATGCGGCAGACATTGCAGCAGCGGTAGCGCCACTGCTGGCTCCGCTGCAGGCGGGGCATGCGCAGGTCCTGCAGCGGCTGTCGGTGTTGGACGCGCGGCTGTCCAACGTGGGGCGCCGCGCGCAGAACAGTGCTACACAGCCGCTGACCCATGCGCGCCTGGTGCCGCTGGCCAAGGAGCTGCAGCCGGCCGCGGGCGCTGCCGCAGTGGGCGCCCTGCCACCGCATGGCACCTTCCCGGGCACCTGGGCAGAAGTGGAGACGGTGAGTGGAGCCGTGGTGTTGTGTGTGCACGACTGAGCGGTGCAAGCCGGCATACTCTCACCTGCTTTTGGCATGCCTGCAGCACTCCCAGCACAAGGCTCATGGCTTACCTCGTCCAACTGGCACTTTCCCACCCTGCCCATCCTTCATTTTATGCAGCTCACCCACGCGCAGCTGAACACGCTCTCCACTTTCTACGGCGAGCTGTTCGGTGGCCCCAACAGAAACGCAGGAGGTGCGTGCGTTACGCTCATTGTTGTCGCCGCCGAGCGTTGCACTGCGCCGCTGTAGAAGAGAGGGGTGGGCGGTGGGGCAGCACGGGCTGAGGGGCGCAGCATGAGCACGCACGTAAAGACGGTGCGTGGCTTGTGCTGCTTTGCACGACAGGCGAGCCTGCCAGGATTGGCTTTGGGCGCCGCCATCCCCTGCCAAACGCTGGGTCGTGCGGCGGGGCGCGCTGCCGTGCTGCCCAGCCTCAGCACACTTTGCGCTCCCCACTTTATTGCAACTGCAGCGCTGGCGCCCCGGCGCATAGCCTTCAGGGAGTTCATCACGCTGTGAAGCGCGCAGCACGCCCGTGCCGCACCGCCCACCGCGCCTGCGGGCCAGCAGCCCGCGCCATCGCGCCCACCGCGGCGCGCACGGCACCCCCTGCATGGGCGGCGCGGCACGCCGCTGGCATGAGCCAGCCTCAGGGCACCACCCCAGCCAGCCGCAGCCGCCTCTCCCTTCCCAGGGCATATCTCGCCCCGTCGACCGTGTGCAATCGCGCAGCCAGCTGGGCTGGCTCCCCTGTGCACCGCTATCTAGCCGGCGATCCCCGCGCAGCGCAGTGCCTGATTTGCGCGCCTGGTGTGCCCTGCGCCCCCTTGCCAATGCCAATGTAACCTGTATTGAACACCCCTCGCCCGCGCCTTGAGGCTTTCCCCGCAAAACCCAATTCTTCCCCTCAGCCCTTGCGCTGGCTTCCAATGTTCAGGGAGCTGCCCTGTCTCCACCTCACCCGCTGCAGCAGTACATATGCTGTACTCACATGCAACAGCACCCACGCCGTGATACCTTTGAGCAGTACCTTCCTCTGCTTTACTTTCATCCCTGTACCTTCCTGCCCCCTCCTGCCATCCCTTCACCCTGCCCCACACTTTCCGTTGCACCCGCTGCCTTGCTACCTGTGGCCCACAACTGCGGTCCTTCTCTGTCTCCCCATTCATCCCCACGCCCTGCTGTACCCTTCGGCCCACGTCTCTGCTTGCTATTCCCGCGTTACATGCGGCAGCGAAGCTGTGTGCTTTGTAAACAGCCTGCTCAATCATAGGGGGGGGAACCAATACAGGCTGCTCCAGCAGGCTCGCTGGCGGGGCAAGGCAGGTGCCGGGGTGCCCTGGAGGATTGGGCTCGGTGTAATAATTAAAAGGCTGACGTAGAAAGCTGGGGTGTGCTGGCTGGTGGTTCATTGGCAGCAAGATGATGTGGGCAAGTGCGAGAGGGAGCACTTGCGGCAGAGCGCGCCAGTCGGGGCAGGTACAACTGAAGCGGGCCGGAGGCAGAAGGGAGGAACCGACAACAAGGAGCGGCAGTGCATGGCTATCAAGGGGATGAAGGGAACATAGGCGCACGCTGGGTGGCGGGCATGCGTTGGGGGCGCTAAACCAAACCAAGCCTACTATGTGGCGCATGTTGGGTGAGGCAGCATCATGGTGTTTTCTTTCATTTGTGTTTGCTTGGGGCCGGCGATTGCAGCTTTGGAGCTCAAGTGTAGCGGGCAGGGCAGCACCCGGCTAGCAGGTGCGACAGCATCAACGAGCGCCAGGCACGCTGGGCATGCTGGGCAGGCCCCCCTCAACCGGAGAGCTCAAACGGGAGCTCCAGGTGTCGTAGCGGTACCGCCGCCGGCGCTGCCAGGAAGCTGCCGGCCGTGTCTGGCAGCAGGCCGTGGTGGCAGAGCGCCTCGCTGGCAAGCAGCACATAGTCTGGCAGCAGCGGGCGGCACAGCGCGGCCATGCGCGCGCGCTGCATCGACGTCAGCGCCTTGTCTGCGCCAGCGCAGGGGTGTGGGCGGGGGGCGGGGGGCAGAGGGCAGTAGGGGGTCGGTTGGGCAGTGGCTCTCTTGCAGGGGGCGTACAGGGCTGGGCGGGGGTGGGCGCCCGAGAGAGCATGAGGCCTCAACTGGAATGCGGCGGGTCGGGGTCCAGCAGCAGGGCTAGGTGCGCAGGAGCAGGCTTGGGGCGGGAGATGATGCGGGAAGGCAACATGGGGCCACGGCGGGGCAGCGCACTCACCGACTGCGCAGCTCAGCTCCAGCAGCGCCATCAGCGCCTGGTCGGGCTGCTGGCTCAGCAGGCCCACGGCCTCGGTGAGTCGCTGGTAGCGGGACATGCAGGAGCTGCAGGCAAGGGGGTAGGGGAGGACGAACGTTGCAGACCAGGACTTGAGTACGTTGCCACTCCAGGAGGGGCCCCTGCAGGTGGGTGGGCAGGTGGGCAGGTGAGATGGAGGTAGGGTGGGAGGCAGGGATCCTAGCCAGGAAAGAAAGGGAATGCAGGAATGTTGGTACCCCGGAGGCTCATGCCTGGGGTGCAGACCAGGCAGGCGGGCGGGCAGGAGGGCAAGGGACCGCAGCGTGCCAGACGGCCATGCTGACGTCGCACGGCGTGCAAACAGAAGTGGCGGACCGCCTCCTCCCCCTCTCCCTGCCCGCCTGCCGGATCCCCACCTGCCAGATGTCGTTCAGCTGCCAGTAGAGCACACCCATGGTCTGTAGGCCGGCCAGGGGGCAAGAGCAAGGTGAATGGCAGGCAGGCAGGCAGGCAGGCAGGCGGGCAGGCAGGCAGGCGGGCGGGAAGGCTGCCACGTGGGCGTGCGCGCAGGGCAGGGAGGCCACCACACTTGGTGCGAGCCAGCTGGGGGATGTTGTAGAAGTGGTTGTAATCAGGGTTTTGCCAAGCTGAGGAAGGGAGGGGGAAAGTGCTGTCCATGGGGTTGTGTGCTGGCCTTGGAGGTTTGACTGACTGGTCGCTCGGCACGGCGCCGCTGCCCCGTCGCCCCCTACCGGGCAGCACCGCCCTGCCACTGCTCTGCTCCGCCGTGTTCTGATCCTGCTGCGACAGACTCCCAGCGGTCTGAACGATGCCAGGTGGTTGCTGAGCCGCTCAAAGGGCCAGCCGCGGTCTCGAACGAGAAGAGCGACGCGCAGGGTTTGCGACACCAGAAGCCGGCAGGCTGCGGGTCGCTTGAACACGCCAATTGAATGGCATCCAGCCATCGATGCAGCGATACGAGCGATCGAGCCAACCTAGAATGCGTGCCAAGGCAGCGCGCCGGCGTCCGTCACGCCCGCCCCAAACCCTCCTCTCTTGGCTGTCAATCAAATGTGTCACATTGCTGTCATGGTCAAAAAATTCAGCACTCAGTACTTCAAAAATGGGGCTGTCTGCTGCGTATCAATGGCGGCCCGCAAATGGGCCACCCATGCCAGGCTGGCAGCGGGCCTCTCAACTGCTCACGCCATCCCAGCGTCGCTGCTCTCTGCCGTGCTGCGTGGGCTCAGGGGGCTGCTGGCTGCACTAGACGCCGCTGGTGCCACCCCACCCGGCCCAGCTGCTGCCGCCTCCGCTGCTGCTGCTGCTGCCGCTGGGTCCGCCACTGGCGTTAGCCGCAGCACCGCCCCGACGGGCAGGTGGTCCGAGGGGTGCCAGCGGTTGGGCATGAAGCATTTGTCGACCAGAGGCCGCAGCTCCTGCTGCAGCGGCCGCATGACGGCACTGCGCCAAGATGAAGGAGGAACAAGCCACGAGGAGCGTGAGTGGGTTTTGGACAACCGCAGGTGGGCGAGGGGAGAGCACAGGGCACCCCACATCACACGCCCAGCCCCACCGACGGCAGGCCAGCGCTCAGCGCTCCCGCCAGCTGCCCCCTCTGCGACGCACGCTGCTCGTGGCAATCCCGCCCGCCCTGTCAGCCCGCCTCACCTGATGCCCATGTGGCGGCTGCACCAGATGAAGTCCAGCACGCAGTGCTCCGGCCCCGTCTGCACGGCACGGCAGGCGCATAGCAGGCTCAGCAGGAGGAGGCAGCAGCGCGTTTTGGGGTGACAAGACGGAAGGAGGCCTAGCCATGCTGATTCCTTTTATATTGCTTGGCTGGAGAGCAGGCATAGCACCGCGTGCCAAGCGTCACCTTGCCGCCGCTCAGTGTGCCACTGCAGGCCACTGTCCGGTGCTCTGCCACATGGCCGCCTCCCCATGGCAGGGTAGCTGCGCACCCATGCCAGCTCCCTGCCGCTGCACACGAGACCCGCCCGCCTGCGCCTGGACCGCCTCGCTGCCTCCCACAGTGCCCCCACTTGTGGCCACCCATCCTTCACCCACCTTGTGTGTGAAGGGCTGGCGGTGCCCCGTCGACTCGTATGCCTCATGCAGCACAAAGGGGTGCGCTATCGTCTCCTTTGTTGTGGGGATCTGCAACAGGGGAGTGGGAGGCAGGGTGGGGAGTTGGCGGAGCGGAGTGAGAGGTCGCCAGAAGGCTAGGGCAGGAGGGCGGGAGGGCGGCGGACTCGTGGGAGTTAAGCAGACGCACCCAGGGAGGCAGGAGGGTCTGTCGTCACAAATACATGAAGACGGTTCGGGGCAGTGCAACTGCGTGCGAAAGGCAGCGCGGCCAGGCGTGCAGGCTTTCATGTCGCCTGGCAAGCACTGTGCGCGAACGAGGACGGCGGCTGTGCCTGCCGCCCCCTCGCAGCCGCTGTCAGTCGCTGCCACCCGACCAGCACAAGCTGGGTGGTTCCTGACCCCCATGCACCTGCGGGCAGCAGGCGTCCGTGTGGTTCCGCTCCAGCCGCCCCCGCCGCAGCAGCCAGCAGGGGCTGTCTTGCTCCAAGGAGTTGAAGTCCCCTAGAATGACCACATCAGCAACCTCCGCAACTGCAGGCCAGTTGTAGGCGGGCAGGACAGGCAGGAAAGCCGTAAAGACAGCTTCAGACACTCGATGCAGGGCGTCCCACTGGGCACACGTGTTGGCAGAGGCTGGTGTGTGCATGCAGGAGAGGTGCTGCGCCCCGCCCAGGTGGCAGATGGAAGCCCGCGCCGCCCACCAACCACAGCGTCGGCTCACCCTCCTTGCTGCCCATGTGGTGCTCCAGCCGCTGCAGCGCGTGCCTCAGCTGGCTGATGCGGTCGTTGGGGCGGTAGGGGGAGCCCTCCAGGTGCACGTTGGCCACCCACACCACCTGCAGGGTGACAGAACAGGAGCAGAAGACAAGGGCTGCTGATGTGTGGTTCGGGTGGTAGGGGAAGCCTTCTGTGCACGTTGACCACCCACACCACCTGCAGGTTGATAAAACAGGAGGAGAAGCCAAGGGCTGGTGATGCAATGGTTTGAGCGGGTAGGGGAGAATCCTGCAGGTGCATCTTGGCCACCCACACCACCTGCAGGCAGCCGCACAAGGCCAGGCATCCAAAGGGCTTTGCTGAGCATATGTAAAGCACACAGCAGGCAGCGCCCCCCTGCAAGAGAAGACCAGTCAGTGTGCTAGGCCGCTACATGTGCGCACTGCAGCCGAGAGCCTGGCACACCCCGCAGCCGCCTGCGCCAGGCCAGCTCCCACGCCTCGCCCCCCAGGGCCCCCGCACACCTGCCCCTGAGCCGGCCCCTCCGCCTCCACCGTCAGCCCTGCCAGCAGCACCCGGCTGCGCTCCTCGTGCCACACCAACCGCAGCTTCTCCGGCCGGTAAAAAATTGCCAGCATGAAGTCGCTGCCGTGTGCCGCTGCTCGCGCCTGCACAACTGTGGCATAGCCCAGGCTCGCCATGTACTCCTTCAGTTCCAGCCACCTGCAAAGAGAAGATTATAGAATGGTGGAGCAGGGGTGCATGACAGAGTGCTGGCACATGGGGGGGCACGGGCGCACGTGGATGCAGGTGGGGAGCGGGTGAGCGGGTGGGCACACCCTGCCCTCCAGCTTCAAGGGCAGCAAAGCAGGCATGCCGCCTTGCAGCCTAGTAAGCAGCAAGCTAGTGGCAGAGACCCGCACCACCAGACTGTGCAGCACCCACCTGTCCACCGTCACCTCCTGCAGTGCAATGAGGTCCGCCCCAAATGCCGCCAGCTCAGACTGCAGCCGCTGCCAGCGGTAGTCTGGATCCAGGAACTGAGCGTACACGTGGGGCAGGCGCCGTGGGTTGGCGTAGCGCTCGCAGAGGATGTTGTAAGAGGCGAGCGAGAGCTCGTCGGGCCGAGAGGGCAGCGGGCGACCGCGCGGCAGAAGGCGCGCGCCGTCGTGCCGGCGGCGGTGCCGCGCGGTGCCGTGCTGCCGGCGGCCCCGCAGCCAGGTGAAGGTTATGCCCAGCACCGCCGCTCCCGCGGCCACCACGCGCCCGTCCACCAGCATGGGAGCGCGGCAGCCGCGCAGGCCGGTGGCGGGGGTGAGGCGTGAGAGCGGCGTCAGCAGCGCTCGGACAGACGCCAGGTTGTGTGTCGAAAGTATGGCTCAGTGGATGTGTTCTACAGGTAAGAGGGTGATCGCAAATGTGCCTGTCCTGAGGTGAGACGGCCGAAGAACAGCTGCTGCGGGCAGCAGCCCAGCAGGCTGGAAAAAAAAGCTTATTTCAAGGCGGCCTCGGAGCAGTCTCAACGACCCAATTGCTTCATTCTGAGACGCAGCCGAACGCCGCTCAGCTTTGTTTAGAAGCGGGCTGTCTCATTTGAGTGCTTGAAAGGCTCGGCTGCTGCCCACAGCAGCGATTCTGGCCGCAAAGAGGCTATAGTTTTCGAAGTGCAGTGATTCAGATGTGCACAGATCCCCTGATAGCACGGATGGATCACTGGCGCCACCCCTCAACCCGGCCGCCCTGCCCCGCCAGCTCTGGCAGCGCCACCGTGCGCGCTCAATGCTTTTTCCTGCCAGGCGGTTGCACGAGAATGCCAGGTTCCATCGTAATAAGATACAGTGAAGTACTAAGTTCTGATCAGAAATAACAGGGAGGAGTGCTCTCTTCTGGTTTGCGCCGCCTTGTCCAGCGGCCCCTGCGCCACGCCGCCTCGCGCTCGGCGGCGCTCAGGCATACCAGCTGCCGGCGCCCAGTGCCGCAGCGGCCGCCTTGCTGCTGCGCTGGGCAGACTTGCTTTCCGGCGGGGACGGCGGCACCACCATGCCCACGCTGCCTTCCACAACCAGCCTGTTGAACGCCGCCTCGTGCGGGTTGCCTCTGCGGGCCAGAGGGGTGGCGGCCAGAGGGGGCTTGGTCAGCTGCCCGGACGGCTGGCTGCCTACACGGGCTGGGCAAAGGGGTTGGTGGCCATGCTGTCCCCAGGGCGGAAGGTGGGCCCCGAGGAGACTGACCCCATCTGCAGGTCGGCGGTGATGGGGATGGAGTCGCTCTTGTCGCCACCGCTGCCGCCATGCACCGACCGCAGCTCCGACAGCTCGCCGCCAAAGTGCAGCAGCTGCGAGGGGGGTCGCGGAAAGAAAGGGATGTTGTCATGGGCGGAGCCGGGGAAGGCCAAGAGCAAGTCTCCGTTGCTCGCGCCCCTGGCGCTGGCAGTTGGATCCCTCGGGAGTCGCAGCCACTTTAGCGTGAACCCAGCCACAGCAGTGTGCTGGCAATTTGGGGGCCCACGCTGTCCAATAAAGCACGTGCCTACAATGTGGAAGCACTCACAGCCACTTCCCCTGTTCTAGCGCCTCACCATGATGAGGTTGCACATCAGCGTGATGACCTGGCCCGCCATGCACACGCGTGCCGACGTGCGCAGCGCGCCGTCAAAGGTGGAGACGACAACGTTGGCGCGGTCGGCGGCAAGCATCATGCAGACGGACACCATGGCAAGGAAGATCTGCGGAGATGGGTCAATGGGCGATACAGGTGTGATGATATCCTCATGACATTCTGGCCTGGATATGTTTCGTGACACCGCCCCTGGGGCCTCTCCCACCACACCCTGCCCGCCCACCTGCTTGGTCAGGAACAGCCCCTTCACTCTGCCGCACTCGCTGACTGAAAGCAGGATGAGGATGAAGAACTCAAACCTGCAGCATTAGGGCAGAAAGTGTGGCATTCAAGGGGCAGGGGTGGCATTGGGGCAAGGGCCCACCTCCTTGATCAGCGGCCCGCCGCGCCAGCCCCCATGCACCGCCTGGCGGGCATGCACCCACCAGCCCATCCATTGCCCTCACTACCCGTGCTCTGCCCCACCCACCAGCAGCTCCACCAAATGAAGGCCGTGGTGTTGGTGGTGTCGCAATCCTCAAACCCTGTGTAGTCCTGCCCGCCAATCTTGATTGGGACAGTGCGACCAAGGTCTGCAGGGAGAGGCATGGTGGCGGTTGGGGGCGGTTATGTATATAGCAAAGGGTGTACGTGCAGGCAATAGCGCGCGGAGCTTGGCAGCGGAGCAGTGCGCAGCGCCACTTACAGCCTCCACATTTCGCCTGCATGCCCGCAACGCCACCGAGGATGAGCACCCAGCTCAGCCAGGAGATGCTGAACAGCGTGAGCGCGAAGACCTTGCCGAAGCTGACCATCTTGACTGGTCCGGGCTGCTGAGGCGGGCGAGTGGAACGGAGGACAGGAGGGATCTAATGAGAATGCATGGCAGATGGGGTTGGAGCAGCAGGAGAGTGGTTGGCCCCTGCGGCGACGGCATTGGCAGATGGCGGCGGCAGGCAGGGGCCTCGTTCGCCCCACTCAGCGGCCCGGTGGTTGTGTCATACACTTCAGTGCATCTACGTGAGTCCCGCCACTCCGCAAACGCCTACTAGGGCGCGCACCTTTTTCGGAAGCGTTGAAACTGACCGAGGCAGCGCGGCCTCCGCGACGCAGTGAAGGAAAAAGAGGTGTGCCGAAGCCGGAAAGTAAGCGCGAAATGATTACGAGGCTCAGAGTCAGCCAACAACTGGCACCGCCGCGCCGGCTGGCGCAGCAGCCAAAGCGCGGTGTGCCGGCGGCCGCTGACGCTGCTGCTCCTTCTTCCTCTCCTTAAGACCGGCTTCCCCCCTCCATTCCACTTCCTTTCCCCTTCTTCAAACCATCTGAATGTGAACCCTTCTCATGTGCAATGTTACAAGTGGTGGCGATGGTGGAGCAACACCAGGCAGCACCCGGGCAGCAGCAGCGCACGGCCGCTATGCCAGCTCCTAGGCAGCACCCAAGCAACGGCACGGCGGCCGCTACTCGTCGTCGCTGCTGCCGCCCATGCCCTCCAGCGCGTCGCCCCCCTCCTCCTCACTCTCCTGCTTATCCCAGTCCTTCATCTTGCCGCTGCCTGTAGTCACACAAGGAAAGAAGACCAGCACCCAGGTGAGGCAGTGTAAGAGCGACGGAGCGGAGCGCACGGCAGGGGCAGAGCAGCAGTACAAGCACGCATGCGGACAGATAGACTGCGCTGCATGCAACAGGGCATAGACAAGACTTTCGAGCCCAGCACCCACCAGCAAGCCCGCCTCACCTTGCAGGCCCGAAAAGCCCTGCTTCAGCACATCCCAGCCGCCGGCATCCTCATCGTCACTGCTGTCTACTGCCGCCGCTTGCCGCCGCCGCTGCTTGCCGCCAGGGGCCGCCGCCGCTGCCGCTGCTGCTGCCACCTGCCGTGCGGGCGCAGACGGCACCAGCGCCTCGCTTTGCCGCCCAGCGGCTGCCGCTGCCGCCCCGCTGCCCTTGAGTTGCGCAAGGAAGGAGGCTTTGCCCAGCTTCACTGCCTTGGCACGGCTGCCCGTCGCCTCCTCTGCATCCCGCAGCTGCTTCTGAGCCTTGGCGATGGCATTGAAGAGCCGCACCACGCCCTTTGTGGCCAGCCGCTGCAGGCTCTTCTCACGGATGTCCGTCGCAGGGTCCTGCCCCTTCCGCTTGGGGACCTGCGGGGTGAGCGGGAGGGCAGGGCGGCGGGGAGGGTTGAGGCGGGAGCGAGTACAAGGCCGGGGCGCCACGGGCACGGTGCTGGGCGCTGCCAAATGCTGAGCACGCAGCAACAAGCAGTAGCTGCAGTGCCGAGCTGCATATCCCTACATCTAGGGCTGCCTCCGCACAATAACAATACCTCGGCCCGCATCTCCCGGGGAGCATGCCCCTGGCACTAACCAGCACCAGCCCAGCACCACCCGCCCCGCCCCGCCCACGCACCACGTGCCCCCGCTGCTTCATCTCCTGCCGCAGCTTCTTGGCCTCCCTGTCTGCCTTGGCCTCCACAGCATCCTCTGCCTTGCGCTTGGCAATAGATTTGCTGGTGGCCAGGATGGGTGCTGCCAGTGCCGCCGCAGGGGCCGCCGCGGTCTGCTGCGCGCCCGCTGCCGCCACCGCTGCATCGGCGGCGCGCTTGCCGCTGCCCTCCAAAATCTTTGCAAATGCCTTGGCAAACGAGGCGGCCTTGCCTCCCTCTAGGAAGCCGGCGGCAGGCTGCTGCTGCCCGGCCCCGCCGCCCTCCTCGTCCTCGCTGCCGCTGCTGCCCGCTCCACCCTCCTCGTCATCGTCTCCCTCCTCCTCTCCCTCCCCCTCATCCTCCTCGCCACCGCTGCCGCCCTCCAAGTCCTCATCGATGCCATCGTCTGTGGGAGGCGAGGGGCGTAGTGCCAAAGCGTCAGCACAGGGCAGCTGGAAGAGCGGAAGACAGCAACAGCAGCAGCAGCAGCAGCAGCAACAGTACCGGCGGCAGGGGTGCTTCCAATGGCGCGGGCAGTGGCAGGAAGAAGTTGGCATCAGTGGCAGGCAGGAACTGCACACCCACCAGCCCACAGCCAGCGGCAGGTTGTACAGTCGTTGCAGGGCGCAGCACTGAAGGTGGTCTTTGAGGCCAATCTGGCTTCACGTACTGTTCACCAGCCACTCCATGCAGTTGGACCTCTCACCACTGCCAGAGTTGGCATCCCCCTCCTCTTCGGAGCTGCCTGCCGCCTCCTGCTCCGACTCGCTGCCACTGGCGGCGCCGCTGTCGCTGCCGCTCAGCTCCTCCTCCTCCTCGTCGCTGGGGCCCGCTTCGAAATCGTCGACCTCCTCTGCAGTACAGGTTGAGTGAGTATGCGCTCAGGCGACTGTGGCCTCACGAGCGGCCCTGCCAGTGGCGGCGGCATGCAGGCAGGCAGGCAGTGTGGCTAAGACCCACGTGGTGGTTTTGAGCCCCTCCGACCCGCTGTTACTGCTGCCTTCATGTCTGCGTCGCTGGCGCTGCTGCCGACAAGAGTGTCTCAAATGCTCTGTGAGGGCTGCTTGTTATGCATACGAGGTGAGCGTGTCGGGGATAGGCTCTGGCAAGTCTGGAGAATGCAGCAGCATACCGAAACTGTCCCTGCAGAGCACTGCGAGCATAGCAGCGGCACAGCACGCCACCTGGCGACGAGAGGCGAAAAAGCTGGCAGAAAACACGCCAGCAACCTTCTGTGCTGAGTTTCATCTGCACTGCATCCCGGATTGCACCTGCAAACTTCGGGAGCCCTCAGGGAGCAATGGCACAAGCGACTCTGGCTCTTCAGAGCTGCCTCAGCACCAGCGCCGCCACCACCAGCACATCTGGTCGGCCCTGGGCACCCTTGCGGCCGGCAGTGGCGGCAGGCGCGCGGCGACCTGCAGCAGGGGTGGCGGCGGGCGGCAGCCGGCGACGAATGAGTGCGGTGGTGCCGCAGGCGGTGGCCGAGCCACAGGTGGCGGCCAATGGGGTACCAGGTGAGGGAGGGGAGGGTGCTTCTGGAGAACCAACCGTTTTCGATGCCTTGCTGTTGATTGCAGCCTCACGTGCTTGCAGGCACGTTGCCCTGCACAGCGCTGCCCCCCCGCCGCACGCTGCCAGTGCTGACGGTCGCTCTGCTTGCCCTGCCCCTCCTTGCCCCCTGGCTGGCAGTGCGTGTTGCCACCGTGAAGCGGGAGACCAAGGAGACCAACGTCAAGGTGGGCACCCAGCTGCAGGCGGTCACAGCCCTCCCGGCTTCTTGTCACTGCCGCTGCACCATGCTCAAGCCTGGCATGGGGCCCCTGTGCCGCTCGCGCATCCACGGCGCTCAGTGGCGCTCCACAGCAGTGCGGCCCTGCAGGTGATTCGCCATTGGTGGTGCTTCCGATAACTACATGCCAGACTACCCAGCCGCCCTGCTGCAGGTGACAATCAACCTGGATGGCACCGGCAAGTGCAACTCCAAAAGCCAGGTGCGCCACACAGGGCAGGCATATGAGCCAATTGCAAGCTTGATTAGTGGACGCTTGGCAGGCTGGCAGTCATGTGAGCTGTGTGCGCTTTCCTGCACCGGCTTGCACCCACTCACTATCGCTGCGCAATCCTGTATGTTGTCGTTCCGGCCCCTTCCTGGGCCACATCATGGACCAGCCAGCCTCCTGGCATGTGACCGAGTGCTGACACATACCTGCCCTCCACTGCCGATTGTGTCCCACCCCCAGATCCCCTTCCTGGACCACATGATGGACCAGCTGGCCTCCCACGGCCTGTTTGACGTGACGGTGGAGGCGCAGGGGGACACGTGGATCGACGACCACCACACCAACGAGGACATCGCGCTGGCGCTGGGCGGCGCGCTGGCGCAGGTCATTACGTTGTGATTGTGTGGTGTGTGAGGGGAGTGAGGGGCGTGAGGGCACCACACCAACGAGGACACCTTGCTGGCTCTGGGCGGTGCGCTGGCGCAGGTGATTTGTGTCGTGTGAGGGGTGTGAGGGGCATGAGGGTACCTCACCCACGAAGCATTGCGCTGGGCGCTGGGCGGCGCGCTGGCGCAGGTGAATTGTGGATGTGTCCACGGCCCTAGTACTGTTTATCAACAGGGCGAGTGGAGGCTGCACTGGGCGGCATACCGACGAGGCCACCGCACCCGCCCTCTGGGCACCGCGCAAGCCAGGAGGTGTTGGTGCTGAGCGGGTCTGTGCTGATGTCGGTGTGCTCGCTTAGCCAGCTCCCACCCTGCATGCTCACCTGTGGCTGGCTGCTGCCCCTCTGGCTGCCCCTGCAGGCGCTGGGGGACCGCAAGGGTATCCACCGGTTTGGCGACTTCACGGGTGGGTGATTGCCTGCTGTGCCGGTGGACGGCTGCTGTGAGGAGGTGCTCATGTGGATGGTGGATGGTTTTGTGCAGAACAAGGGCCAGGCAGGCTGGTGCCAGCACAGCCGGGCGCCCCCCTTGGACATACCATGCCTGCTGCCGACTTTTGGCCCCTTCTCCTCACCTGGCCGCCTCCCTGGCCCCCCTGTGTGTGTTCATTGCAGCCCCGCTAGACGAGGCGCTGGTGCACGTTGTGCTGGACCTGTCTGGCCGCCCGCACCTCAGGTGAGGCTAGGCTGGCATGTTTCTCTTTGTTACAAGTGTTGTTCTGGTGCACTGCGCCCCGCACCATTCCTGGCTGCCGCACCTCAGGTGAGGCGGGCTGCATGGCCTGCTGGTGCACGTTGCCTCTCCGGCATCCCCCCGGGCCTCTCTGGCCCCCCTCACGCACCACACAACGTGAGCGGCAGCCACACATGCAGGGGATTGTTGCTCGAACACTCGCTCCCGCTCTGCCGCCAGCCTGGCTGCCCAGCTTTGTGTGCAACTACATGCTGGCTCTGCCAGCGCTACAAAAGTTCCCGAAGTCTGAGGGTACAATATGCTGTAGGCATTCCTTCCCGTGTGCATCCCCGCCTGCAACCTCCCTCCCCTCCCCACCCTTCATCTCCCATGCAGCTGCGACCTGGACATCCCCACTGAGCGGATAGGCAGCTACGAGACGCAGCTGGTGGAGCACTTCTTCCAGTCCCTGGTCAACACCAGCGGCATGACGCTGCACATCCGCCAGGTGGGTGCTCGTCTTTGATGACGTCTTTGCAGCCACTGCGCATGGTGCCCATCCCTCTGCTCTTGAAGCAGTTCAAGCCAAGCCTTCAGCTGCTGCCTTGCCCTACCCCATGCCGGCCCGCGCCTGCTCGCTGCCTCGCTGCCTCTCAGCGCAACATGCACGCGTCCTTCAGTTGGCAGCCACTATGAGCACAACAGTCACCACATTGTCTAGGCCACCTTTTTGGCCTTTGCTCCTGCCTTCAACCAATGCCCCGCCCCCACGGTGGGCCTCCCGCTGCTGTGCAGCTGGCGGGCAAGAACAGCCACCACATTGTTGAGGCCACCTTCAAGGCGTTTGCCCGCGCGCTGCGCCACGCGTGCGAGACCGATCCGCGGCGCGCCGGGACCATCGCCTCCTCCAAGGGCGTCCTCACGCAGCAGTAACCTGCGGTGCCAGCGAACCTAAGTAGGCAGTGCGGTGCCGGCGGGGAGGCGGCATGTGCGGCTAGCGAGCACTGCAGCGTGCTGCAGCCAGGCGTGTGCCCTACTGAGAATTGCGTATGCCCTGTTCCCCAACCATGTAACTGCGTTGCGGGGAGTCGTCAGGACGTGCAGAGGGCATGGCAGTAATGCCGGGCAGAAGGCGCCGAAGGCCGACAGTAGCGCCTTGCAGCGGCCGGTGGGGTGGCTGTGCGCCTCCTGGCGGCCGGGGGCCCTGCCAGGCCGTGGTACTCATCCCGTGCCGAGCATGCGCACACCAGCAGGACCAGAGGGTCAAACGCTGCAAGGCGGCCTGCTTCAGCGCTCAGAGAGGGCGACTACAGAATTGAGGTGGTGGAGTGGAGCGTTGGCGAACTCCCAGAAGATAGTGGCTTTGCGCCCAAAGACAAGAAATGCTCAGAGGCAGGCGACAGAACTGAGTCCAGGTCAGCGCCTTCATTCGAGAAGGAGAAGAACCACTGCCAGTGGTCCTCCGGCGGCGCGTGCGTGCATTGCTCCCGCTGAACTTCTGTGGCTTTGCTGAAGCTTCTGAAGCTTATTGTTTAGAAGCAGCCGCCAGGGGAGCAGAATTTTGACGAGTGAATAGGCTCCAGGCAGCGCTCAGCGGCGTAGCAAGCCAGGTGAGGCTCAGAAGACCTTACCAGATGGCTGCTATTCAGACATGGCGTGGCTGCACCGGCAGCAAGCACATGGCTGATGATGCCGCCCACTTCGGCGAAAAGGGCAGTGATCGGCCCCGGGTTGGGCAGCAGAGGCAAACACGGCTAGTCAACATCATCGGGCAGGCAGAAGTCCGTCCAGCGGACTGCAGGGGTTGCTGCCCCACTGCTGCCTGCTGCCGCCGCCCAGCCGCCGCCACCCGCCACCTAGCGCCGCGCCCCGACCTCTCCCCGCCGGCTCTGCAGGCCAGTTCAGCGGCTGACCGTCAGCACACACAGCAGCCATGTTCTTTGGCGGCATCCCCGGCTTCGGGGGCGACTTTGGCGGCATGCCGGGGGGCATGCCCGGGGGACGCCGGGGCGGCGGTGGGCCGGTGAACAACAGCCGCTATTACGAGGTGCTGGAAGTGGAGAAGGGCGCATCAGAGGCAGAGCTCAAGAAGGCGCACCGGAGAGCGGCGCTGAAGCACCACCCCGACAAGGGTGCGCGGGGCGCGGATGGGGCGGGGTCCGCGTGGTGATGGGGTGCGCCCCTTGTCTGCTGGGCGACGGCATCCGGAAGTGAAGCGTGCATTCAGGCAGCGGGCACTGTGCCATGCACTGCTCCTGTTCCACACACAATGTATGGCAGCACTGCCTTGTGCTGCCTCTGGTCCCTGAGCTCTCATCATGTTGCTTCCACTCCACAGCTCGTTCGGCATTCTCAAGTGCAGGCAGTGGGGAGCACAGGTGCCAGCTGATGACTTAACCCACCGAAGTTTTGGGCTTGTGTACCTTCCCCCCCATCCTGATTCCAGCCCTGCCCCACCAACCCTTGCCCCGCAGGCGGCGACGAGGAAAAGTTCAAGGAGATCAACGAGGCGTACGACACGCTGCGCGACCCCGAGAAGCGCCGCATCTATGACCAGGTGAGGTCGATGCACGGGTGGGCAGTGGGTGCTGGGTGCTGCTTTTGGGCGCATGTTGTGTAGGTACTGAGAAGGCGCCGCATCGATGGCCAGGTGGGTGCACCGGGTGGGCAGTGGGTGGCTGGGCGCTGATGTCGAGGTTGTGCTGTGCCGCCGATTCTGAGAGGCGCCGCATCGATGGCCAGTTGGGCGCAGGGGTGCTGGCTGGCTGTACTGGCATGCGTGCTGGTAGCGCAGGCTGGGGTTGGGCGGCTGCTGCTGCCACGCCTCATCTGCTGCCGCGCCTCATCGTGCGCGTGCCTCACATCAGGACCCTCTCCCCGCCCTGATGCACAAACTCATTGAGTGCTGCGCAGTTTGGAGAGGAGGCTGTGAAGGAGGGGATGGGCGGCGGCGGCGGCGGCCCCGCCGACATCTTTGACCTGTTTGGCATGGGCGGCGGGCGGCGCGGGGCGCCGCGCGAGCGGCGCAGCGAGGATGTCGTGCACAAGTGAGTGGAGCGGGAAGGCAGAGTTGCTGCTGGTTTGAGGGTCGAGATGGCTGGCAAAGATGGCAGTTCTGCCAGCCTATGCTGCAGGCCAGGGTGCGGCGGAATGCAGCGGTCGAGGGAGGCGTGCCGACATGTTTTATCCGCCCGCCGGGCTGCACCTGCTCCCAGCATGACCGGGCGTGCTGTTGCACTGTGCAGCACATGGCTCAGGACCTGCCTTTGCTCCCGCCTGCCCCTGCCACCCGCTCCAGCTTTCGCCCTGTCCACACTACAATTCACCTTCTCTGCCTGCCCCTGTGCAGGATGAAGGTGGGCCTGGAGGAGATGTACAAGGGGAGCGTGCGCAAGCTGCAGATGACGCGCTCGGTGAAGTGCGACAAGTGCAGCGGCAGCGGCAGCAAGAGCGGCAAGCGGTACACATGCGAGGTGAGGGCGGCGGTACGCATGCAGGGGTGGGGGCGGTACATGTGCGAGGTGAGGCGGACGAAGCGGCCCGGTAGTGGCAGCGGGCAGAGGAGGGTGTGGGGTGTGTGGCAGTCAAGTGAGACGGCGGCCTGACTGGGAAGTAGCTGGCTGGCGTGTGAGGGCTGGTGCAAGCCGAGCTCAACCCCCTTTTGCCTCTCTTTGTCGTCCCATCCCACCTGTTCCCCTGCGCCTCTGCCTCACCCGCACCCGGGTGCCCACTCGTGCCCCGCCCCCCGCAGACGTGCCACGGCAGCGGCGTTGAGATGAAGCTGCGTGCGATTGGGCCCGGCATGGTGCAGCAGATCCAGCAGCGCTGCAGCCGCTGCGGCGGCGGCGGCTACTCCTGCCCCGCCTCCGACAAGTGCGGCAACTGCGACGGCAAGGGGCTGGCGCCCGAGAAGAAGGTGTTTGAGGTGCGCGCTGCCCTTGTGCCACACTGCAATGTGGAGCAGCAAGTGTACGTTGGGGATGGGCCGCTGAGAGGGTGGACCGCCGGCTGGCGGAGCAGTACTGTTGGCGTGAGTGTAGCAGGGTTGATCATGATTCGAGGCCTGGATGCTGCTTGGCTATGGGGCAGGGGCCTGGTATGTGTGCAAGAGATGAGCCCTGCCCCCAAGCCCTGCCCCGGGGCACCCTGCCCCACCCTGTACCACCCCCTCGCGCTGCTGCCAGTAGCGCCCACCCTGACACCGGCGCCTGCACCTGATACCCATCGCCTCCCCCAATCCACACCCCCCTTACCCGCAGGTCCACGTGGAGCCGGGCCACCGCCACGGCAGCAAGGTCGTCTTCCGCGGCGAGGCCGGCAGCGACTCGCCAGACGTGCTGCCCGGCGACCTCATCTTCATTCTTGAGCAGGTGGGTGGCGGTGATGGGGGGCGGCCGTTGCAAGTGGTGGCACCTGGAATTGGTGTCACCCACGGGCTGGAGGTTGTTGTGTGCATGTGTGGGTCAGTGGGCCTGGCTGGCCGGGTGGGTGGCGAGGGGGAGGGGCTAAAGCTGCCACCACCCCAGCACCAGCGCCCGCCATGCTGCGCGCATCGCCCTCGGCGCACCCTCGCCCTTGCTGTGTGCCTGCCCTCACCTGCTCAGTCCGCTTGCCTCCTTGTTGTGTTTCTGTCCTGACCGGTTAACCTGCTCACCCGCCCGCTCGCCCGCTGTGCAGAAGGAGCACGGCGCCTTCAAGCGCATCGGCACCGACCTCTTCTTTGAGAAGACGGTCAGCCTGGTGGAGGCGCTGTGCGGTGAGCACGCCGTGCATGCTGCGCTGCGCCGTGCCGTGCCGTGCTGTGGTGGGCTGCCAGGTGCTGTGCAGTGCTGTGCACGCTGTACGAGGGGCCGTTACTGGGGGCGTGGGGTGTGGTGAGCGCCCGCACGCAGCTATGAGCGCGAGCTTCGCATCATGCCTCTGCCAGCCTCCTCTTTCTTCAATCGCCTGGCCGCCCCTGCTTCTGCCTGCAGGCGCCCACTTCCACCTGCCCCACCCGTGCTGACCCCCTCCCCTCACCGCCTCCCACCCCCTGCAGGCGCCCACTTCCACCTGCCCCACCTGGACGAGCGCATCCTGGAGGTGGCCAGCAGCGGGGTGATCAAGCCCGACTCGTGGGCCTGCATTCGTGGGGAGGGGATGCCCATCCAGGGCCGCCCCTTCCAGAAGGGCAACCTCTACATCCACTTCACCGGTGGGTGGCGCAGGTCTTATTTGCCATGAGGGGCAGGGTTGTGGGGTGGGGGGTGACGCAGGCCTCCCGCAGGAGTTGCTATCCTTTGCCTCTAACTGATTCCAAGAGCTTGCTGTGCTTGTTGGCTGATGTGCCACCCTGCTCCACCGCCCCCCCCGCTGTGCAAAGTGGCGCTTTTCCGACAAAGTGCCCTCCTAGCCACCCCCACCCCTTCCTCGCCGGAGGCCAGCCTGTCGTGAAGTTTGCTGATGTAACGCTTGCCCCCGCCGCGCCCCCGCCGTGCAGTGGAGTTCCCTGACGAAGTGAACGCGCAGCAGGCGGCAGCACTCAAGGCGGCCTTTGGCGACCCCGCGGCGCCCAACGGGGCAGCGCCCATGGCGGAGGTAAGGCCCTGCCTCTCCTCTCTGTTCTCTAGCCTCCACCTGCTGCTGTTTCAGCAGCACGGGCTTGGCTTTGGGGGGATGGGGAGGGCAGCATGGCAGGGGCGCGAGGAACCTGTGCGTGCGTTGAACGCGGCCGCTCTGCCCCACCTTGCAGGCCCCTGCTGCCCGGCCGCACCCGCTCCTGCTCAATCCGTCTCCTGCTCACGGTCTGCAGGTCGCTGCAGCCCCAACCTCGCACCTGGCCTTACTGAACCCGCCTTTTGTGGCTTGCCCCCCGCAGATTGAGGAGGTGCGGCTGCAGCCAGTGACCGACATTGAGCAGGAGATCAAGGCGCGGCGCGAGCATGAGCGGCGCTCAGGTGTGCGGGGCGCCTGAAATGGTCGCAGGCAGGGTGTGATGGGGAGTGATTGATGGGTCGTTGGACAGCCTGGGGTGAAGGTTTCCGGTGTCGGCGGCTGCTGCGAGCGTAGCACGCTGGGATGTGCACTGCAGGGGGTGTCCACAGCGGAAGCCACAAGTCACCTGCCGGCAGAGTGGGATGGAGCTGGAAGCTGGCGTGAAGCACTGCACATGCTGCATTTGCATGCCCGCCCAGCGCCAGCGCTCACCTAGAACACTCGATCATGCAGGCGGCTGTGCTGTGCTGCTCAGTGCTGTGCCGCGCCGTGCGTCAAACCTCCACGCTGACAGGCCCTCCCTCCTCGTGTGCTGCAGGCGCCGAGGCGTACGACAGCGACAGCGACGATGAGATGGGCGGCAGGGGCGGCCAGCGCGTGTCCTGCGCGCAGCAGTAAATGCCTGGCCGGCTCGCACGCAGCAGGCTGGCTGGCTGGCCTGCAGCTTGCAGCGGCCCGGCAGCAATTTCAGCACGCGCAGCAGGCCGTGCACATGTGAAGAAAAGTTTCAAGGCGAGGTGGCGGGCGAGGTGGCTGAGCCGCTCGCCACGCCAGCCGTCCCACATTCCTTTCTGCCGCCCCCCATCCCGCCCATGATTTACTCGCTCGGATGGGGGCGCACCAGGCCGGGCAGCCACAACACAGCCCACCCAGCAACATTTGCCGCGCATGCACAATTCGCTGTCCTGCCTCCACTTTCATTGCCCGCTTCTCCCTCCTTGGCCTCCTGCGCTGCCTGTGTGCACATCGCTTCCGGTGGGCGGCAGCTCCACGTGTGCACCGTGTCTCTGGTGCTGCCTGCCCACCTCCCTTCCCATCCTTTTGCGCCCCCTCCCCTTCTCCTGTGCTGTCCCAAACAACTCACACACCTCATCTAGCTACCCCTTGGCCTGAGGCCGCACCAAACTACTGGTGTAACACAGTCACACAACCGGGAAGGGTACAACCGGTGGCTACAACTTGTTCGTAGGTGCGCCGCTGGGGCAGGGATGATGTCTCGACACTGCGCCGCTGCTGCCACCAGCGCTCGCAGTGGGGCTGGCTGGCCCCTCGGGGTAAATAGCCTGTTGCCTTTGCTGCGGGGGGCAGGGAGCGGTGGCTGCAGCTGCAGGGAGATGTGCCCCCTACTCAGGGCGTCCAATAGTGGATGGAGGGCCGAGATTGTGTGGGTTTCATCCAGGTGCTCCAGGCGCACACTGCTGTGCCACCCTTGCCACCCACAGGCGGCGGTGCGCTCATCCGTGCGCTGCGCCTGCCCCGGGAGCTGGATGGGTCACTGCGGCTATTGGCTATTCAACCTATTTCGCCCCTCCATCCAGTCTTCTGCCAGAGTTGGGGTAGTTTCAGATCAGCCTCGGCTTCCTCTGCCAAGAATGCCGCCGGAAGGCTGGGCGGACCTGCCCGCGGAGCTGGTGCAGCGGGCCGCCAGACTGCTGTCGCACACGGAAAGGCAAGGCTGAGCTGCATCTTCGTGCGCATCGGCGCCTGTACTGCAAGGCCCCGCCAGGGGCGGGAGGGCGGCAGTGGTAGGTCACGCCGGGCAGCCTGACGGGCGCCAGTGTCGTTCCTCTGACGCACCTGCCGGATTCATGCACTGTCCAAACAAATCTCCCCTCTATGCCCGCAGGTTGCTGCTGATGCACACCTGCAGCAGCTGGCGGGCCGCAGTGCAGGCGTCATCCGACCTGGTGCCGGCGGCAGCGTTGTTCCTGCCACGCCTGCCGATCGCGCAAACTGAAGATGAGGCCGCAAGCATCAGTGTTGTTTCCCTCAGAGCAGCGCTTAACACCTACGCCTTGGAGAGCAACCTGTGTCTAGAGAAGGCGGCGGCCCTGCCCAGCGGCCTGGCTGGCCGTGTGCAGCTGCACGGCAGCGACTCGGATGCGCAGGCAAGTGAGGGCAGCTGCGTCTGCTTGCTGGCTGGCTGGTCGCATGCCGTACATGCTCAGCTTCCCCCATGCAGTAACGCCTAAACCACAGTCAACGCTGTGCATGCCGTGGGTTGCAGCCTGCCCTGGTTGCGGCCATACTGATGGCCCTGCCACCCGGCATCTTCCTGCTGGAGCTTGCCCTGGCCTGCTCGGGGCCGCTGCTGCGGGCGCTGCAGCGGATGCCGCACCTGCAGGTGAGTTGTCTTGCACAGTGGGCCCTGGTGATGATCCCTTGCTTCTTTGTTGTCGCCCCCCGTCCCGGTCCACAAGGGCCTACAATGCGGGGTGACGGTAACACACATCTGCTGTGCCAATTGGGATGCATGCACCTGCCCTGTTGAGTGGCCCTACTTCAAGTGGCGTAGGGGGTGGTTAGGCCTGCCTGGCAACTACACCAATCCTGCCTTCCCACTGTGCAGGAGGTGGGCATCACTGGGAACGGCGTGGGCGTCTTTTGGGAGGGCACTGGCGCAGCGTCCGCCCTGCCCAAGCTGGGAACCCTTGCCCTGGACTACCGGCGAATCTGGGCGGCGCGGGAGCACTGGTGCTGGCTTCATGAGCATGAGCAGATGGGCTCCCCCACAGCCAGCATGGCCGTCTCGCTGGCTGAAGCAACCAACCTGCACACGCTGGAGCTGCGCACCTCGTGGCCACACGAATGCCATGTGCCCGCGCCCCTAGCAGCGCTGCCGGCACTGGCCCAGCTCAGGTGTGGTGCACTGGGCGAGGGGCGGGGCGGGGCAGGGCAGATTGCGGGCGCTTGGCTGCGGCACACTCCCATGCGATGTATGGCGTTGAGCATGACCATGTTTGGAACCCATTGCCCCATTGCTCCGTTGGCGGCACGCACTCCTTTTTCCGCAGGCTGCACATCTACGAGTGTGACACGTACGACGCCAAGGAGGCCGTTGCCGCCCTGGCGCTCCTGCCGCGCCACGTCAGCATCAGCCTGGGCATCCATGCGCACCACGGGACAGAGGAAGACGAGCACTACCCAGATGTGGACGGGTGGGACTCGCCAACCTGGCTGCCAGCAATGGCAGGGGTGGCCGGGCTCACAAAGCTGCACTTGGTGGGGCGCACCGTGTTGCCTCCCGGCTTTTGGAGCCTCCCCTCCCTGCGGCACCTTCACTTTGAGTCCCTTGAGGTGGAACACAGTTTTGAGGGAGAGGACGAAGCTGTCGTCACTACATTTGTGGACGACCCCTGGCCTCACCATAGCGGCGCGACACTCGCTGAGCTGCCCGCTCTGACCTCCGTCACCGTCACGCACGACACCGAACTGCCAGGTGGGTGGGCAGGCGGGGTTATAAGCTTAAGGTGGCTTGGCACAGCCAGTGTGGCGTGCTCCTGTCCTAGGTCATGACCACTGCCGAGCCATCTGCATGCAGTCACTCCAACAGATGACGTGTCATGCCAACCAGGCACTCTGCTGCCCACCAAGCTGCCGGCCAGTCTAGACGGCAGCCGCAAGCCAATGCGGCGCTGGGTGGCAGCCCCCGCATGACGGCTGCCGCAGTGCCGATTTACGAGGCTTGCCAACTCAAACCCCGTCCACTGCTGCAGACGCGACGTTGCTGGCCACAGCCCCAAGCTTAGAAGAGGTGCATGTGGATGTCGCTCCCCCACCAGAGTGGGCTGCGCAGCTGGCCAGGCTGCGCCCGGAAGTGAGGCTTGTGGTCGTTCCACACGGTGCAGGCTGAGCTGCGGCAGGCAGCCAGCATGGCCAGGGCCTCGCACAATTCGTATTGAGAAACAGGAATCGCGCCGTTTGTTGGTGCCTTTGTGGTGTGCCTTGCGCATGGGAGGTGATGATGTATCATGTGTGGTGTCGCACGTGTGGGGGGAGGCACGCATGCATGAGTGACTGTCACTTGTAAAAGGATGCATCCAGCTGTCCCTAGCAGCCGGCGAGCCCACATTAACAGGAGGCTGGAGAGGACGAATGTTTGGCGGCTAATGTGCCGACGGGTTTAAATCAAAACCTTTGCTTGGCCATGGGATGGGGTGCAATTGTGCCAGTGTTCAACACGTGTATAAACAGTAAGAAGGCTGGTAGGGGTGCACGGTCTAGAGGGTACACATGAGGGGGGACATGGTAAGCATGCTGTGTCAAGGTACGCGTGCTGCGATGACAGTTCACAGCTCAGTTTGGGTTGTGTTGAGGTGGTCATCGTGCACAAACTGTCGCAGGTCATCGTCGTATGAAATGATGGAGGGGAACTCTTGCGGCCCGGGCGTGGGGTATCGTTGAAGCTTGGCCAGCTCTTCAAACAACACCTGCTCAGTTCGAGTGAAGGCAGGGTATGGCAAGGCCCGTGAGATGAGGGTGGCGCACTCAGGAAGCGGCCCGGGAGGCCGAGTGCCCGCCTGGGCACTGACATATGCCATCCGCAAGCTCACGCACACGCATGCCCCAGCTTTGCTGTGCATGCTGGGCGCCCCTGTTGCTGCGCCCTGTTGCTGCAACCCAATCATAATCCGCGCGCCACACCCAGGTCCCCGCACCTCACCCTCGCCACACACCTTGATGTAGCAGTGCCGCCCCTCGCTGGTCAGGTGCGTGGCCGCAAAGCGCTGCCCGTTGGCTGCTATGGCCCGGGCCAGGCCGTCGTTCTGCCTCAGGAACTGCACGATCCGGTCAATCTCCTCCCACCCATTGTATCCAGTGGGCACGTAGTGCACCCACGGCTGCAGCGCGGGATAGAACCACTCTGCATGGGGGCGCAGGGCAGGGGCAGAGATGAGCGGCGGGTGGTGCATGCAGCTGACGGGGCAGCTGGACGGGGGCGCACGCGCGTGGCAGGCACATATGCAAACGGGGGCGCACACGCATGGCACACGAGCGCACACATGCACAAGCGCACAATGCAGGCAGCAGGTGGCACCCCAGCTGCCGCACTTGCCTGCCAGGATGCTGTCCTCTTTTATTACCACCTGCAGTTGTGAACAACATGGCAGGGAAGGGTGGGTGGGGAGGTTGGGTGGGGAGGTTGGGTGAGGACGGTGGATGAGGAGGGTGGGTGGGGAGCGTTGGGTGGGGAGGGTTGGGTGGGGAGGGTTGGGTGAGGACGGTGGATGAGGAGGGTGGGTGGGGAGGGTTGGGTGGGGAGGGTGGGTGGGGAGGGTGGGTGAGAAGCCTGCTCAACTGAGAGAGAGGGGACGCTTGCTGCACTTGCAGGGCGTGGCGGTGGCTGCTTCGGCCTGCCTGAGACAAGCAGCTCTCCCCTCTTTGAGCACACCACCCACCGCCCCACCCCGCCCTGTGTCCACCCGGCCCCGCCCCCCACCTCGATTCCCAGCATGCCTCCCACCTCCCTTCCTCCCACCCTGCCTCGCACCTCACCTTTGCCCCCCCGCCTGGCATCCACCCCGTCCCGTCTCCACTCTGCCCCGCTCCCCACATCGCTGCCCAGCACGCCTCTGCCCCGCCTCTGCCTATCCCCGCCTCCCAGCTCGCCCCCGCCTCCCGCCTCGCATCCACCCTTCCCCGCCCCGCCCCGCGTCGCCCTCCTGCCTCGCCCTCCGCCCTTGCCCCCTGCCCACACCACGCTCCCCACTGTGCGTGTCCGCACCTGCCCAGTGGCCAGCACTTTGACGAGGCGTGCGCTCGTGGAGAAGCCATCTGTGGAAAAGGTGTACTTGAACTTGCGCTGCTCCGACAGGGGCATGTGGCCGCCCTCCACTCCCGGATCCATCAGCGAAGTGAAGCTGTGGTTTCCCGCCTTGCTGAGCTCGGCATAGTGCTCCCGGGAGTTGTACTCCTCGTGGCCAAACCGGTCCCGGTGCCCCGTGTGATCTGTGGGGAAGAAAGTCCACCTGGAGGGGCACAGGGGGGAGTGGTGGGACCAGTGGGGCAAGTACCACCTAGGGGCACACACAGTTCCGGGAAGGCAGTGGGGAGATGGTGTGCTGATTTGTGGGTAAGAAGAGAGATCACCCAAAGGCGGGCGGGCGGGCAGGCAGGCAGGCAGGGGAGGAGGGCAGCGGAGGGTAGCAGTGCAGGTGGGGGCAGGGTGCGTGTGAGTGCGGAGTGTGTGTTTGGTGCGGAGGTGCGGGGGCCACGGGTGTGGGACAAGCAGCAGGGAGCGACGGGGAAGGAGGGCTGCAGCCAGGGTGCCGGCATGCAAGGAGCGCATGCGTGATGTGCCACTGCGCCGACCGAGGGACGCTACAGCTGCTGGGGCCCCATCCCAAAAGGCGCCACGCACCCCACCTGCCAACAGCGCGCTCGTCCTGCTCCTCCCACTTGGTGCCATTGCCATCTGTCAGCATCCTCTCCACCCACTCTTCATACTGCAGACGCAGCCGCATAGCAGGCAGCATGTGCGTGCCGGCACGGCTAGGCAGGCTAGCGTGCAGCTCTGTGCAGGCTACAGTGAGGCGAGCTAGCTGTGCGGCCCGCCCACACCAGGCAGTGTGTGTGCGAGAGTGCAACTCTTGGGCCTGCTGCCACTGCATCAAGCGCTGCACTGAGCTCGGATAAGCAGCGCGAGGCGCCCCGCCTGCACCCCCACCCCCTCGCTGGGCAGCGCTCCCAGTACGAAGTGCCCCCACCCCACCCATGCTTCCCCCCAGTCTCGCGCCACATCAGCCCTCCACATCAACCCTCCACATCAGCCCCCGCCTCACCCCAATGCGGACGAACTCGCCCGTTGGGACTGGGATGGTCAGAAAGGCGGGCGCCTTGGACATCGTCAGCAGCGGGCACATGGCAGCCGGGAAGCTGGAGGCCCCCTCCTCTGGTAATGCGAGAGGGTTGTCGCCAAAGGCTACTCCAAACTCGATGTTGGGAAGGCCAAACCTGCGGGTGCCAGCAGGGACAGCAGCAGTGGCGGGGGTAGGGTACGGCTGGCCGGCACAAGCGGGACCATACAAGCGGGTGGTGCATGCCATGCCATTGGGGGCTGGAGGTAGGTGCAGCGTGCCCCTGCATGTTTGCAGCATGCTGCTGCACCATCACTACCGCGCCCAGCCCTGGTTGTGGGCCAGGAGGCTCACTCGGCAGCGGCCCACGCCATGCGCCTACCTTTTGGCAGCTCTTTGGATCTCTGTGATCATGTGGTAATACAGACCGATCTGGCAGGGGCATACAGGGGAGGCATGGAGGCATGGGGCATGGGGGCATGGAGGCATGGAGGTATGGAGGAATGGTGGCATGGGGCATGGAGGCATGTGGCTCACCAGCAGCACGACGGTTGGCCAGTCAGGGTCCCACTCACGGGCTGGGCTGTGCATCAAGCAGCCCTTGGAAGCACACCAGCACGCCAGCATGCCGCAAGATTAGCAGGGCAGGCATGCAAGGAAGCACGCACCTGTGCGCCAGGCGGCGACCGCTCCAGCCCGCCGCTCGTCACAAACAGCTCATTGTCCCAGCTGAGCAGGCGGAAGCGGGCGTTTTGAGGGTCCGCCTGGGGCGTGCCGTTGTTGAGATCGTACCCCTTGGGCGCCACTGGCGCGCACGCTTCCATGTCCTGCTTGGTCACGCCCCTCACGAACCAGGGGCGCAGGTGATCAAAGATGGCGGGGTACAGGGGGGCGTGCTTCTCGCACTCTGGCGGCAGGCGGTAGCCGTCGGCGGCAAACCGCCAGGGGGGCGCCCACGCTTCCCCTGGCGCCGGCCCTTGCTCCTTTGCTGCCTGCTCCTTTGCAGCCTCCACTGTTTGCGGCTGATCCCCAAGTGGTCTGCGTTCTTGCAAATTTGGCGCCGCATCTGTTCGTCCCTCTGAGGTATGCAAAGAGGGGGCCTGCTTGGCTGCAGAGGCCGGGACGGTGGCGGCAAGGCGCCCCGACCAGCTGCCAGGGCGGTCCATGCCAGCCGCGTCGTTGCGGCCTCTCAGCTGCTCCACGCACTGCACAAAGAGGGGGATGCAACATCTGTGAGGAGGGAGGGCTTGTTCCGGCAGGGCAGCCTTTACGGCAATTGCGAGCGGCACTTCCAGTGATGCGAAATTGACATATTGTGCATCGGATGCTCACCATGCCCAGGAACAGCGCCGTCACGAAGAGGAGTAGCTGTGCAAGCGGCGAGGAGGCCAGCTTGCCGCCCGCTCTGGCTGGCAGCGCGGTTGTAGCCATGTTGAGCAAGCTGACATGGGTTTGTGTGAATCCGCGATGAGTTGTTCCGCCGTGCAAAGGCAACACATGCGGACAGGTGGCAGCGCCGCCAGCGGCCTTGCACGCATGGCGGCAGGCGGGCACCACTCACCGATGGTGGTTCAGATTGCCACCCATGCACCAGTCCCCAGCTAAACATCCGTCTCCGCCACGCCACCCACTGTGAATGTGTGGAGGTCGAGCGCATTCAGGTTTGACGCTCGTCAACACCCCATCCTCCCGAAACCCGTGCGCTCCACACAACCACCACTGCCATATTAGTTCCGCGGTCCCAGCCCAGCATCTGCAGGCAGTGCACGCAGGCAGCACGGAAGATCCCCATCTCTTCTGGCAGCCCCAGCACCACACTTCTCAAGCCTTTCAAACCACTGTTCCTACCACTGCTGTGACATGCGTGAGCTTGCGGCAGCTGTTTAGAGGACCGCCCTGCACTCCCATGAATTGAGGTCCAGGCACGGTCACGGTGAAGCAGGGCGGCTGGCGCTGGGTGCTACACTGAGCGACATGCGCTTCACGACTGCATGGTCGGCTTCACCTGCAAGCGCTTCATGTGCGCTCAATGCTGGTTCGCCTCACGCCTGCAGGATTGGGTCGGCGCAGCGGCAGAACCGCAGCGGCACGCAGGCGCCAGGTGGAAGCAGGCGGGCTCATGCACCTGGGCAGCCCAGCCTCACTATTGAGCGCTTCACTATACACATAATCAGACCCCACACTACGACTGCCATTCAGCTCTCCACCCCTGGTGGTTACTATGCACCTCGACGGCACGGCAGTGCCGACGACCGGCCAATGGCAACTGCTGCCAGCCAAGCACCCCCTCAGCCCCGCCACTCAGTCCCTTGGGATGCATTGTACTCATATCCCTCAGCTTCTCATCCCAACCTCTGTGTTGCTGGGTGCTTTTCATTTTGCGTGTTGACAGGGTCAGGCAGGAAGTGAGGTCAGCACAGGGCAGCATAACGGCAGTGACATGGGTGTGGGCAAGGAGGGGAGGGGTCAGAGGGAGGGCAGTTCGGGTGGAAGAGAGGAGGGAGACAAGATCAGGAGGCACAAGTTGCAAGAGTCGGGAGACAGGCAGTTGGGCAGAGCAGGACAGAAGGGAACAAAGCCGCTTGGCACAGCGGGGCAAGAAATGCACTGCTTCGGCACAGCAGCGCAGGGAGGGTGGAGCTGGTCAGCAGCCGCGCAGCGCGATGAGGTATGCTGGCCGCGGCGCCTCAGCGGCAGCGAGGCAGGGCGCGGTACAAGGGCCTGCCGTCAGCAGCGGCCAGGTGCACTGCCTGCCGGGGCGGCCGGCCTCAGCGGCTGCGGCCTGCTGGGCGGGGGTGCGGCGGTGGGGCGGGATGAACGGTGCCGGCGTGGGGGCAGGTGCGGGGGTTGCGGGGCGGTACTGCGCCAGGCGGCAGCCAGCCAGGGTGGTGGCGCAAGCGCCGGCGCGGCGGGCTGGGAACAGGTAGGGGAGCGGTGCCACGGCTGCCCAGGGGCGGGGCAGCACATCCTCTGCATCAGCGCTGCAGTCAAAGTGCTCGGTGGCGGCGGTGGTGGCGGTGGTGGCGAGGCGGGAGGTGCCTGCCTCAGCAAGTGCGGCCATGCTGTGGGCGGTGTGCCGCTGCAGCCAGGCGCCCAAGAGGGGCAGGCCAGCTGCGGTGGCGGCGGTGGCGGTCAGGGTGGGCCAGTAGATGCTGCTGCTGAAGGGCTGCTCCTCTGTGTGCAGCGCCGCAAGTGAGGCGGCGTCGGCATGCACGGCGGGGATCTCGCCGCTGGCGCAGCGCGAGAAGCAGGGGGCGGCGGCAGCCTGCAGGTGGTGGAGGGTGCAGGGGGGGCGGGTGAGACGGCGGGGGAGGCGGAGATGTTGCACTGCATACAGGTGGCAGCGGGCGGGGCTGCGGAGAGGTGCCAATGCGCACCAGCTCATCTGACTTTGCCACACTGCAGCCGGCTGCACAGCAGGCACGCCACCCCACCCCACCTGACCCCAGGCACCCCCGCACACACATGGCACCGCCACCGCCGCTGCCCACCCACCTTGAGCTTGGCGGCCTGCAGGTCGTCGAACCGTCCCTGCGGCATCATGCACAGCTTGCTGCTGATGGCGCCTGCAGACGCAGGAGGGGTGGGCAGGGCAAAACGCGTGAGATGGTGGTGGCAATGCCGCCCGAATCTTGGGATTGGAGGGCGCCACCGCCCACGGGGGGCGGGCCCCGCTGCAACGCATTTCAGTTGCCTCAATTGTGCAGGGCCTCACCAGAGGGGAGGCGGCAGAGGGGGCCGTGGGCCGAGGCGAGGCGCGGGAGCTGCATTGTTGCTTTCGGGGGTGTTGAGAGGCGGTGCGGGAGTTGCGGGGGGCTTGGGGAGACTTGCAAGGCCAGAGGTAGGCAGTGCAAATGGAGAGAATGGGTGCCAGGGCGCGTCTGGGCCGAGATTGTAGCACCCGCCGCCGCGCTGTGCTGGGCACAGCAGGAGGGTGCTTGACAACGCGTTGGGTTATTTGGATATTACGAAATGCGACCGACGCGTTGAATTGTGACACTGCCAGCGAAGCAGTATGGTGGGTCAATGCCGAGGTGAGGGTTCACAACCGTACCGCGTCGGCAGCGGCTGTTGGAGCAGGACGGCTGGGGAGCCTGCTGGCGGCGGCTGTGAAGCAGGGCGGCTGGCAGCCTGCCAGTGGGGGGCGGCACCCCCAAGACCTGGGTTGCAGCCCCAAGATGGCCACGATCTTGAATGGCGGGGCGCCATGCAGGCGCCGCTGCTGCTACTGCCGGAGTTCAGCTGGCAGGCAGGCAGGAAGGCGGCCAGCTAGGCAGCACTCAGCCCGCGCCAGGAGCGGCACTGTTTGTTGGAGCCCTCGACATCTGCAGGACCTCCTTTGCCCTTGATATCCGATCTAGCACCGCCTGCAGTCAGTGCCACGCGAGCAAGGTCGGCCGAGCAGGGCCAGGTGACTGCCGTGTGAACCGGGCCGGGAACTGGAGCCCCTGGCAGCAGTTGGGGGTGCAGGCAGCGCCACATCGAGGCTAGGGTTGGCCCTGCCCGCGCAGATGATGCACCACCGCCGAGGCGGCCGTGCGGCGGGGGTGGCGCACGCCCCAGGGCGCACTGGCACCGATATCCCTGCCGGCCTGCTGAGCACTTCCAGCTCAGGGGAGCAGTGCAGCCCCTTGGAGGGCACCCAGCACCCAGCCTTCCCAGAGCAGCTGCCCAGCGGGCTGCCCGACCTGCCGAGCGATGTTCTGGCGCTGATCGGGCAGCACCTGGGGAAGGCCGACCGCATCAACCTGTCGTGCTGCTGCCGCGCGCTGCGCCTTGCTGGCTGGCAGCTCTGGACCGAGCTTGCTTGGACCGCCGTCTCCTCCGAGGAGCATGCGCAGCTGCTGAGCATGCAGCTGGCACAGTGCCGCCCCGATGCGATGTGGGCCCTGTGCCTGGATGGGCACGACCCGCTGGGCCGCCTCCAGCTGCCTCTGCCCGCCGGCAGTGAGTGCACCTGCGCCGGACGCCTGCAGTGATCAGTGCTGGGCTGCGGGAGGGCGGATGTCATTGGAAGCATGCAACGCACATCCTTGGCGGCGGCAGCAGCTGCTGCAGCAGCAGCAGCGGCAGCGGCGGCAGCCGCAGTGGTGCCAAATGCAGGGTAGGCAGCCCACTTTGCAGCCAGAGGAGGCGCAGGTTGGTGAAGCGGCTCAGCTCTGCAGGCAGCTGGCGGAGGCCGCTGCTGGCCAGCTGCAGACGCTCCAGCTGCGTGTGCCGCAGTAGGCTGGAGAGCAACGGGGTGCCCTGGAGGTGCCGGCGGGGGCGGGGGCACGGCAGATGTCCAGCCATAATGATGACCAGGGCCCTCAGTGCCGGCACTGCAGGGCAGCCACGTGACAGGGGAAGACGGGGAGGCACACCTCAGGGATATCCATCAGTCACTACCAACAACACAGCAGCATGCCACCGGAGGGCCTGCTAGTGCCTGGTGCCTGCCGGGCACCCAGCCTACATGAAAGGGGCGCGGACAGGATCAAGCTTGCCGTGCGCACCTGCAGCTGTGCCAAGCGTTGACTGTGCGTGCAGCATCGCGCTCACCCACCCCCACACCGCCCCACTCATGTGCTCAGGCAACCCCCTGGCAGACGGCTGGGAGGCGGTCGTGACGGCTCTGACCCAGCTGGAGGCCGTCAGCCTGTGCAGCTGCAGCCTCTCGCGCCTGCCAGACCTGCGCTCCATGCAGCAGCTCAGCGCACTCCACATCGAGGGCAACCCAGGGCTTGCAGGCGGCCCTTTCGCCCGGTGGCAGCAGCTGACGGAGCTGCCTCGCCTCTCGCTCCTGCACATAGAGCACGCCTGCATTGTGCGCTGGCCGGGCTACCCGGGTCCCTGGAGTTTCCATGCGCAGCTGCTGCAGCGAGGGGTGCACATTCAGTCGTACGACACCGACAGAGACCCCTGGAGGCGGCGGCGCACGCTGGCGATATGGGCCGCCAAGCACGCCTGCAGCAAGTCGTGGGACATCTGTTCAACGATGGGCCTGGCGCTGCTCATCTGGCTCCTTACTGTGGCCATCGGTTTTTGGGGTGTGGCATACTGCAGAGCCTCCTTGCTCCGCCCCTGCCTGCTTGACAACGCCCACGCCGACTCGACAGCGCTGAGGCAGCTGCCGCTGCTGCCACCGGAGGAGCGAGGCGCCATGACACATGCGCAAGCCTGCCAGTATGTCCTGAGCGGGGCGCTCAAGACGCAAGACTGGTGGAGGCGGCTGCGCGGCCTGCCGCCGGCCCCTCTCCGGGCGGCCCCTCTCCGGCCCGGTGTGCTCCGTGCTGGCGCCGGTGCCCTGGTTCATACAGGCGCCAGTGCCGGGGTGCTGAGGAACGTGATGTGGGCAACCCACCAAATCGTGCATTTCCTGGTCATGACACAGATACCTTGCCTCGAGCTGAACTCGCGCCTGTTCATTAGTTTCCACTCCTCCCCTTGCTTACATGCCCACAGCGCCAGTGGCTGGCAGGAGAGTTGGCACACTGCCACCCCCAGATCCAGCCCTCCAAACGTCTCACCATTCCCTCATGCTCACATCTTCAAGCCTGCTGTGCCACAGTAGTTTGGTTGTTGTCCCATGTTCGTTTGACATCAGTGCTGTGCCAGGATAAGATAGAGATGAGCTGGCTGGCATTCATTGCAACAGTGTACTGGCTTAGTGCGGCCTCTGGGATGTACGAGGGATGGCAGCGGCAGCCGCCAGGCAGGAAGTCAAGTAGACACCCGAGCTGTTCACATGTCATGAAGTAAATATCAAGCCGCACCTCAGCCGTTCCTGATTTTAGCTACACCATCCGGGACAGCTGTAGTCCCCCCACCTTCCGACCCGGCTTTCTTGCAGCGGAAGCTGCCAATATTCTCTCCCACTCTTCGCCATGCGACTCTCCCCCCTACTTTAACGGGATGGTGGCATACATGTGGAACACGCCGACATCAGCGGACAGTCCAGCGCAGGACGCCGCCTCGGAGGGGCGGGCCGAGGCTCCTGCTCTCGAAAGGGAGCGCCCACTGGCCCCCGAACCCCAGGGCTCGTCGCAGCAGCAGCCGTCTGCAGACGCCGGCCAGCTGTGGCGCCAGTTTGACCGGCAGCGTATGCAGCAGCGCTCCCGCAGCGACCGCCTGGCGGGCGCCGTCTTCCTGGCGGTCATCATCGCCGCCCGCATGCGTGTGGGCGTGATGGAGACCTCCACCCAGGAGGCGCACGGCCTGGCTGTGCTGTTCCTCACCATTGCGGTCATGATGGCGGGGGAGGAGCTGGTGGCTGGAGGCCTGGGCTGGCTGCGCTCGGCGCTGGTGCTGGCGCTGAAGCTGGCCGCCGCCACCTGCCCGCTCTTCACGCTAACCATCTTCAGCCTGGTTGATGTGAGCACAAGAGCAATGGTACTCCAACCTGAGCGTGTGCGGGGCGAGGCTTTGGTGAACAAATGACTCGCCAGATTCTGGGGCCTGGTCTTAACATGTGGTCTTCACCACGCGTCTGCTCCCCATGCCTGCACGCCGTCTGTCTGCAGCACTGCCCAAGCAGTGCCGGCGCGCCGGCCATGGCCGCTGCGCTGCTGCGCACGATAGTGGTCGACCACACAGCGCTGCTGCTGCTGCTCGGCACGTCAATGCCTCAAGGTAATGAAGCCGGCCTGGCAGCGCTGCCAGCACTCCCCCTGCTGCGCTGGCGGCTGCATGGTGGCAGTGGCAGCAGCGGCAGCAGCAGCAGCGGCATCGGCGGGCATCCCGCCTGGCAGCGGCCGTGGTGCAGGCATGCCAGGCACTCGTGGTGCGGCATCGGCACATCCCACCTGGCCTGCCCTCCTTCTGGCAGGCATTGTGGCGGATGCTGCAGCCCAACTCATCTTCTTCCTCTCCCTGTCGTCCATCCCCAGCGCACTCTGCGATGCAAAGGTGGGCGGGCAGGCGGGGTGGAATCGCTGGCCCTGCCAGCCGGGCTGACAGCGTGCACTCCCGCCGCGGTGACCGACTGCCTTGCCCTGGCGGTGGGACGACTCTGCGTCACCACTCTGCATTGGCTGTGGGCCGGCCTTGCGCACGCAATTGCAACGCTGCCTACACTTACACGCGGCCGACATCTGCCCCCTGCCGCTGGGCTGCCCTCCCTGCCTCTGCAGTTCATCCAATTCTCTCTGAAGACGACGAGGCACATGGCCTTCATGAGCAACAAGCGGGCAAGTGCACGCACCCAAGTGTTTTGTGAACTTGACTCTGCCAGCCCGCCTGCTTGCTGCCTGCCACCGCGTGTGCTCTTTCCCGATCATATCAGCTAGATCCTATCACAAGAAGCCCAGCACTCTTCACATCTGCCTGTGATGCATGTGTCCTCCTGCTCCACATCTGTCCGCCTGCCGCGGCTCCCTTCGGCAGCAACAGCCACTCAGCGCCTCCTCATCTCCCCCTTTCCCTCGGCTGCTGCGGCCCTGCAGGTGTGCGTGATGTTCATGTCATCCATGCAAATGGCCATCGGGGTGTTCCTGCCCATGCTGGTCTCGATCCGGCGCGAGTCGGCTGCAGCAGTGAAGTTTTCCCGGGAGCACGGCATCCCCGCCTCCAACCGCCGCCTGCAAACCTACGCCTGGCTGCGCCGCGCCACCAGCCCGGGCAACAGCCTCAGCGCCAAGGTTGCAGCTGGGCTGGCGGGGGCGTACGCTGCCTGGGCGGCTGCTGCCTGGGCCTACCTGGGTTCCCGCTACAACTAGCTCACTTGGGAATGTATCGAGCTGAACTCTGCTTGCCGGGCAGGCATGCACTCTGCTAGCTGTTGAATACACCCAAGGCATGCCTCCACTTGTGCCACGCCTTCCAAGCTTCACCCTGCTGAGAACTTTTGATGACTGGTAGCACTCAGACAGGGGTACACAGCTGGGGCAGCACGTGCAAGGGCAGCGGTCGGTGAGGCCTTGGGCACCGTGCCCAGTGACTGGCGGTTGGGCGCCTGCTCCCACAGTTAACGTTTGGCACTGTCGCAATTTCCACACAAAGCTCACAAATGCAAGGTCGAGCTTCACACAGGTCGTTCCAGGTCGTTGCCTCCTGCCACTTCCCTGGGTGCCTTGCTCCCGGATGCCGGCTACTCGCGGCTGCTGCCCTAGGCAGGTCACGGCAGGCAGCAGCACTGCTGTGGCATACTGCCCCAAGGAGAGTCAGCTCATTCATAGATGGCGCCCAAGTAGGACCAGGCTGCAGCTGCCCACACAGCGTACGCCCCTGCCAGCCCAGCCGCCGCCTTGGCGCTGAGGCGGTCGCTCAAGTTGGTGGCGCGGTGCAGCCAGGCGTAGGTGCGCAGGCGGCGGTCGGAGGCGGGAATGCCGTGCTCCCGGGCAAACTTCACCGCCGCCGCCGACTCCCGCCTCAATGACAGCAGCACGGGCAGGACCACGCCAATGGACAGCCGTGCCGATGCCATGAACATCACGCAGGCCTGCAGGAACAGGACAATGCAAACCAATCATGGCTCAGGAGGTGGCTTGAGCTGTTGGATATCAAGGGCAGGCAGGCAGGCAGGCAGGCAGGTGGGCGGGCAGGCAGGCAGGCAAGTAATGAACGCATGAGCCGCCTGCAGGTTGGCGCTCACCCGCTTGTCAGCCATGAAGGCCAGGTGGCTTGTTGTCTTGAGAGAGACTTGAATGAGCTGCAGGGCATGTTGGCAGGCAAATGTTGTGCCGCCTGCTGAACTGTGTGTGGGTGCCTTGGCAGCACCGAGGCCGACGTAATGCCAGCAATCCTTCAAGCCTGGGCAGGCCTTGGAGGGAGCCAAAGGAAGGGTGCCGGCGCCCTTCGAGCTTCAAGCCGACGCAGGCCTCGCGGCTTCATGTGCAGCTCCAGGCACTCCCCTGCTGGTCATTGCAGGGGCAAAGGCAGCAGCGCACACAGCGCACACAGCAAGCGCAGGTGCCCGCTCAGCTCCCACCTTGGCGTCGCACAGCGCGACCGACATGGTGGAGTGGGAGAGGAAGAAGGCCACTTGGGCAAGTGCATCCGGCACAATTCCTGCAGCGCGTGGGGGTTGGGAGAGGGCAATGCAGGTCGGATGCCTCACGTGACTCTCGGAAGCCTGCGCTAAGCCTGGCTCTGCAAGCACCAGGCCGGCCCATGCTGCCCATGCTGCCCACTCCTGGGGCCGCTGCCGCTGCTGACTTGGAATACAAACGCGCAGAAAGGGCGGGCGCCCGATACCCACATGCAGCAAAGGCAGGTCCCCTTGGCAGTGAACTTGTGTGGTGCAGCAGCAGGCGGCCTTGGGCGCCACGGCAGCTGCGCCACTCACCTTGGGTCAAGCACGTCCCCAGGAACAGCAGCAGGGCGGTGTGGTCGGCCACTGCCGTGCGCAGCAGCCCAGAGGCCACGGAGGGCGCGCCTTTGGTTTTGGGGGCGTGCTGCAGGCAGGGGCGGGGGCGGTGGGGAGGGAGGGCTGCGGTCACTGGGGATGAGTGGAAAAGTGCCTCCTGAACTGGTGGTACTGCTGCTATGCAATGCTATGAACAGGTGACTAATACTGACCCACAGACTCCCCCTCATTCCCGCTCGCCGTGCCACCAAGCGTGCCCAATTCAGCTGGCAGGCAGCCCAGCCCCTGCTCACATCAACAAGGCCGACACTGGCCAGCCTGAACAGCGGGCAGGTGGCGGCGGCCAGCTTGAGCGCCAGCACCAGCGCCGAGCGCAGCCAGCCCAGCCCTCCAGCCACCAGCTCCTCCCCCGCCATCATGACCGCAATGGTGAGGAACAGCACAGCCAGGCCGTGCGCCTCCTGGGCTTCGCTCTCCATCACCCCCACACGCATGCGGGCAGCGATGATGACCGCCAGGAAGACGGCGCCCGCCAGGCGGTCGCTGCGGGAGCTCTGCTGCAGCCGCTGCTCATCAAACTGGCGCCACAGCTGGCCGGCGTCTGCAGCCGGCAGCTGCTGCTGCGACAGCTCCCCCGGGTTCTGTTGCTCCGAGGGGCCACAGGGCTCTTCTGCTGGGGCAGCCGCCCTCGGCCGCAGAGCCGATGGGGCAGCAGCATGGGACTGCCGCTCCAGCCCGGCTGGACTGTTGGACGATGGTGGGGTGGGCATGCTGGTTGCGTGGTAGAATAGGCAAGTTTGGTGACGCCGGAATTAGCAAAGCCTGGAAGTAGGGGTGCCCCTGATGCTCGCGGTACCATGGTGGCCACCGGCTGCTCGCCGGCTGCCTTCAGCTCTCAGGGGGTGGTGCTGCCGGCTGGCGTCGCCTACGGGGATCCTTAAACATGCTGTGATGACCGGGAAACTGGCCCCAGGGAACTGAAGCGAAGTGCAAGCCACCAGGTAGAAGGGACATTGCCTTGCACATCTGAAAGGATACGGGTGTTTGGGTTGGACCGGCAGGCGGCCCTTGTACGCTGCTGGTAGTGTCATCAAGGGTGACCGCAAGGGCTAAATACTGAGGTCTGATATGGGAGCAGAAGCTAGTTCTCACGTCTGAACATGACGCTGAATGCTCAATCTCACTTGCAAAAGAGTGAAAGTCCAGACCGCAAGTGAGGCGACGCCCTGCTGGCTGTGCATGAGTCTGGTCACGCTCTTGGGTGCTCAGTACCGAGAGCGATCCAGTGATTCGTCGGTAGGGCTTCGATTGCAGCGCTCTGTGGCCGCCAAGTGGCCCGCCTTCACAAGCGCCGACCTTCACATCGCCCCGAACAGCTGCCTCCTGCCGCTGAGTGACCTGGACAACAATTGGTGAGGCAAATAGCGCTGATCTGCTCCCGATTGACGCGGGCAGGGAGAAACCACACCTTGCTAGTGCGCACACTTCTCCCGCGGCTGCCACACGCACGGAGTGCGACAGCCAGCAGCCTTGAAACGATGCAGCGCGGCAGACGCCTTGGCCCTGCTGTACTTTCCGCCACTACCGCCGTCGCCGCCCACCACCCACGCCACCTCTTTGGCCACCGCCGCCGCCTGCAGGCCTGTCGGCACTCTTGTAGCGGCAGCACCCATCTGGCACCATGGAGGTGGATGGGGGTGCTCAGCTGTTCACCACGCTGGCGCTGATGTTTGGCGGCGCGCTGCTGGCGGGTGCAGCGCCCTTCTTCTTCCGTGTGCGCGAGTCGTCCCTGCAGGCGCTGGCGGCGCTGGGTGCTGGCCTGCTGATCGGCTCTGCCCTGGCTGTCATCATTCCAGAAGGCTTCCACGCCTTTGCCCAGGTGGGCGCAGGAAGGGCACGTGGTGTGTGTTGGGAGCGCGCCGCGCACTGCTTGCAGCCGTCACGGCGAGGGTGGGCTAGGGCAGGCGGCAGGCGCTGTGCCGGGGGCAGTCCAAGGCATGGCCGTCACGCATTTGAAGGGAAGCATTCTTCTGGCGGCTCGGCCTGGCCGGGCTTGACCCAGCAGCGGCAACAGCCATGAGCAGGAGTAGTGTGGTGGCCTTGTGCCGCCTGTGCCACTGGCTGCCGCCGCCAGCCTGCAGGGCACGCGCGCTGCAGCTCTACTGTTCAAACTGGCCAAGCACTGCCCGCAGCGGTGAACCCCGCCTGGCAGCCATGGCAGCACGCCTACTGAAGCTGCGTCCAACTAATCACCACTGAATCAACCCTGTGCACCCTATCCTGCAGGTGTCGGGCCATGCACACCATGAGGAGGCGCATGATCACGATCATGATCACGACCACGCCCACGCCCACGACCATGAGGAGGGCGGGCTGCCCGAGGGAGTGGCGGGGCTGGTGCTGGTGGCCGGCTTCCTGGCCATGCTGCTGCTAGACCATGCGCAGCACGCGGCGGGCGGCAGCTGCGGGCACTCACACGGGCACGGGCACTCACACGGGCACAGCCATGGGCACTCTCATGGCATGGCGGGCAGCGCCAGCCAGGAGCGGCTGCTGCGGGAGAAGGAGAAAGAGAAGGAGAAGGAGAAGGGCAAGGCGGGCGGCGGCAAGCAGGCCTCAGGTGCGGCTGACGCCGGCGGCGGCGGCGGCGGCGCCAGCGCTGCCGCACTGGGCGCCAAGGAGGGGGCGGACCGCGAGGGCGAGGCGGCGGCGCAGCAGGCAGACTGCACCGGCAAAGCCAAAGGTGCTTCCACTTTGTGTGCAGCCGACCTGCTCAACCAGCGTGGCGGCTGCTGCCCGTTTGCAGCCCCTTGACTTGCAGCTGCCTGTGCCCTGCCTTGCTCCCTTCTTGGGCTGCATGCGCTGCCTCTCTCCCCTCTTCCAATCACTGCCTCTCATGCTTCTTCTCTTGCCTGCCCCCTCCCCGGCGGCCTCCGCTCCCCCTGCCTGCAGCCCCCGCGTCTGGCACCGACCCCAGCAGCGCCATCACGGGTCTCCTCATCCACTGCTGCGCCGACGGCCTGGCCATGGGAGCCGCCTTCCTCAGCGGCAACGCCCGCCTCACCATGATCATCGCAGCCGCCATGGTGCTGCACAAAGCGCCCATGGCGTTCGGGCTGTCCACGTACCTGATGGCTTGCGGCTGGAACTTTGCGCGCTCGCAGCGCACGCTGCTGGCCTTTGCGGCGGCCGCGCCGGCCGCCACGCTGGCCACGTACGGCCTGCTGGGCTCGCTGGCCTTCCTTTCTTCCCCGGGCGCCGTCTCCCTGTGCGTCATCTTCAGCGGGGGAACCTTCCTGCACGCCGCCACCATGCACATCCTGCCAGAGGTGCTCAGCAGCGGCAGCAACGGGCGCATGGGCAGCATGCAGCTGGCGGCGGTGGCGGTGGGGTCGCTCCTGCCGGTGGCCCTCTCCTGGGGGCACCACCACTGAGCGCGGCAGGAAGGGGGCGGCTCTGGTTGTGCAGAAGGGTGGTGTCTGGGCCGTGAAGCACACGTGCTGAGTGTACACAGTACCCCCCTCACATCACGCATGTGCCGCCTCTAAGTTTCCCCTTCCCGGGTCAAGAACCTGCTGTTGTTACCTGCTGCTCCGTTTCCTGCACACTGCCGCTCCCCGCTGTCCTCTTGATCAGCATCCCCCAGTCAACCATGCATACACCTGTGTGCTCACACATTGAAGCTGTGTAAGCTTGCAAGCAACACATAGTTGGCAGCCAGCGAAAGGCAGGGGGTAACTTACCCGAGGTGCGGGGATTGTGGCAATGGGCATCGGAGTCGTGCTTGGTAGCGCCCTGCAGCACCGCGTGCGTGCAGCGTCGGCACCACTTCCAGCTACCTCCTCCCAAACGGACCAGCCTGGCCTAGCTCCTGTGCCGGCTCCTGTAATTTGTTACCTGGTCGCTGCTTTTACAACCAGATATACTGGAAAGGTTTCAACGCAGTGCATGCGAGAGGAAAGCATGCGAAAGAGTACATGAGGTGCACGGGCGGGGGCGGGGGCGGCGACGACGGAGGCAGCAGCGGCGCTATTGCTGCCGCACGTCTGCTCGCCGTCACGCTACCCACGCCTCTTGCTCAAACGCCATTCTCCGGGCTCAGCGAAGCTACAGGCATGAAACGAAGGCAGGACGCAAACAGGCGTTAAATAAAGAGGAAAAAAGGTCAGGCATGAGCAGGGAAGAGGCCGGGGGGCACGGGGGCGCGGCGGGCGTCGCAGCACGCACAGCGCACGCCGACGGCCAGTCGGCCGGCAGCCATCCCCCATCCCCTTCCTTCCCAGAACTCAGCACAGCGCTTTTAGCCAAGCAATGCATATATTGACAACTTATCACAGCAGAGATGGAGTACAGCGGAGCACACAGGTCGCAGAGCGGCCCGATGCATTTCCTGCCGCTTGCGTGTGCGACAGCTCGGCTAACACGCATGTAGTTACCGCACCATGCACCTCACACCATATCACAAGAGCACAACTTGATGCTTGAAATGCATGACATAGCAGTAACGTCACGCACCGGTCGTAGAGCGGCTCGATGCGCTCGTGCCGCTTGCGCCGCGACAGCTTGTGCGGGTCTGACGCCTTGAAGAAGCGGGGGGCCATCTCCACGAGCCACTTGGGGTCGATCTCGCACACCTGGAGGGTGGGCAAAGCAGTAGGAGATTGACGGGTTGGGCGCAGGGCAGGGCAGTGTTGGCAGGGCCGAAGACCGAGGTGGGGGTGCGAGCAGCGCCTGCTTGTGACACACGCGGCACTACAGAACAGATACATGCCGCCCCAGTGCACCATGTTGCAGCGCAGGACACACCTCTCACGCCACGTTGGTCAGCACCAGCTCATGAGGCACCAACCCTACCCAACTGCCCAGCAGTACACCCCGGCAGTACACTCCCACAGTACCATCCTGCAGTACCCCCCACCCACCTCTCTCATGTACTCCTTGGTGGTCAGCACCAGCTCGTGGTACACCACCCACTGCGGCTGGTGCTGGAACAGCGCCGAGGAGGGGTGGATGAACACGGGCTGGTTCTCCACGACTGCAGCAGGAGGGGTGCTTGCTTGTTTGTGTTTACAGTCCGTTTCTCCGCAATGAAACTTGCGATACAGACCCCCAAGAGGCAGCTTGGGCTGGGGGAAAAGATGCACAGTAAGGGCGGCAAGGTGGGCGTGCGGTGGCAGGGTGGAGGCTGTTTGGCAAGACGAGCGGATGTGTCACAGAAAGGGATGCAAAGGACCCACACACATGACAGGGGGAGCTAGATGCCCCTCCTGCTGTCCCTTGCCAAGCCAGCAGGTAGCCAGGCAGCGGCTCCCCCCTGCCCCGCCCGCCACCCTGCACGCCCTTCCCCTGTGCCCTCATCCCCCACGTCATCCTGCCCACCCACCCACCCGTCTTGTACCCCTCCTGCGCATCCTTGCGCGCCGCGTGGAAGAAGAAGCCCGAGCAGATGGCCTTCTGGATCTTCTGGTAGGAGCGACCGGCTGCAGGGAGAGAGACAACACAAGGGAAACAGTCAGTCAGTGAAAGAGAGGGCACAGCAGCGGGGCCTGCAACCTGCCGGGCAGGCAGAGGACACCACACCACTGGCCCTGGTGCAAGAGATGACACACGAGAGCGGAACCAGTACATCAGTCCGCCTTCCTTGTCACCCACCCGACACGAGGTCGAGCTTGTATCGGTCCATGATGGCCACCAGCTGCTTGCGCACATCCTGGGCGCGGCGCAGGGAGCGGGCCTGCGGGGTTGTTGAGAGAAGAGGTAAGGGACAGGTGTCAAGAGGTATGCCGAGAGTGCATATGCACGCGCACAATGTCGAGCAATAAAGCCGAAGGGCTATCGGGTAGAGGTAGGCAGAGGAGGGACTGAGATGGGGAGAGTACAGGGGTGCTTATGGGCGAGCCGGGGCACGGGAGGCGCCCAGGGACATGTGAGTGAATCCTCTCGGGGAGGCCCGCACTCAATTTTTGCCCTGCCGCCACGACCGAGACACACATCCCCACCCAACCACAGACACCCGCCCGCCCCACCTGCACAAAGTTCTCGTACGCCCACGGGTTGCTGAACTTGGCGTTCTTCCAGCCCTCATACACCCCCAGCAACGTCAGGTGGTCGCCCTCCGGCTGGTGGAACTTGGCCTTCTTCTGGTCGGCCTGAGACTGCTTCTCCTTGGGCCTGCGGGACGAGGGGGAGCGGAGCCCAAGATGCAGAGGGGAGGTGAGCGGGGCGGGTTGGGTGAGGAGTGGGCAGCGCCAGGGGGAACAGCCTTCTTCTGGTCGGCCTGGGACTGCTTCTCCTTGGGCCTGCAGGATGAATGGTGACAAGAGGGGGCAGGGGGCAGGCGCGGAGCAGGAGGGTGGGCTGGAAGGAAAGCCGGGTAGAGAGGGAGACGTTCAAGGCCACTCACCGCCCCACCCTCACACACCCACGGCGCACCACCACGACAGAGCACACAGGCACGGCAGCAGCGCATCACCTGTAGAAGATGTTTTGTGCCGACAGCATGCCGATGATGGTCAGCACCTCCTCGCTGCACCCCAGGTCCACGCTGGCAATCAGCGTCTTGCTGCGGGGTGGCAGGGACAGGCAGGGGGCGGGCGGGGGCGGGCCGTGTGGGTGGGTGATATAACGGGGTGGTGTGGCGTGTCTGTGCGTTTGTGGCAGAGGGAGCTGATGCAGGCACCCCCTCTCAGCCCACCTGACGGGCGGGTCCAGCGGGAACTCGGCCATCTTGCGCCCCAGCCGGGTGAGCAGCCCCTCGTCGTCCAGCGCGCCCAGGTTGTACAGCTGCTCCAGGGCGCTGATCAGGGTCTGCAGCGGGGGGGCAGGGGCAGGTCAAGAAGGTGGGAAGTGGGGCAACGCTGGCAACGCTGTGCCCCAACCGCGAAATGTTGCATCTTGCCTCTCACCCCGGGCAGAGCTGGTGGCTAGTGCCAGCCACCTACATTCTGACGGTGAACCCGTGGTCAAACTTGCTGGCTGGGACCCATACCTGGGGGGGCGGCGGGTCCATGAAGTCAAAGTTGAGGAGGTCGTTGATGCCCATGGCCTTCATGGTGAGCACCGTCATCGACAGGTTGGAGCGCTGCAGGCAGGGAAGGAGAAACGCGGGGGGTGTGGCATGTGTTGGTGCGGGTTTCCCGGGTAGATTCTTTGACCCGTGACCTTCCTCGTCAGCACTGTCATGCGCAGGATGGGGCGCTGCATAACAGAACAGCTGAGGGGAGGTGGGCCCAGCTGAATCTTGGGGACGCTGGATGGTGGGGGGAGCCACACCTCATCTGCAAAAGGCCACACCATCTGCCACATCCTCTGGTAACACCTTCAGATCCCACACACCACCAGCTTCATTCATCTGCAGCACCCACCTGGATCTCCGGGATGCTGGTGGGCAGCATCTCGTTCTTGTAGGCAGCCTCCGTGTACAGGCGGTAGCACTTGCCGGGGCCGGTGCGCCCTGCACGCCCCGCGCGCTGCCGGGCAGACGCCTGGCTGATGGGGGCCACCACCAGAGCATCCATGCCGATCTGCGCAGTTGGGTACGGATGGAAAGAAGTACAGCGGTATTTAGTGCCAAGTGGGACGCTGGTGGGGGCCACCAACGGAGCATCCATGCTGATCTGCGCAGTGGAAGGGGAGGGGGAATGGGCACCACTGGGGGGTGAGAAAGTGCTGCGCCGACGCCTGGCTGATGGGGGCCCACACAAGAGCGTGCATGCTGGTCGACGGGGTGAGGAAAGCGGGGAGAGAGGGGAGGGGGTCAGTGCATGGGTGGCTTGCAGGGGCAAATGGCGGGGCCATCCAACGCAACGCATCCGAGCTGACCGTGCGGGGGCCGGGGGCAGGGGTGAGGGCGGGGTGCTTAGCACCCCCTCTGCTGCCCACCTCAGCTGCTCAGCCCCGTGCACCTTGCGCCGCCGCATTATGTCAGCACCGAAGCTCACCTTTGGGTTGAACACCTTTTGCTTGGCAAAGCCGGGGTCAACAACGTAGTAGATGCCGTCGATGGTGAGCGAGGCCTCGGCAATGTTGGTGGCAATCACCACCTTGCGCGTGCCGGGGGGGGCGCGCTCGAAGATGCGGGTCTGCAGGTGGGGGGGCAGGGCGGTGAAAATACAGGGATTGAGCGGGGGCAGTGGGGGGCGGGTGGAAGGCCGGGTGCCGCGTGGGGCAGATCTAGAAGCGGTTCCAGCCCGACAGGCCGCCCTGCAGGCATCCCTTTGTTACCCCACCGCGGCCCCCAGCCATCCCTCCACCCCTGCCCACACACACAACACCCAGACCTGTCCCTAACCAACCCTCCCAGGACCCCCACCCGCATCCCTTCCACACGACACCCACCTGCATCTCTGAGGGCAGCGCCGAGTAGACGGGCAGGATGATGAGCTCCGGCACCGCGGGGCCCAGAGACTTCATGCGCTCAAACAGAATCTGCACAGAGGGGGGAGGGAGGGAGGGAGGGAGGATTGTGGGGGAGGCTGTACACAATATGAACCACTCTGCTTCACAAATTACACAGGGGACCAGCAACTGCGTGCCTCTCAAACATGGTCTGGTGGGGAGGAACAAAGGGGAAAAGGAGCACAGCCAGGAACAGCAGGAGAGCTCTCTCCAGCTCTTGCCCCTGTGCCGAACCGGCGTGTTCCTACCCAATCCCCAAGCCGCCTGCCACCTCGCCAGCACCCCGCCAGCCCTGCGCCAGCACCCCTGCTGTCCACCAACCTCTGATGCTAGAGCTGCAAGCACACCCACCTGCGCCGCCGTGTCGATCTCCTCCTGCCCGGTCAGGAAGAGCAGGATGTCGCCCTCCGGCTCCGTCAGGTGGATCTGCATCACCGTGATGAGCGCAGCATCCATGTAGTCGCTCTCCGGCTCCTGCAGTGGCACAGATGCGGGGCGGTACAAGTTGGTCAGGCGGTACGGCACCACCGTGATGAGGGCCGCACCCACGCAGTTGCTGTCCGGCTCCTGCTGTACCATGGGGGCGGTACAGTGCTGGTTGGGCGGTACGACATCTGATGAGGACGGTGATGAGCGTCGCGTGTATGTAGTCGCTCTCCGGCTGCCCCCAGCCCACCTTTGTGTAGAGCACCTCCACGGGGAAGGTGCGGCCTGGGATGGTGAAGATGGGGCAGGAGAAGAAGTAGGCGGAGAACTTCTCGGCGTCCAGGGTGGCAGACGTCACAATCAGCTTCAGGTCCTTGCGCTTCTGGATCACGCCCTGCAGCGGGGCAGGCGGGTTTAACAAGGGTTCGGTTGATGCCAGGGACGGTACCTCTCGATGCCTGGCGCTCCGACCTTGGGGCCTGCTCAGCGGCGGCTTGCAAGCGGGAAGACGCTGGAGAGGGAATGAGCGAGAAGGTGGCATGTGCCCTCTGCACCGAGCGGAGCTGCAGATTGCGCGAGGCAGACAGCCAGCACAGCAAACAACCCAACGCACGGCCTCACTCAAACACCCCAGGCTTGCCTTGAGCAGGCCGAAGAGCACGTCAGTGTGGATGGTGCGCTCGTGCGCCTCGTCCAGCACAATCACGCTGTACTGCAGGGCGGAAGCAGGGGGGTACAGAAGTGCGCTGTTTGAAAGGCAGACAAGCAGCACAGGTACGGTACCTGAAGAGCTAAAGCAACGAGGGAAATGGAGCAGCCATCTAAGCCCACACCCTTCCTGCCAGCCAGGCCCCCCTCCCTGCCCCGCCTGGCAGCGTATGCCGACCAGCAGCGCGTCACGCAGCAGCATGCTGTCAGTTCAAAGACGATGCACCCACACCAAAAAAACCAACAGCACCCCTACACCACGTGCCTGGCTGAGCATGTCGTCAAGCAGCGCCTCGCGCAGCAGCATGCCATCTGTCATGTACTTGATCACCGTCTGCTGGCTGGTGCAGTCCTCGAAGCGGATGGCATAGCCCACCTATGATGCCAAGGAGTTGTGGTGCACAGGGTGCAGGTGGAGGGCGGTGTGTGCACACGAGGCGGTGTGTAGTGGGAGGGCACACGCATAGGCGGCAGACAGTGGAGGGCGCCAAGACAGCAGCAGCAGCAACAGACGGGCGCAGGTGCAGGCAGCTGGCGTGCACTGCTGCTGAGCAGACTTGAGGTGTGCCTCCTCACCTCCTCGCCCAGGCGGCACCCCACTTCTTCGCTGACGCGCTTGGCCACTGACATGGCGGCCACGCGGCGCGGCTGGGTGCACCCAATCTTGCCGCGGGAGGTGTACCCGCTCTCAGCCAGGTACTGCACACACGGGCGGGAGGGCACAGGCTTGAACACCAGTCAGAAGGACGCCAATGTAGGTTGCTGCAGGCGGACGCGTGCAGCTTGTGCCTGGCCGGAAAGCGGGTGCTGGAGCTACATCCAGAACGGCATGGAGATGCAAGAGAGATCGTGGGGACCTTAGCTCTGCGCCTTTACGGGCCACCTCTGCGCCTGTACGGGCCAGGTGCTGCAGGGTGGGGCGCAGCGGCCCCAGGCAGTCCCCAGGCGCGGCTGGGCGGCCCCCAGGCAGCCAGAAAGGCGCCCACATGGGTCCGCCCCAGCCGTTTGGGTCCCTGTGCACCCACCCACCTGCGTCATCTGCGTCGTCTTGCCAGACCCCGTCTCGCCAATCACCACCAGCACCTGGTTGTCCTGCACCGCCTGCACCAGCTGCTCCCTCAGCTTGAAGATGGGCAGGCTCTCCCGCTGGTCCTTGATGGAGCGGTTGTCGCGGATGCCAAAGGTGGGCGCCTTGCCCAGCGCCTGCGGTACAGGTGGCAGTACAGGGTGAGGGAGGCGGTACACAAGTTGACCACAGGCCAGCTGTCGCAGGTGCCTTGCAGGAGGAAGCAGGACTCAGAGGGAAGTGTGGGTGGGGAAATCAACTGCAGCATGACGTTCGTATTTAACCAGGCCCCCGTCCTCCGTGCTTGCCAGCTTGCTCAGCAGACCCAGCTTCCCTGGAGGTCACTGCCCCCCTCAAACCCACCCACCTGCTGCTTCCACTCCGGCACCTCCTGCACCCCCACGCCGATGCCGCGCAGCTCCTGGGCCAACGCACGCTCGCTGGCGTCTGCAGATAATAACAGTGGCAGATAATATCAGACGATACCAGCTGATATCGTGGCAGGTGGTGCGGCAGGGTGGGATTGAGAGGCAGCAGCAGGTGGGTCAGGGGGAGCGGAGGACGGGTGCATGGCATGCTTAGCCACGGCAGCTGTGAGCGAATATGACAACCTCTGGGCAGCTGGCCAGGCAGCAAAGCGTGTGCCTGCTCCACGTGCCGCCGGCAGGTCCGCCGCGCCCTGCCCACCTCATCCCACCCTCCTCCGAAACAACCCGCACCTTCCATGCCCCACATCCATGCCCCACGACACTGTGTGTGGCCCACCCACCTGCCAGCGGGTCCTCCCAGGGCTTGGACAGGTCCTTGGGGATCGCCTCGATGAGCATGCGGTTCTGCTGCTCACGCAGCTCGCGCCGCTCCTTGGCCAGCGCACTCTGCGGGGGGAGGCAGGGAGGGAGAGAGGGGGCGAGGCAGGGAGGGGCGGGAGTTGGGGGAGGTGAGGGGAGAGCCGGGAATTGACAGGGGCGAGGGAGAGGAGGCGGGCGCATGCTGGCGGACAGGCGGGTCTGTGAACAGGTGCAATGGGGCTCGTGTAGCGGGGCGCAGCTGCTGCTGCGCCCCCCACAACTGCTGCGCCCCGCAGGACTCTCTCACCTGTGTGTGTCTTGCTTTGAAGCTGGCACCTCCCAAGCCCCGACCCCACCGCAGGAGAGGCGATTCAGCCCAGGACACACGCCTCCCACCTGCGTCATGGCTGCCCGCTGCATGGAGCCATCCGGGTTCTTAACAATCTTGATGGGGCTCATCTCCACACCCGTCTTGGTGGTCTGGCCGCGCAGGAAGCCCGGCTCGCTATCGTTCAAGTCAATCTCAAACTCCTCCTCGACCTGCGAGAGCGCAGCATGTGTGTAACCGCGGCAAAAGCAGGACAATGTGGGGTGAAGCAAGCATGGGCGGAGGGCGGGACGTGGAGAGTTGCACGGCTGCGGCATTCGGCAACCCTAAGCCCCATCCTTCTCTCCTGCCGCCCTTCTTCCCACCCCAAATGGGGCAGCCCGCCTGCCAGCCCGCCTGCCTGCCGTTTGCCCCCACCACCCACCAACCCAATCCCTCTCTCCTCAACTATCCGCTCGCGTTGGTATGAAGCTTGCACCCACCTCTGCATCCACGTTGGCCAGCATGCCGCCCTCCTCCTCATCGTAGCCAGGGTACTCCGAGGGGTCCAGCACGCCTGTGGGAGCCGGGGAAGGAGGGCCGGGGGGGCAGGCAGGTGCAAGGTGTGCGCGTCAGTGTGCGTGGGTGTGTGCAGAGGTAAGGGCGAGGGCGACAACGGAACCGGGCACAGGCGGGGAGGGGGCAAGGGCCGGGGTCTGGAACAGCGGAGGTGGGGTGGCCAGCCACGCAGACTCCCGCCGTAAGTGCCCGTGCATCACCAAGGCACGAGTCCCACCGACCAGTGGTCTCACTGCCTCCTCGTTTACTGGCTGGAAGGGATCATGTGCTGGCACACCGTCCCACGCCCCTGGTAATACGTAAGACCAAACCATTTCCGTTGGCTGTGCCACCCAACCCCCGCCTCACCCGACTTTATGAGCTGCGCAATCTCCCACTTCTCGTAGTCGCTCATCACCTTGCCGCGGCGCTTGGGCTTGGCCCCCAGGTCGTCCTCCTCACGCACCTGCGCCCAGGGAAGCAACAGGGCAGGGACGCGGGAACACATAAGCAGGGGTGAACAGAGGATGCGCAGGTGGTGGCTTGGCACCCAGGTCGTCCTATTCTCCCATGAGGGACGGGGCACTTTTCGCATCGAGCAGGCCGACAACAGTGGGTGGAGTGGGCACACGGGCAGCACAGCGCAGCACAGCGCGGCAGGACGTCACAGCAGACACGAGCAGCGTCCAGCACAGCCCCATCCAGACCAGCGCATCTCAGCCTGCCCCCTCCCTCCCCATCCACACGCCCTGATCCCCTCCAGGCCGTGCGCCGCTGCACAGCACAGCACACCACAGCACAGCACAGCGCCGCCCCCCACCGCGCCGCACAGCCCCTGGCACCCCCCCACCCACCTTGATGCCCGACAGTCCGTGCAGCGCCGAGGGCACGGCGCCGCCCCCGGGCCCCGCCGGGTTGATGCCCACCCCATTGGCCCCCGTGGCCGCCCCCTGCATCGGCAGCAGGTCCTCCCCAGTCACTTGGTCCACGTCACGCATGGCCAGGCCCAGCCGCTGGCCAGCCTTGGACACAACCTTGACCCACACGTTGTCGCCTGCAGTCGAGACGAGGCCGGCGGCATGGTAGTGAGCACGGGTGGGGCGGGCTGAGGTGCGGCAGGGGGTGAGGCAGGGGGTGGGTAAGGCGCGCAGCCCAGCATGCCGAGCATACTTGCAACCCTCACTGCTCCACTGCTCCTGCCCCTCCGCCTCCCCAGGACGCGCCCCGCTGCCGTCCCGCACAGCAGCGCTTCCCCATCCAGCCGCCCTCCCACCCTTGTTGACGAGCTCCTTGGCGCTGCCGCCCCGCTTGGTGGAGGAGATGTTGCTCAGGTGGACCAGGCCCTCCTGCAGGGCGTGCGGTGCACGGAGATGGTGTGGTATCATGCAAACAAGTGCATGGTAAACCCAGGCTGAGAGGTGGCGGCGTGCACACCATGGCCTTGCCCCGCCCCACCACCACCACAAATCATTCTTCTAAGCCTGCCACCCACCCAGCCTCGCACCCACCACACACCTGCTTGGTGCGGAAGCCCTGCAGCTCCACAAAGCAGCCAAAGTCCATCACGTTGTTGACGCGCCCCTGCGGGGGAGCGCAGGAAGGGGCGGCAGCGTGGGGGGCACGGAGGCAGCAGCATCGGTGAGTGCCTGCCAGTGGCTGCCAAAACGAGACGCTCGGCATCAGCCCGAGGACGCATTGCCTGCCCGCCCTCCTGCCTGCCGCCTGCAGCAAGCTGGCCTGCCTGCACCGCGTTCCCCCGCAGCAGGGCTCAACCTGGGGCCCCTGCTCCCTCTCAGGCCAGGAAGACGCGATCACACCCTCGCCTTGCACACTTCACACATGTCCGGCTCTGCCCCTTCCTCTTCCTGCGGACGTTGTTGCCACAGCCCTCACCTTGTACCCCCAAATGCATGTCTGGCTCTGGCCTTCCGCTCCCCTTGGGTCCTCTGGCCCCCCCCAAACCCAAACAACACCAAACACCCTCAACAAGCCCAATGGGAGGACCCGGCTGCTCACCTTGTACACCCCGTACATCTCCGGCTCATCCGGCAGAGCTGCCGGCGGCGCCCCCCGCCCCCGCGGGCTGGCGCTGCGGCTGCGCCGCCGCGTCCGCTCCCGGTCCCGCGATCTGCTGCGCCGCCGCTCGCGGCTGCGGCTGCGCATACCGCTCCTCGTCGCGCCCGCCATCCCTGCCGCCGCCCCTGCCGCCGTCCCGCCCGCCGCGCTCGTCCCGCCCGCCACGGTCGCCATCCCGCCGGTCGCCCTCCCGGCTGCTGGCCTGCTCGTGGCTGCGCTGCCGCTCCGCTGCCGCCGACTGCTCTGCCTTAGCCCTCGCCTCAGCCAGCATCTCCTCCTCCATCTCCTTCACCCGATCCCGCGTGTCAGGCAGCGCCAGCCCCCCAAACGGCGCCCCAGGCCGCGGCTGCAGCCCGCTGGGCCCCGCGCCGCCGCCGCCGCCGCCGCCGCCGCCCCGCCCCGGCATCATCTTCTGTATGATTGCCCACAGGGTCTCCACCAGTGGGTCGGGCATGTCGGCCCCATTCTCCCTCAGCTCCAGCCGGAACTCCTTCACACTGTTCTTGCCCTTGCTGAGTTCGATGATGAACTCTGAGAGGGTCTTGTCTGCCAGACCCAGGTGGTGCTCCAGCTCTGCAGGGGGGGGGCGGGCAGGGGAGGGCAGGGGGTGATGCGTATTAACTTGACCGCCACGGGGCGCCAGAGAGTGGCGAGCGGGGATGAGAGCGGCAGGCAGGCAGAAGGCGAGGCAAGCAGAATACGGCATGCAGGCATCCGGTACAACGGCGTGCGGGATTTGGAGCATGTGAAGCAATGCCCAGGCATGGCGAGTGGACCAAAGCGTGCGGGCTCTGGACTCTGGGCGGCACTGGCGGCGCCCGCTGGCGGCAGCGGCTCCCAACGCTCGTCCCACCCCCCCTTGCACGTCGCGCTGCGTCTGCCCCGCACCTGTGGTGATTTTGGACACCAACGAGAGGTACTGGAGCTTCTGCAGCTGCTCCATCTTTCCGTCCTTGCTCTCCTCTAGCGGTGATGAGCGGCAGGCGCTGCCGCGCCGGTGCAAGTGGTAGTTGCAAGCTCCCTGGTGACTGTAGCACGATGCTCACGCGGAAAAGGCGCCACGCCGCCCAGCAGCGCTCGCGCAGTTGTCAAGGAGCGGCGCCCGGGGGTGGTGCGATCGTGTTCGGGCGGCACAGAAGTGAACGAGGCCCTGCTGGCGTGCAGCGGGGGACGGGCAAGTCTCGGAGGCAGACGCAGCACGCAGCAGGGAAGTGCGCTCTTGCTGCCACATAGCGAAGCCCAATGCATCCAAAAACTGCCATCTATCAGTTCTCAAGTGTTAGCAGCTGATCCGAGACCCTTGTAGCCCGGCAATTGAGAGACCGTCCATCTACACCAGTCGTGCCGGGCCCCTCAGCGCTCCCACGCCCGTTATCCTGGGTTTCGTACCCTGCAAGGAGTCATTGGGGCGACCGGGATGCCACCAGCCGGCGCAGGAGCGCGTGGTCCACCTGTGGGCGGCGGGCGGGAGGGCGGCGGGGCGCCCAGCCCATCCAAATGGCAGGCGCTGCCACCGTTCCTGGGCCACCGCATTGTGCTTGACGTGGTCTCTACCGAACCTCGGTGGCCATTGGTCGTGGCGGACATGCGCCTGGTGTGCCGCGACTGGCGCACCACCGTCTGCGAGGCGCTGCCGCTGCTCACGCCACGTGTGCACCGTCCTACTGATGATGTCGCCATCCACACCCAGGCGGCATTCGTGGCTGGCTTCCCAAACCTGCGCCTACTGCGCCTCTTCAGCCAAGGTGCGCATGCTTCTTCAACTGCCAAGGGACGCAAGGCCATCCCCTCGTGTGCATTCCAGTCAGCCTGAGCCTTGTCCCACCGAGTCGAGTGTCCCTGCTCACCCTCTCCACATACGCTGGCGTTCCCTCCCTTGCGGTGCATGCATGCGTGGCTGCAAGCAGGTGGTTTCATGACGACGCGGGCACTGCAGCACATGTGTGCCGCCTGCGGCCGCTTGCAGCACCTCTCCCTGATCGGCTGGCAGGGGCTGGAAAAAGGGGCCCTGCCTCAGCTGTCTGCCCTGCGCAAGCTGCGCACACTTGAGGTCGCCTGCAACTCGCTGAGCCTGGAGCCTGCCCTTCTGGAAGCCCTGCGGCAGCTGCCCCACCTGGAGCCTGCTGGCCTGGAAGCTCTGCAGCAGCTGCCCCGCCTGCAGCCTGCCGACCTGGAAGCCCTGCGGCAGCTGCCCCATCTGGAGCGCCTGGCACTGCAGGGCGACTCCTTGATCCCCGATGGTGCGCACATGCAGCTGTGCCACGCTGCATTGACGCATGCAGCCCTGCTGCTGTGCGTGCACATGAACGGCACAACTGTCCTGGCGCCAGCGCTGTGGAGCCCTCTCATGCGTGCGGTTAGAGCTCGTCAAGCCGCCGCCCTTCCATGACTGCCCCAACACCTGGCACAAGCATCCCCCGTTCCATACCTGCTCCCTGCCGCAGAGCTAAGCGGTCTGAGCAGCCTGACCTCTCTGGACGTCTCGGCCACGCGTTGGGGCAGTGAGGCGCAGCAGGCACAGCTGGCGCGTGCCCTCCTCCAGCTGCCCCGCCTGCGCCACCTGGGCCTGCAGGGCCTGACCGAGACAGCCTGCGACAGCCTGTCGCAGCTCAGCGCACACAGCAGCCTGACGAGCCTCACGCTGCAAGGAAGCATGGGTGACTGCAGCATGCACCGGGCGGCGGAGGCTGCCCTGGCGCCGCTGCTGCTGGGGCCGGGCGGCGCCAGGGGAGGCGCCCTGGGGCTGCGGCGCCTGCGCCTGCGCGTCATGAGCTGGCAGCCCGACCCGGAACCACAGCCCCTCCACCTCTCCATGCTTACTAAGCTTGAGAGCCTGGTTGTGGATTACAAGTGGCTGCAGGTGTGGGTGCCCGCTGGCCTGCCTGCTCTGTTGACGCTGCTGCCGCTGCCACCCACAGCACTGTCAAGCTCTTCCCAAGCCAGCCAGCCGCTGCATCCCGCTGTGCCAATACATTGCAGTGCATGCTGCCTTGGCTCACACTAGGATGCCCACAGTCATCATCATCATCATCACATTGCAAGCCCACGAAGGCAGCAGGACTCGTGCTCAGGTAGTCGCATGCCGGCTTGACCAGCATTGCCATTCCCCCCTTGCCGTCCCTTGCTGCAGCTGTCCCCTACAACACAGTTTAGCTGCCTGGCCTGTCTTACCGAGCTGGACATCGACCTGGAGGCAGAGCAGGTGGGGAGGAACGGGGGGCAGCACGAGTCGAGTGTGGGAGGCGGGCGGGCGGGCGGGCGGGCAGTGGGGCCGACACGTCAGGGAGGAGAGCAGGCACTGCTGACACCGCGTCACCCCAGCTGCTTGCCCTTCAGGCCGCCAAATGTTGCATGGCTGTGCATTGTGCCGGCCGCGGCTAACATGCACGTGTTGCTGCCCTTGGCACCTTGGCCGGCCGCATCAACTCTCCCGCCTCTCCTGCCGGCTGCAATACCTCACATTTGCCTATTGCAATGTGCCGGCTGAAGTACGTCACATTTGCCTATTGCAACGTGCCGACTGCAACACCTCACACTTGGCTGCCCCGTCACGCGCCTCTGGCTGTAGGCCAACGCTGACGGCGTCCGTGTGAGCCCCACCGACGTCGTCAGGGCTGTGGGGGACCACCTCACCGCGCTGCGCGCGCTTCGCCTGCGGGGCTGCCAGAGCGTGCAGGAGCCTGGCTTTGTCCACCTCTCCCGCCTCTCATGCCTCACCTCTTTGTCGATGGAGCTTGCCCATGCCTTTGGCGGGGAAGCCCTGGCTGCCCTGCTGGCGTTGACCGGCCTGCGCAGCTTGGTTGTGCTGGCGCCCTTCCTCGACGCTGCTGGCGTGGAGGCTGCATGCTTCCAGCACGATGCGCGGCCCGCCGCCCTGCTGCCCAGCCTCACGCACCTGTCTCTGCAGTACTGCACGCGACTCAGGTGGGGATTGGGCATCCGCTGGGGGTGACTGGGGGTGAGGGGGGTGTGGGTGCGTGCGTTTAGGTGGCTGGTGTGGGGTGGTGTGGGTTGGTGCGCACAGGTGTCTGGTGTAGGGTGGGGTGGGTGACGTCATGCACTGTCAACCCCCCAGGTCCAACATGCTCATCCTTCAGAGGTTGCAGCCCTGCGTTGGGGCGCTTCTGGTCGAGAGGGCCGCTGACGGTGGCAACGGACAAGGCGGACAGACGCGGCAGCTATTCGTGCCCCTCCCGGTCCTCCCCATCTCTTCAACGGTCAAAACAGCAAGGGCTTTGCTAGCGCAACGCATGGCACAGCACCCCGGACTTCCACTCCCTCTCCGTCCCCCTCCACCCCTGCTGCCCACCCGCAGCAAAACCGCCTTGGTTCAGTTTGCCGCCGTGCTGCCCGCGCTGCGCCACGTGTCACTCAGCGCCCATCCCCGCCCAACCCGCCAGCACGTGCAGTACCTGCTGCAGCGCTGCAAGCACCTGCGCCTGCTGCAGTGCTATTGGGTCCCAACGCCTGCCCCTGTTCCGCACCCCGGAAGCGGCATGCTTCTGCCTGAGGCTGAGTGGCAGCAGCAGCAGCGGCACGAGGAGGACGCCGCCTTCGACCGAGCCTGGAGGCTTCGCCTGTGCCCCCCGTGAGCACGCCTGCCAGCGCCCGGTGGCAATGTGTGCATGCCCCGTGCGCGCTTGTGAGTGGGCACCTGGCTCTTGCTGGCGGCGCCGCCGCCGTCTTCACCGCTCCTGCCCACTACTGCGTCCTTTTCCTGCCTGCTGGCTTGCCACCGTCCTGTGCCCCGAACTGCCCCAGCCAGTGCTTTCCAACTGCCTGGGTCCACACCCCTGCTGGTCTCCCCAGTTTGACAAGTTCAAGGCTCTTCCTCTCTTCCTTGGTGTCGCCTTGGTGTTCCCTCCTCTTGCAGGGCGCGTGCTGGGACGACCTATGACCTCTTCACCCCGCTCGACGAGCTGGCAGCTCCGGCTGAAACACAAAGGCTGCAGCAGAACAGCGGTGCACTGGGTTGAGCATGGAGGGCGCGGCGAGAGTATGGCTTCCGGGGTTGTGGTGCTACACTACAGCCCATGGGTCCTTTAGGAAGGAGGTCAGTTGAAAACAGGGTTTGTATATAGTTGCAGTACTCGAAGATTGTAAAGAACAAATCAGGGGGCGTGGTTGCCACAAAAATGCCAGGGGCCTGGCAGAAGGGACGGTGGTGCAGCCAGAGCCACCGCCAGCAGATTTGCCTTGCCCCCTTTCTATGACTTCCTGCGGCCACCAGCCCCCTCTGAGCGCCAAGGACTCTTGCCAGTACGCTGCCGGCCTGTACCAGTATCACCAGCGGTGAGCGTCCTGCCGCCAGTCCGCCAGGCGGTGCTGACCAGACGGACCCTGGACCTGCTCAGTCACCCTACTGAACGGTGAACCACACGCATGGGGCTTGACAGCGATGAAAATCGTAAGGAAATATGTGCCTTCACCCTACAGCCTCTGGTTCCCAGCGCCAGTCTACACAAACAGGCGCACCGCGCAGGCGGCAGCAGGCGGCAGCTGGAACCTTGGTGAGGGTGCAGCTCGCATGGAGCGCGCGGCTAGGTCAGCGCCCTTGCAATCTATGGACACATGCCAGGGCACCAGAATTGCGTTCAAGGACGAGCAAAAGGACCCAAGGCACAGGACTCAGCACGAGCGCAGCAGGTCTTCAAGTCCCGCCAATTTGCTCGGTAGAGGCTAACTATCAGTGGGGTGTGCAGCCGGAGGGTCGCCCAAGCCGCATTGTCTTGCCGATCACTGCCAGCGCCACAGTGCTTGCCTCACAAGTCTCGCCCGCGGGCAGGAGGGGCTCACAGGCGCGCCATGAGCGACTCGGATTACGAGGACTATGCCGACGACGCGTCTATGGACCAGGCCGGGTGGTCGGACGATGAGGGGCTCGCCTGGAGCGAAGGGGAGGAGGCGGAGGCCTCCTCGCCCATGGCCAAGAGCACCAAGGTTAGAGGGTAGTCCGAAAGCGCGCCCCGGGGCGCTCCCGGGCGCTGCCGGCGGGGGCGGGCGGCGGGAGCGGCGGCAGGCGGAACGGATAGTTGCGTACGACAGACGCCTGGCTGCCGTGCTGCACAATTGTGCGCCATTCTACGAATGCCGCCCACGTGCCTGTCAAGTGTTGCTTGGTTGCCCTGAAAGCCTGCACCCGCCCGTTTGCCACGCCTGCCTGCCGCGCGTGCTCACACTTTGCCTCTGTTCCATTTTGTTTGTTGCGTGTCGATCCACAGAAGACGTTCCTTGTGCTAGACGGCGAGGAGCTGCGTGACCGGCTGAAGGCGGCGGTGTCGCAGGTGCGGTGACAGGGCGTGCGCCTGCCGGTGCCAGTGGGCTGGTGCATGGGAGGAGACGGGCAGCCAGCGAGTGTGGGCCGCCGGTGTTCCGCCGGTGCTGCTTACGCCTGCGCCTGCCCTCTCCATGTACCAGCACCCAGCCTCGGCATGGGCTTGCTCCTGGGCCGGCTGTACCGCCGCCTCACAGCTGCTCCGCACTGCCGCAACCCTGCTCCCATTCCATTCACACACACACGCGCGCCTGCTGGTCACACCTGCTGGTCATTTGTATGTCTGCCTGTGTCTCGCGCAGGCTTTTGCCAGTCGTCCTTGTGTTGTTCACGCCGACATGGGTGCGTCCCTCTGCCCCCCTGCAACAGGTGGTGGACTTGCTGTGCATCTCCGATGCCGAGGCCACCCGCGCGCTGCGCTACTACAAGTGGGACCTCACAAAGCTGCAGGTAGATTCACTGATAGTTATATAAGAGAGGCCGGCTTTCACTTGTTGTGGGCGGGTTGGTGGGAAGATTTGTAGTTGCTGCGCCACCATAAGTGGGACCTCACAAGTTCCCAGGTGTGGGCGGGCTGGTTACATGTGGTGGATGGTCCGTGCCATGCTGTGCAGCCTGTAGCGCTGTGCTACTGGAGCCTGCCATTGCAGCACAGTGCCTGTGTGTGCACGGCCGTGTTTGTTTGGCCGCTGCATTCACCAGCATGCCTCGTCCGATGCCACCCCCTCGCCCAGTGGCTCACGTGCACCACCTCACTGGCCGGTCACCCTGCTGTGTGCCACCCCGCAGGAGGACTGGTTCACAGACCCTGACGCGGTGCAGACAAAGGTGGGGCTCGTGGGTGAGCAGCCCTCGACCGGCAGGAAGGAGGTGAGCGGGGGGAGGGGCCCAGTTGTGTGTGTGCGCGCTGTTGGGAGGGCCAGCCGGGTGCGCACTTGGGGGGGCAGGGGACGGGGGGCAGGGGACGGAGGGGGAGGCGTAAAGGAGGGCTGCTGGCTGGTGGGTGCTGGGTGGGACGCGGCCTGTGGGCGGAGGTGGGTGCCTGCTGGGGGCGAGATGATTGCGGGGGGGGGGGGGAGCAGGGACACATTTATTTGACAAAGAAAACACGGTGTTTTGCTCTGTAGAGCAACGGGGCTGCCTGCTGCGCCCTTCCTCTTTAAGCATGCACCCAATCAACAGCACACCCCTGGCCTTCAATCCGCCTCGCCCGTCACACACGCACCGCCTTGTTGCCGCACACCTTTACAGGAGACCTGCAAGATCTGCTTCGAGTCCTATCTGGTGGCTGACATGGCGTCGGCACGCTGCAAGCACTACTACTGCAAGGTGCCCGGGCGGGAGAGGCGGGCTCCTGTGCCTGTCAGGCTGTTCTAGTCCATTCTTTACAGCTTTCGACCTGTATGCATGCCATATGTTGTTCGTGGTTGCGTGCATGTCGTCTTGAATGCGCTGCAAGCAGTACTGCTGCAAGGTGGGGCCGGGGGACTGTGGCCACTGTTGCCTGGGTGGTTCTGTTCGCTGTTTGTTTCACTGTTTGTATGTTGGCAAAGGGGCTGCACGCAGCAATGCCCGCGGCATGGTGCGCCTGGGACATGGGAGTGTGCACCTTGGCTGGCTGTCTGGCGGTTTTGTTCCACAGGGACAGACGAGACATGCCAGTGATTGCCTATATGAGTATTCATGTCTTGTGCGCCCGCCGCTGCTGTGCCTGTGGCCCTGCAGGACTGCTGGCGGGGCTACATCCACAACGCCATCGACTCGGGGCCCTCCTGTCTGGACCTGCGCTGCCCAGACCCAGGTGTGTGACAGCAATAGGCTGTGAGCCTGCCTGCCTGCCCCTGTGCCACGCCCTCCTGCCACGTGCACGCCTGCCTGCTGCCCTAGCATGGCCTGCCAGCTGTTACTCTGTGGCTGCCAGGTCGCCCAGGGCTTGCTGCCCCCCTTGCAACGCCGTTCGGTTTGTGCCAGACCTTTGTCCCCCACTGCTCCTCCATCTCAACGCCACTGCGTGCTTCTCTGCCTTGCAAACCCGGCCTCCACATTGCTGCAGAGTGCAAGGCAGCGGTGCCCCGCACCGTCATCCTGACAACAGCCGACAAACAGCACACGCAGCGGTGCGTGCGCCACTCTAACCGCCGCTTCTGCCTGCTCCTGACAGCGGCCTGCGCCTGCACGCCTGCCAGCTCTCTCTTGGCTGCATTGAGATTGGGGTGCTGCCACCTGCTTGATGGCTGCGCCTGCCTGCCCGCCCCCACCTGCTTGCCCTTCTCATTCCCACCCACCCGCATGCCCCGCACCCGCTTGTGTGTGTCACAGGTACGAGGAGTTTGCTGTCAACTCGTTTGTGGACGACCAGCGCCAGATTGTGTGGTGCCCGGCCCCGGGTGAGTGGCAGGGGCAGGGGCAGGGCAGGGTAGGGGCACCATGGTGTGTTAGTTACCGGGGCCAGCTGCAGGGCAGGGCAGGGCAGGGCAGGGTGTGTGTGACAGGGTGTACTGCCTAAAGTATGTGCAGGGGTGGCTAGTTCAGACAGGTTCGTGGTGGTGGTGCCCAGAGCTGGGTTGGTGGGGACCGCACTGCCTCGACCCTGCACCCACCACATGCCCCTGCCAGCACGCGGGGCCAAGCGGGAGTGACCGCCAGGGGGTGGCTCACGTCCCTGCCTGACCCCAGCCTTCCTCACACCCCTTACTGCGCCCCCTCACCCGCCGCAGACTGCCAGCACGCGGTGCTGAGCCTGAGCGACCGCCTGGGCGTAGCCCAGGACGTCTTCTGCCGCTGCGGCTCCGCCTTTTGCTTCAACTGCAAGGAGGAGGCGCACCGCCCCGTGGACTGCGAGACCGTGCGGCAGTGGATGGTGAGCCCAGTGCTTGGCTATGTTCAGCGTCTGCATGTGCCGGTAATGTTGTAGGCAGGGGTGGGGAAGATGGACTGCGGGGCCATGCGGCAGTGGATGGTGAGCCCAGAAACCAGGGTAGAGTTGTTCCTGCACGTGATTTGGTGGGCAGGGGCTGGACAAGGGTGGCTTGCAAGACCGTGCGGCAGCAGATGGTGAGGCCAGCAATATCTCAAACAGTGATGCTAATTGGCCCTGGCTCCCGGCCTCCTCTTTCCGTCCTGCCTGGGCCCTGCCCGAGTCACGCTTTGCCTGCCCTGCTTGGCTCGCTGCCTGCCCGACCCCTGGCAACCGTCACTGCGTGCTGCTGCCAACGGCGCTCCCGCACTCGCTCCCTGCAGATCAAGAACAGCGCGGAGAGCGCCTGGCTCGCTGCCCGCCCGCCCTGACAATCATCACTGCGTTCTGGTGCCCTATGTGTGCCTACACTTGCTGCAGATCAAGAACAGCGCGGAGAGCGAGAACCTGAACTGGATCCTGGCAAACACCAAGCCCTGCCCCAAGTGCACGTGAGTGGGCCCACGCCGGCTGCCAACAGCCGTGCGTGCGTGGGGGGCCGTGCACGGCAGCAGCGGGGCAAGAAGAAGCAGGGATTGCATGCCCACGTAACCCACTCCTTGCACGCCCTGCCACCTGCCCATACTGCTGCTCCTCCCTGCCCGCCCCTCCCGCCCCTTCCCTGGTCTTTCCCCCAACAGGCCCCCCATTGAGAAGAACCCGAGCCGCACACATCACTTCCTGCCCCCCAATGCCTCTGTCCTCACAACCTCCCTGCCCTCTCCCGCCCATGGCGTGTGTGCAGGCGCCCCATTGAGAAGAACCAGGGGTGCATGCACATGACGTGCTCGCAGTGCCGCCACGAGTTCTGCTGGCTGTGCCAGGGGCCCTGGGCGGAGCACGGGGAGCGCACGGGGGGCTTCTACAACTGCAACAGGTAGGTGGGGGCGGGCGGGGCGGTCTGGCAGGCAGGTCGGCCGTATCAGAGGAGGGCAAGGTGAGCAGGTGCAGGTGCACATACGGCGCAAACTCCAGTTACGTATCAGTGTGCTGATCAGTATGCTGTCACCATTCTTCTTTCTGTGGCAGGTTTAAAAAGGCGGTGGAGAAGGGCGAGGTGGACGAGCAGGAGCAGAAGCGGCAGCACGCGCGGCAGTCGCTGGAGCGGTACATGCACTACTGGCAGCGCTGGGCGGAGAACGACTCGTCGCGCAAAAAGGTGGGTGGCGTGCGCGGGGCGCGGGGTTGGCAGTGTGCCCCACCATTTGAGGGGCACACTCGTCTGAGTGTGCTGGTGGGCGGGGCTTGCAGGTGGCGGGCCAAAGCAGGTGAGTGGACGAGTGAGTGAGGGTGTGGCGGCCAGGTGGGCTGGACTGGCCCCCCGCGCTGCCCTTGGCCGGCTGCGCTTTCTCAACAAACCAACCAACCAACCTTCCCAGCACTGCCTTGTTGCGCCCCGCCCTCCTGTGTGTTTCCGTCGGCAGGCGCTGAAGCAGGTGGAGAAGTTTCGTGGTGAGCAGCAGGAGGTGCTGAGCGAGCGCACCGCCACGCCCACCAGCCAGCTCAAGTTCATTGTGGACGCGTGGATGCAGGTGGGGGCGGGAGGGAAGATTGCTTGCTTGCTTCCTTGTGGTTGCTGCCGCTGCCGCTGCTGCTGCGGGATGCTGATGCTGATGCTGGGTTTTGTTGCTGCTGCCACTGCTGCTGCTGGTTGTACTTGCTGCTGCTGGTGCAAGCGATTTCCTGGGGCCGAGTGCGGGTGTAGGAAGTCGCAGGCCTGGAGGGTAAGGGGCGCATTCGCTCAGCTAGCCAGACAGCTTGGCTAGCAGCTCGGAAGGAGCCCTCTCCTGCCGCCCTCTCCTGCCGCTTGCAGCAGCGGGTCCCCCCCCTCCCCCTTCCCCTCTCCCACTTCATGCCGCCAGCCCTGCCGCACCCGGCCTCCAACCCTCGTCGTGCCTGCCTGCCTGCCCTGCCTGGGCGCCTCTCCATAGGTGGTCCACTGCCGCCGCATCCTGAAGTGGACCTACGCCACCGCTTACTACACCTTCGAGGTACGCCCTCAGCCAGTTGTACCCCTGCTGTGAACCGCTGCGCGATGCTCTGTGCAACATGTGCTGCAAGGCCCGGCATGTCTCTGCCACTCTCCCTTGCATCCCGGCTCTGCAACATGGCATGTCGTGCTGCCCCTGCCAGGGGCGCAGCGCATGGCCAGGCCTGTGCCCCGCCTGCCCCACCCTGTCTTGTGCACGAGACTGCCGAGTCGTCCATGGAGACTGCTGCTGCCACCTGTGCTGTGCCGCCCTGCATAGTGCATCGCCCTGCCTGCATGCCATGGGCTGCTCACCTCGCCTCACATCGCCCCTCTGCTCCTCCCCACTTGACCTGGCCTGCTCCGCCCGCTCTCCCTTGGTGCAGGAGTCTGCGGGGGCGAGCAAGGAGCACCGCGAGCGCATGGCGCAGCACCAGGAGTTCTTTGAGTTCAACCAGGTGCGGCGATGATGTGTGTGTGTGTGTGTGTGTGTTGTGTCCGACTTGACACAGAACATGGTTTGTGTGTGTGCAGCACCAGGAGTTCTTCGAGTTCAACCAGGTGCGGCGGGGGCTGTGTGTGTGTGTGTCTTTGTGTGTGCGCATGTTGTGTCCGACTTGACACAGAACAGGGAGGGTGCGGTCGGGCAGGGCGGGAGTGGGAGACGTCGAGCAGAGGCCTCCGTACCGCTCCTGTGCTACATCGCCCTGTGCCCCACTTCACCCCCCACCATGACCTGCTGTCCTCCTCCCATCTGGCCTCTGCGAATCCTCCCAAGCATTTGGCTGCTTCACTCCCCCTCCCCCTCCCACCTCTTCGCCACACCCCGCCCCTCCCTCTCCCTGTCCTGCAGGGCCAGGCGGAGCACTACCTAGAGAAGCTGCACCACAAGGTGGAGAAGGACCTCTCCAAGTTCCTGAAGCCGCGGCAGGTGGCAGAGGGGGCGGAGGGCGGCGAGGCAGGGGCCGGCGGCAGCGGCGGCGGCGGCGGCGATGGAGCGGGCGGCAGCGGCGGCAGCGGCGGGAGCGTGGCGGAGCAGCAGGCGGTCTGGAACATGTTTAGGTGTGTGGGTGGGTGGGCTGGTTAGCTGGGTTTGCGTGGGTGGCTGGTGGGCGGGCAGGCAGGCAGGCAGGCTGTCTTCCACTTCTGCTTGGAAGAATCAGGGCAATGGCACGCCCGTCGTAACGTACACACACTCTGCAAAGCAGGTTGCATTCCACTCACACCCCGTCATCAACCTGTTGCATTCCACTCACACCTGGCATCAATGTGTTGCATTGCACTGCCATTCACGTTGGCCGCAGGGAGCAGCTGATTGGTCTGACGGACGTCACGCGCAGCCATTTTGAGAAGCTAGTGAACGAATTTGAAAAGGGGCTGGATGCGGCGCTCAAGGAGTATGACGGTGAGCGGTCCTGGGGGTCATGTGGGTTTTGAACAATTAAAGGGTTGTTGCCACAGAGATGGGGGGCTGGCGCGGCGCTCAAGCAGTACGCCGGGGAGGTGGCCTGCGGGAGCTTGTACCTGTGCACTGCTTCCTACTTTGCTATGGGGGACGGTGGGGCCACAGAGAGATCCGGCTGCCGCCGCTTTCAACAAGTCGCAGCGCCTATGCTGTCTCTGCCACTGACGCCTTGCTGTGCCCACTCATCCCTGCCTGCAGCCCCCATGGAGGAGGCAGGGACAAGTGCAGCAGCAGAGGCGGCGGCAGCAGCAGCGGCAGCCGCTGCCAAGGCGGCAGGCAAGGCGGCGGCCGCCGCCCCCGCCGCCAGCCGACGCATGACCCGCTCTAGCAAGCGGCGCCAGGGCAGCCAAGGGGATGAGGGGGAGGCAGCGGCGCTAGAGGAGGCGGCAGGATTCTGGCAGTGCCGGTGAGTAAGTGACGGGGTGGGTTAGGGTTGGGCAAGTGGGGGGCGGTCAGGCGGAAGGCCACTGCAGAGGCAGCTGCGCTGGAGGGGACAGACAGGAGGGTCTGGCAGGCCTGTGAAGGTGTGCAGCAGGTGGGGGGCGGCCAGAACTGCAAAGTGGTGCTTTTGCATGCTCGAGCCAGCGCTGCCTGGCCTGTAACACATGGCCCTGACTGGCCACTACTGCTGTGCTTCCGACTGCTTTGTTGGCACGTTTGCCTCGTCGCCCTGCCAGCCCCTCTGCCTCACAAGCCACCCTCCCTGCTGCGCAGGCACTGCACATACGCACACGAAGACATGGAGGCGACGGCGTGCGAGGTGTGTGGGCAGCCGCGGCGCGGCCCGCCACGATAAGCCTGCCGCGCTGTCCAGCTAGCAGGCTTCACTGTGCTGCCAGCCAGCCAGCCAGAAGCAAGTTTGCTGGAACAGCCGACCGGCAATGATGCCACACAACCCTAGCCAGCCCACCAGCCAGCCAGCAGTGGGCTCCTCCCGGCCTGCCCCGCTCGCATGCATGGGCGGTTGCGTGGCGGGTGCTTAGCAGCCCCTTGTGAGGCCCCTTGTAAGGCGCCTGTTGGCACCTGTGCCTCTGCCTGTCCGCCTGTGCCTGTCCGCCCTGTCTGCCCTGCTGCACTCCTGTCCACGTGTACATTTCATGGCGTTTGCGCTTGCTGTAACTCTACCTCCGTTTGAGGCAGGCTCTGTGGCAGTGGGGATGACTGACTGTCGCAAACTGCCAGTGCAGCTACGCTGACAGTGAACAGTGTTTCCTTACAGCCTGTGATGCAGACATGGCCAATGCTACCGTCGCGCACCCGCCTCTGCCTCTGCAAATGCTTGCGCCGTGCGCTGCTGCCGCTGCAGCGCCTGCAGCCGGGGCAGCTCCCGCCCCAACTGCTGCAACGCACGCTGCAGCGCCTGCGCCAGCTCAGCCGACGACTGCGGCTGCTTGGGGGCAGCGGCGGGCGGCGGGCGCACTGCCGCCGACTGAAACGGGTCTGCAGGCACAGCCACGCGTGCCTTCTTGCGCTGCCCGCTGCCACTGCCGCCGCTGCCGCTGCTGCCGCTGACAATGCTGGTCACACCCCCGGGCTGCTTCATGCTGTCTAGTAGCTGCTGCGCATGCGCTAGCACGGCTTGCAGCAGGGGCTGCACCTGCCCAGGCTGCTGCTGCAGGGCTGCCTGCCAGGCGGGGTCTGCCAGGGCTGCCGAGTCGCCCTGAGGGCTGCCCAGCCAGAGGCCCGCCTCGTGTGGCAGCCAGGTGGCAGCCACTTCCGTGCACACCTGCGGGGGGGCAGCGGGGGGCAAGAGCCACTGGGGTTTGGAGGCCGAGCTGGGTGGGAAGTCGGAGAGGCACCAGGTAGGGGCAGGTGCCCAACCTGGCATGCTGATCCAGCCCCCCGACCCTGCACTCAGAGATGGCCCCTTGCCACCTTTTGCACAAACACCACTTAGCCACTTTGTTTTGCTCCGGCCTGCAGCGCCGGAAGCTTTCTCACCCCATAGCTGCAGGATGCACTGCGCTGCTTCTCACTCAATGACATTCAAACGCAACTCCAACCCACCTCAAGCACTGTGTCCACTCCGGCCTGCAGGCCGCGCAACGCCCAGCGCAGCAGCGGCTCGCAGCCCTGCAGGATGTGCAGCGCCAGGGCGTGGCGATAGAAGAGCTGCGGGGGCAGGATCAGGGAGGAAGGGAGGAAGGGAGGGAGGGAGGGAGGGATGGAGGCGGGATGGGCACACAGGTGGGGGTGCTGTGAAGAGCATGGGCAGTGTGACTGGGATCCCCTCCTGCTGGCCGCAGCGGCAGCCACTCCAAGCAGGAGAGAAGTGGCAGCCCTGCCACAGGCTCTGCCCAGCGCGCCTGCAGGCGCTGCAGGTTGGGGTGGTACTGCCGTGCTTCTGCCAGCGCCAGCAGCGGCACAAACAGCTCCGCCCCCGGGGTCATGCACTCCAGGGCTGCCAGGCACTCGGCCAGCAGGGCGGGCGCGTCCAGCAGGTCCGCCAGCCTGGCAGGAGCAGCAGGAGGGGAGCAGTGCGGGTCAATCGATGTTTCATTAAGCGCGTGCATGTGATGCAGGCTGCCATGCTGCCGCTGCAGCTGCAGCAGCGCAAGATTGGAGCAAGCAGGCGGCTCTCAAGCAGGGGCCAGCATGGCAGGCAAGGAAAGGCGGTGCAGCAGGGCTGGCAGCCTAGCAACCTAACCAAACTGGCAGAGCCGCACCTGGCGACGTCCAGCAGCAGCGTCGCCTCCAGCAGGCCCGCGTGCGTTTCCCCCGCCAGGCAGCGCACCAGCTGGCACAGCGCAGCATGCTCCCCGGGCCGCACGCCAACCAGCGCCAGCTCACGCATGGCAGCAGCGCTGCCACCGCTGCCATCGGCTGCTGCTACTGAGCTGGCTCCCCCAAGCGCCTCCTCCTCTTCTTGCTCCCCCAACACCTCCAGCAGCCTCACGAGCTCGCCGCACTGATGAGCGGCAGCCAGTGGGCAGGCAACCACAGGCAGTGAAGGGCCTGCCACAATGCGCAGCAGGACACTAGCGCTCCTGAAGGAGGCCCCGCTGCTGCTGCCGCCGGCACCGTCACTGCCAGCCGCTGCCACCGCCATGGCGCGCGCTGCCTGTGCGAGACGTAGGTCGTACGGCAGGCCCTTTGGGGCGGCTAGCTCCCCAAGCCGTGTGGGTGGCAGGTCTGCCTGCTCCTGCCACACGGCTACCAGGCGCTCTGCAAACAGCCGGAGGTTGTAGCAGCAGGGTAGAGGCTGACGTGGCAGGCGGGCACCATGGCAGGTGAGTATCACGGCAGGTGGCAGGCAGGCAGGCAGACGGCAGCCAGCGGGGAGGCGTGCAATGCCAGGCAGGTTGACCCCCGCTGCCGGAGGGTGAGCAGCAGGGAGCTGGGGGGGTGAGGTATACCTGGCTCGCGGCCAGATAGGCATGTTCCAACACAATCGAGCAGCAGCTGTGCCAGAGATATACAGCATTCACAACGGGCTCCGCGCATGTCCCTTGCAAGGCTCGACATCATGTGTGCCCCCCCCCTAGGCACACAACAGGCATGTCCACATGCGCCCCCACAAACTCACGGTGGTCGTCCAGAAGCAACGCCAGCGGCAGTCGCTGCTGCCGCTCCAGCTGAGCCAGCGCATCATCTGCTGCTGCACCGGCTGAGCGTGCTGCCCCCAGCTGCTGCAGCTGGTCCTCATAATGTTCATGCTGCAAATTTCCTTGGATGTCCTGCCACAGCAGAGCCGACTTTGCTGCCGCTGCCGCTGCCGCTGCCGCGGGGCCCAGTGGCCCCGCCTCTTCGGACAGGCCCTCAAAGTAGGCGCTCCCTGCAACGCTGGGGTTGCCAACGCTGCCTGCGGGCGGCGCCTCCCCTCCCAGCAAAATGTCGCTGCCGGAGGCCGGGCTGGGGAAGTAGGGGCCGCTCCAGCTGTTGCTGCAAAGGTCAAAAGTGAGGGCCAGTGGTTTGGCCCCAGCCTCTGCTGCCGCCAGCACAGGCTCCATCCACACCAGCCACTGGCTGCCCTGCAGGGAGACACGCAGCGGGAGGCCAGCAGCAGCTGGGGTGGTCGGGGGAGCAGTGGGAGGCTGTGTGGCAGGGGAGGTTGGAGCGTAAGCTTTGCACAGGCCGGCCAACAAGCAGGGCAGCAGGCAGCACAGGACAGCGGTGGTGGTGAGCGGGGCAGAAAGCGATGTTGCAAGACGATGATGGTGAGCAGGGCAGCGTGTGTGGGTGGCCAGGCAGGTGGGTAGGCAGGCGTACGGGCAGGCAGACAGACGGGGACAGGAGCGCTGCGTGTGCTGGCGCTTTCCCACCACGCAGCCAGCAGTCAGGTGTTTTCCTTTGTTTGCCCAAAGGCCACCGTGGTGCCTCCGACAAATACAGGGTGGTTTGCTGTGTTGTGCTGCAGACACACTTCATGAAGGGCCCAACCAGCCAGCCAGCTGCGCATTTCCCGCCCCCCGCAATCCACTGCAGCTCAGGGCAGACCCCACACTTGCCTGCACAGAGCCCACAAATGCGGTGTAGTCGTGGTCGATCGCGCAGCGAGGCAGGTCCTGGCAAGACCCGGCCACCAGACGCCAGGCGGGCTCCAGGCTGCTGCTGCCAGAGTCGGCTGTAGAGGCAAGGGGCTGTATCTCCCACACCTGCAATGATTGGCCGGGAGCAAACCTCGTCAAGGCCCGGCTCGTGCTGATGCGCAAGTCAACTCCCTGTGTTCAAGAGGACGTGCAGGGCTGTCGGCTACGATAGAGCAGCCACACCAGAAGACCACCCCACTTGCAGCCTACACCACGCACCTGCAGCTGCTGGTCCTTGCTGTCGGGATCTGTGTCTGCCCCGGGGAGGGGGTCGCCCGGCCGGGTGAGGTGCAGGCCCAGGAGCTGCGTGCATGGTGGGGAAAGCAAGGAGAGGACGGAGGGTGGGAGGTGTGCGCTAACAGCCGAGGGAGCAGTGTGTTTAGTGTGAGGTTGGGAAGAGGATGTAGTTGGGGTCTTGAGCTGATGGCTGCAGGTATGTCGTGGTGAGCACACCAGCCAGATGCAGTGCGGTGGGCAATGGGCAGGAGAGTGCAGCAGTAGGGAAGCGGCGAGTCCGGCAGCCGAGAGCGTGTTGCGCCGCGGCAAGGCCCCTGCCCTACCTTGCCGCCGTGAGCGCGCAGCGCCAGAGGGAAAGTGCCGCTGTCTGGCAGCCAGGTGATGTCGGGCAGCGGCAGCCAGGAGCGGTCGTCCACCCGCAGGGCGTGCAGCTTGTTATCGTCATCCAGCAGGTAGAGCACCCCGGCAGCGCTGTCCATGGCGGCTGAAGCGCCCATGAAGCTTTCGGGTCCCTGTCCTGCTTCAAGAAGGCGGAGCGGGATTGGGGGCATGTGAAGACGGCTGGAGGGAGGGAAGTTGAGCAGGCATGCGAAGCCAGGGAAGGTATGCACGGGTGGGCAGGGACAAGAGCAGGCAGCCCTCGTGGCGCTGGCATGTGCATGCAAACACACACACCCCAGGTGCCCTCACCAACTGACCCGAGGTGCCTAGCAGCTCCCCGACACCCCCGGGGAGCGTGGGCGGGCGCAGCGCGGACAGCAGCCCCGAGAAGAGGCCTGCCGCCCCGGGGCCCGTCTCCAAGATGTAGAGGAAATCGTCGTACAGCACCGCTGCGTCCAGAGAGAAGACATGCCACGCCGGGCCGGCGCAGGATGCACCCACCCGCAGCCCGTGAGAGCTCATCTCTAAGTGGGTGGCCTCGGCCCGCCACACAAGCTCCTCCTGGCCCGCCTGCAGGGTCACCAAAACGGTGGGCTGCCCGCCCAGCCCGCCCGCCAGCGCACGCTGTGGGTCCGGCGGTTCAAACTGGTCCTCGGGGCCAGGCGGCAGGGGCTGCGCCAGGTCATCGAGGTGGGCCCACCGCCAGGTCAGCTGCTCCCGCAGGCGGGCTGCCAGCGCCTCTAGGTTCAGCAGCTGGGCGGCTGGCCCTGGGAAGAGGACGCGCAGCAGGGGCAGCGGGTCTGTGCCAATCATGGTGGGCGTGCTGCGGGCAGGGGCTGGGCAACCCAGGCCGCTAGGCTGGGGCGCCTGCGGTGCGGGTGAGGGCGCAAGGTGAAGAGCAGGTTCACTGCTCAGGTGCAAGATGGTGACGTGCGGTGGCACAACGTAACACAGCGGCGGCAGCGGCCAACATGCTGCCGAGTGAAGAGGCGGGAGGTGGCAGCGGCGGCGGCGGGCCAGCACCGGCGGCAACATCGGCGGCGCCGGCGACTTTCCACGGATCCCAAATATAGGGCACGACACACTGGCGACGTCAGTACCCGCTCACAGTTAAATCGCGCGCCGGCCAAAAGTCGCCTGGCGCTCCGCTGCCACCGCTGATTGAGGCCTTGTACGCTTTGAATGAAGCACATCACCGAAACTATCACTCCGGAATGAATTCCGCCCCTGGAGACTGAACAGCATGCAGCCCCGCCCGCTGCCGCTGTGCTGCCGCCGCCACCAGCAAAGCAGAATGGACTAATCAAGCACAACATCTGCTGCCCGGCACATCTAAAGCAACCCATGCATGCCACAGCGCATACCTTTCGAGATCAGGGCCCAGGCGTCACTTGGTGCCGGCCATGCCGGTGCCTGCTCCCCTGCCACGCTCCTTGGGGAGTTGGCTGCGTCCCGCGCCAGCGCCTGTAGCCGCCTGCAGCCGCGTTTGCATAAGTAGAGGATAAATCGCAGGCTCAGTGGGCTCGCAGGGTGGGGTGAGCACGTATGTAGCCTGAGGCCGTTATCATCACCTCAACTACTGGCCAGCCTCCAGCCCGGCAGCGCGATGAAAGCGCAGACGCAAAGCGCTTGCCCATCCTACCCCGCTGCGCCTTGAACGGTATGCCCAACTGACCGTTCCCTGCATGAAGTGCTTCGATGACAGGCATTGATGTTGGCAGTCAGAGGCGGGCTCGAGCAATCCCCGCTGGCACCACCAGGTCCAAGAAAGCTGAGGCCGGGACAATGCTTGCAGCGAAGCAGAGAGTGGAGCGCCAATCAGAGTGGGATTGTAGCCCCACTAGTACTGCATAACCAATATATAGTTGCTGGGTGCACTGTGGAACGTTGATTGGCCTTGGGCTTCTGATGTCTGTTGCTGGCACCAGCATCCAGGGTGGCCCTGCCTGCGCAGGTCCACTGCAGGTACTTCTGAAGTACATGTGCATTTACAGGAGGCCTCGGCGCTCTTTGGTCGTTCATGCGCACTCCTCGGTCTCGACTTGCAATAGACAGATCTGCACTACTCAAGGGCGCAGACCGACACACCTGAACCAAACAGAAGCACCCGCCTCGAGGAGCAGCCGCCAGGCTTGGCAGGGTCCCCAGTTCGTCCCAACATCCTCCTCAGACCGGTAAGCACGGCGCTGCGCCCACCGCCAGCCACTGAATTCCCGCCGCCCCGCCGCTGCAATTTGAATGGGCGCCGCCGCAGGTCCACCCTGTCTCACTTCGTCTCACGGTGCATTGGTCGAACATCACTTGCTAAACCCTGGGAAAGCCAGCCTGTGCTGACTTGTCATACTGGTTCCTATCATGGCACACCTGACATCTTGTTGATTTGAGGGACGTCTGCCTTGCTGCAGTTGCCGTGCCGCCCTGGGGTGCACCCTCCGCCAGCCCCGTCACCTGTGCCCACCAGCCCTCCTCGCCGCCTTTGATCTGCAGGCCTCTTGCCTGGCCACAGACCAGTCGACCCGCCATGACAGCAGCCACCTACCAGCCCGGCAGCCTTCCCGGCGCGGAGCACCTGCAGCGGCGGCTGGACCGTGCCGCCGCGGTGCCACCTGGCGAACGCACCGCTGATGTGGCGGCATTTGTGGAGACCTGCCAGCTCATGACGGAGGCAGTACAGCTGCTGCCCTTTGAGAGTACAGGGCCCGGGAAGTTCCGGCCAGCGCTGCAGGGCCTGCTGGCAGGGCACCGCGGCCGCGTGCTGCTGGGGTTTGCCAAGGCCGCCCGCGCCGACGCTCTCTGCGCGCCGATGCACCCGCCCACCAAGCCGGAAGCCGCCCGGCACCTGGAGGTGTACGGAATGTTCCTTGAGGCGGAAGCCATGCTCCCGATCAACAACACGGCTTTTGCAGTCGGCAGTGACGGCCGGCTGACAGCAGTGCCGGTGCCGCAGCCGCCCCACGGCGGCTGGCAGCTCACGGCGGACGTGCTGCGGGGTGAGCCAGCCCGCCATGATAGGGCTGAACTGCTGAACTTCCTGCCTTCCTGCCTGCCTGCTCACGGCCTGCTCATGGCCCGCTGGCAGCCTGCCTGACTGCCCGGCTGCCTGATTGACACTGACAGCCTGCCCGCCTGCGGTGCCTGGCAACCTGCCTGACTGCTGCCTGCCTGCTGCCAGCCTTCCCATGTGCATGCAAGCCCCCATGCCTCCTACTGTGGCCCCTGCTATCCAGCTAGCTTCATCAAATGGCTGGCCTGTGTACAGACACCAACAGCTGCCCCCCGCCCCACCGCCTCCCTGCCTGCAGCCTACGCCGAGGCAGCAGCCCTGACTCGCACTCTCGACGTTGACCGCAAGACCTGGCTGCTGCAGCGCCTGCTGCAGTGCTTCCAGCTGAACGCACGCCTCTCGACACCCGAGTGCTCCGAACGGCTCGAGGCACAGCTGGAGGAGCTTGCAGCGGGCGACCCGGAGTGGCGGTGCGCCGGCGGCAGCAGCAGCAGCGGCGGCAGCAGCGGCGGCGGCAGCGGCGGCCCGCTGCTCACAGCCGCGCTGCTGCAGCGGTCGCTGTGCTGCCGCATCAACAACATCGCCGACACGCTCAACTGCAGGATGCCGCCGGGCACGCTGTCCCGCCAGGAGCAGACGGCTTTGCTCGAAGCCGTGGTGCGTGCCGGCGCCACGCTGCTGCGCGTCGCGCCTGACGATTCCCTGGCTCTTGCCACCGCCGCCCACCTGGCATCAGCCGAGCACTTTCTGGTGGGCATGCTGGGCAGCGTGCCAGCACCAGAGCGCATCTGGCGTGTGCACGAGCTGTACGAGCGCGCATGGCAGGCTGCGCAGGAGCAGGGCAGCGACTTGTGGGCAGCCAATGCCGGCCTGAACTGGCTGGCCCTCGCAGCCAGCAACCCGCTGTCGGGCATGCCGGGGTCGCTGGAGACGCTGGCAGCGGCCGTGCCGGCCGCGCTGGCCGCGCTGCGCCGCTGCAAGCACATGCTGCCGGACGCCTGGCTCGAGCCGCTGCAGGCAAGTGGGTGCCAGGCTGGGGCCCTGGCTTGCCTGTGGCTTGGCTGTGGCTTGGCTGGGCCCTGTGCATGTGGGAGCCAACGGTGGGTACTGGTGGGGCAGGGAGATCATGTGTGCGCTGCTGCTGCCCTACCATGCATGGGTCCTGGGGCACAAACCAGCACTGAACTGAGTTGACATGGTTGCACGCTCCCCCTTGCCTCCCTCTTCGCTAAGCATGCGCAGGCCGTGGCAGATATTGCCAAGGGGCAGATGCTGCCAGCGGTGCACAAGCAGCTGGCCTACCACAAGCAGTACATGTTTAGCACCCAAAAGGGGCGCATCGTCAGCAGGTCCGCCGGCAGCGGCGGCAGCAAGGCGGCGGGGCAGGCGGCGGCGGCGCAGCAAGAGCAGGAGCACTTGGAGGCGATGAGGGGCGTGGTGCAGGCTGGCAGTGCGTCCCGGCAGGCGCAGCAGGGCCAGGCCGAGCCGCTGGCACGCAGCATCTGCAATGGCTGTGCACAGTACGCCATTGGGCTGAGGTCATGCTCGGGATGCCGGGAGGCGAGGTACTGCAGGTGAGGCAGTGCCTGAAAGCAAAGCTGTTGAGGCAGTGCTGCAGGCACATCTGCAATGCCGGCCCACCACCTGCCTATCCGCCTGCCCCCTGCCTGCCATTTGCGTGTGCTGTTGCAGCTTTCTGCTTGCAGGTGTTCTGCTCGTACACCTGCCAGCTGCCGGCTCATGCCTTTTGTGCAGTACACACAAGCGAGGAGTGCGGTAGCAGGCTGCCTGGTGACCACCTCCTGAAACTTGCTCGCCCTGCTCTGCCTGCTGTGCAGCCGGGAGTGCCAGGTGAAGCACTGGAAGGCGGAGCACAAGAAGGTGTGCAAGTCGCGTGCCGGCCAATGAGCGGAAGAGGCACGGGGCGGCAAACAGACAGCAGCGCTAACCTGCACTTGTGTGCCGCAGCAGCTGGGGGGTAGCTGCAGCATGGGAGAAAGCTCGTCTTTCCACACGCTTCCTCGCACCCAGCCATTCTCCCACCTGTTACATGCAAACTTGTGTTTGTTTTTCAATAAAACCACAGTGAGTCTCTCCCTGCAACGCCAGATCACTCGTGCTGTAAGCATACCAAGCGGTACCTTGACATAGCCCCCGGCATCACATGCTGCCAGTAGTGTGGGTGCCTTGCCCCTTGCCAGGTTCATGAGAGGACACTGGGTCCATGCCTCCAGTGGCGGCAGCTGTGGTCGCCGGCAGCACCTGCAATGCGTGGTTGTGGGGGTGGTGTGGGTCAGCCGGTCAGTGCAGCGCACAGCAACACGAGCCCATGCCATGCCTGCAGTGCACCCAACTGGCCAGCCCCCAGCACACAGCGGAGCGGAGCACCTGCATGCCATGCTGGCACAGACATGACACAAATGCGAAGCCATGTCCAGCCCTGGCTTTCTTGCCTGCGCCGAGCTGTGCTGCTCAACGTGCTCCAACACTGCATGCGGGTGGTGCAATGGCCCCAGTGAGCACTGAAGATGCATACATACATGACATGTCAAGTCCACGGAGCCAGCAGGACTCGTGAGTAAGGGGAGGGAGGATGGCGGTGAGTGGGTGAGCAGCCAGCAATGCTGCCTGGCAGTGCAATCCATTCTCCCACCAGTGACCAGTGACCAGTGAGGAAGGCCCTCTGAAGGGCCAGGCAGCAGGGCAGCGCACTAGAGGGGGATGTGCCATCCGCCGCCACCGTTAGCAGCGTGCCACTGACGCACCAGGCCATCCCAATGTGCATTCACACACTGCTTGCGGTTGCCCTCGCCTCCCTGCCGGCACCCAGCACAATCCCCTGTGCTCACTTGAGTAAGTGCCGCTGCCGCCTGGCAGCTCGCCCGCCGCCTGCCGCTCGCGTGCGTGCTCCTCCTCCGACAGCCCAGCCGCCTGCCGCTGGCGTGCGCGCTCTTCCTCCGACAGGCCCGGGGCGGGGTGGTAGGAGCGGTAGTAAGAGATCTCCCCAGGCCCTGTGGTGACTTGCAGGTCCTCGCCGGGCCGCCCGGGCAGGCGGGCGGTGGAGGTGTCGCCCTCAGCACCAAAGCCTGGGGGCAGCAGGAGAGCAGGGCGGCGGTGGGCGGGGGCGAGGGCAGGTTTGGTGATTCCCACACGGGATTCTACTGTGTCCGGCTGCCCAGTGATATCATGAGCCGCCAGCAGGCGTGTGTGGTCCACGCCAGTGCTGAAGGCCCCGTCCAAGGCACCCCTGCTGCCCTCAGCTCCCCGACCCATTACGCCTTGCGCCTCCCTGCACACCCCCAGGCCGCATTGCCTTTCGTGCCTGTGTCGCTCATGGCAGCCTTGGACTTGAGGCAGCTCACAGTTCGGCCTGTCAAACAACAACAAATAATGGTGCTGACAAGGCACGCCCTGTCATGTGAGCAGGGCGGCGCTGGGCAAGAAAGAGGGTGGAAGAAAGAGGCTGGAGAAGATCGGTTGGTTGTGTTTCAAATAGTGGTGATGCGGCGAAGTGTTGTTTTAATACATGTAGTGGTGAGCTGCTTGGCGGGCTTCCAAGCAAGGGGAGTGAAGATTGCTGGATAGAAATAGTGTCTCCCCACGGGGGCTACACATGCCCCGACGCGTGCCTCGGGCCCCCTGGCGGCGTTCAGACCGCTGCCTCTCTGCTGCCTGTTCTCATGCTGCTCAGGCTGCGTCAGCGCCCGGCCCCATGGGTGGCGTGCGTCAGCGCTGCGACCGCCGCGGTGCGCCATCTGTGCACGATGCCGTGTGCTGCCTCGGAGACCTGCACATCACGGTGGTTCCGCAGCTGCGCCACCGCACCGGCAATGCCGCTCGCCTCCAGCAGGGACAGGCTGACCTGCGGGAGGGGAGAGGGAGCGGCAGCGGGGCGGGAGCCCAAGGGGCAGAGAGACATGATAGGACATGGGTGTGGAGAAGGGATAGGAGGTGATGAACAGCCGTCGGGGCATACTACCAGTAGGCAGCTGGGCCTCGGAGCTCAACAGCATTCTATCCTGACACGTATCCCAGGCAGTACCCCGCCCTGCTCCCGAACCAAGTTGAGCCTGGAACCGCAGAGGCAGCCCTACTGGGTGCAAATCTTCCTAATCGGTTGAGTCCTCACCTGTGCATGTGACAGCTCCCTCAGTATGCGCAGCGCCTCTGCCGTGGGGCACCAGCGCCATCCGCCGACGGGCACGTCGTCGTCGCTCCGGGGCAGCGGCGGGGGCACGTCGCTGCATGGGCCGAGGTGGAGAGGGCAGGACTGTGGTCAGGGCGGGAAAAGCAGGCGCGCTTCAAGACAGCACAGCAGCGGCGGGGGCAGCCGTGCGCTGCAGACATTGCGTCCACCGTTATTAGACAAGGAATGCCTGTTGGGTGCCACCCAGCGGGCACCCTCACCTGATGTGGCTGCTCAGCTTCTCGGCGTACTGGGCAAACAGCTGCTGGGCGGGGGTGCTGGGCAAGTCGGCAACAAAGTTGAGGAGCTGGGGGTAGGCCCCAAACACATTCTGCGGGGTCGATCGAGAGAAAGACAGAGTTGTGCTTGGAAAGAAGACGGGGGAGTGAGGGGCAGATGTAGGGCAAGGGGACACGGGCGGTGTTAACAAGGGAGACAGGGAGGCGGGCAGAGAGCAGGGGGAGCACACAAGCAGGTGTCGAGGCTCAGAGGGCAGCAGCTACAGTACTGGGCAACACTGCAGAGGGTCCCTCCGAATCCATGCACCAGGCACTGGTCAGAGAGGAGCACCATGCCAGGTCAGCGGCTCACTATCACACCCTGCCTGCCTCCCGCCCACCTGTACATCTGCCGTGATGGGCTTGGTGCCGCCCACCAGCTGCCGCTGCACTCCTTCGCCTCCACTGCCCTCGCCCGCCTGGCTGCCACCGTGGCTGCCGCTGCCGCCGTGCTCACCCTGCAGCAGCTGCGCCCGAAGCTCCTCCGGTGTGAGGACGTGTGGGGTGGGGGGCAGCTGCCAGGTGTCGCTCTCTCCCAATCCGGCCTTGTGGCCCGAGGGCGAGGGCAGCAGCAGGGAGAAGGTTCGGTGGGCGCCGACGGTGCCGCCGGGCCGGATGAGCGAGGGCGGCGAGCAGATGGCCAGGGGGCAGTCGTCGGTGCCGTGGGTAGTGAGGCCGCAGGTGGCGCAGCGCAGTGAAAGCGACTTGCGCGGCAGCGAGACGGGTGGCGGCGGGGGCGGCAGCGAGGCGGATGGCCCGCTGCTGGCGTCGGGTTCAGATGCTTCTGCCGACACCTGCGCGCCCTCTAGGCTCCCGCCGGCACGTGCCAGTAGCTGCGTGCTCTGCATTGGCCGCACCTTGCCGGCCAGGGAGGCGGCATAGGCGCTGCCCAGTGCGCCAGGTTGCGTGCCAGCAGCACGGGCGGCTGCCGCACGCGCCGCCGCCGCCGCCGCTGGCCCGCCCGGTGCGCCTGCCAGTTGTGCAGCTGACGCTGGCTGGCCGCGCTCCTGCTGGGTGGCTGCCCGGATGCGCTCCAGAATGCGGCTGCCCAGCTCTTCTTCCCTGAGGGGCCGTGCCAGCCGCACTTGCTCGGGCTCCAGGGTAGCTGCAGGCAGGACAGGCAGTGGGCCGCCAGTGAGGCAAAGCAGTTGCCGCATCAAGGTGCCAAAGCAGGGGCAAGCCGAAGGACGGCTGCTTGAGCGTAGCACAGAGGGGATGTGCAGCGAGTTGACCGTCGTGCTATGGACAGGCAAGTTGGCTGCAAAGGGTGGCGCAGTGTGCCGCCCCCACCCCTCGTGCGCTCACTGTTGGCGGGGCGGGACAGGATGTGGGCGCACCAGGCCATCACCTCCCGGGAGTTCTCAAACGCAAAGCCTCCTGCAGGAAGGCAGGCAGTTGCTGGGGCGGAAGGGTGAGTGAGTGAGGCAGAGCTGAGCTGCGGGAGACGGGGGGCGGGAGACGAAAGGACACTGCCTGCCCAGAAGCAGCCTACCCCACACCAAATCTCTCACACATGCAGCCAGGTGTGCCCTTGACGTCGCCCAGCCAATATCAAGCAGCCCTCACCCATGTCCTCCTCTGCAAAGTACTTGTAGCGCCGGTCCTTGCGGGGGGAGTCCACGCCCGTCACCTGGGGGGAAGGGGGGAGCGGGCGGCAGGGTCAGGCGGCAGGTGGGGCGGATGCAGGGGGGGGAGGCGGGGCATACATTAGGGCAGGGAATGGCAGGCCGAGGACAGGGCACAGCAGGGTTGAGGGGCAGCCAAGAGAGTGGTGGGTGATGTGCAGGAGGAAGCAGGATTTGGCGTCTGTCCTGCTGTGGGCAAATTAATCTGCCAAACTGTACATCCATGCCTAGCCACGCCCCACAGCCGCCACACCCGACTCACCACCAGCTTCTCCTGCCCGCCAGCGCCCGCAGGCAGCAGCCAGAAGCGCTTGAAGTGGCGGCCATCCGCCAGGCGCCCGCTCTCCTCCCTGCAGGTCAGCAAGGCGCAAGGGCACATTCCCCAGTCAGACGGCACCTAAAACTCCAAAACCAGAAGCAGGCTCCCATTTCGCCTGGGATGAAGCTCGCACAACTGGCAGTTGCCTGCAGGGGTTGCCTCCCCGCTCTCAGTGCGCAGGACCACCCCCACCAGGCCCACCTGACGCCGCGCCAGCTGCCGGTGAGGGCGCCTGCCGAGGGGCGGGACCAAACCGGCTCCTCGGGGTTGAGCAGCCGCCGGCGCTCCTCGGCAGACAGGTCGGGCAGGCTGCAGGGGGGAGGGCGGGGGGCGGGGAGACGGGGAGGCACTCAGTCACGCACACCGGGGTGCGGGTGTCGGGAGAGCTGGGCAGCGGCAGCAAGGAGTCAGCAGTTCAGTTGAACGACATACAGCATCGCGAAGCCGGATTTCGAGTGTCCAACAAAGACGCCCACCGTCAGCACCTGCCACCTGGCCTCCAAAGGCGTCAGAACGGCACCTGCTCCGCCCCGCACCTGAGTGAGTCTGCGTCCGCAACGGTGGTGCAGCCAAAGCCGGCCAGCCAGGCCTGCACCTCGCCGCGGTTGGTGCAGCGCAGGGGCGGCACCCGCGGGTGGAGCTCCAAAAAGGCGGGGGTGGCGGTGTAGGTGAAGTGGCCGCTCATGCGGGCGTCGGTGCCCTGCACAGGAGGAAGCCTTGGTGTTTCATTGCAGACAGTACTCGTGTGGAGCGCAGGGGTGGCGAGAGAACATGCAAGCTACAGACTTGCAGCGCTCACACACCAGCGCTTTGGATGGCCAGGTTGCCAAGCGTCCTGACTCAGGACCAAACGCCAGACCAGAACCCCTGTGCCCCCTCACCACCACCGCCAGCAGGCTCTCCCCCTGCTCGTCCTGCAGCCAGAAGGCGGCGTGGTTGGCCCTGCCATTGCCGCTCAGCTTCTGCACCGCGTAAGACACAAAGCGGCGGCCGCCTGCGCCCAGCGCTGCCTCCCCCGCTGGCTGCTGGGCCGGCGGCAGAGGCGCACGTGGCGGCAGGGGCTGCCGGGCAGACGGGGTGCGCTGCAGTGAGGCTGCCGCAGATCTGCAGTCAAGCGGGCAGGCGGCACAGGGCACCAGCGTGTTGGTAGCCAGGCGTTGAGTGTGTTTGCCAGATGGCATGCATCCTGGCTAACACTGAACTCCCCTCTGTGCCCCGGCCTGTCCCATGACCCCGCCCATGGCGTGCCTGCTGTGCGAGGGCGTGAGGGTGTCAGTTGAGCTGGTGGGAGAGAAGGAGTCGTCCTCCTCTTCCTCCTCTTCTGACAGCTGCCGTGCCCGTGCCGGCGGCGCCAGCGCCAGCGGCCGTGCGCGCTTGGCTGCTGCCGCCGCCGCCGCTTGTGAGGCGTCGGGGTAGGCCCCCTCAGCGGCACCTGCTGGGCGCTTCACGCCGCCGCCGCCGGGGGTGACTGTGCCGGCGCCGACGCGAGCCGCCTTGCGCGCCTCGGCCTCCTGCAGCCCCACCAGGCTGGAAGGCCGCCCCGCCTTCTGCCACCTCTGGCCACATCTGTGGGAAAGACAGGTTGGCAGGTGGGAGGGGAGCGCAGTCAGGGGCAGTATGCACTTGACGCTCTGCACCGGGGGCGTCGGTGGGCGGGTAGGCGGCACACCAGGGGCAGCGGCGGCACGCAGGCCCTTGCCTGTTGCACAGGTTGGCGCTGCCCCCTGGCACATCCCATCCCCTCCGCCATGAGCCGCTGGTGCTGGAGATTCCGCAGGCTGCGCAGCAAACGGATGTGCTGGTTCCCGAGACGTAGACGATCGAGGGTGGCTCCATCATGATCACAAACACACTCTACATCGATACCACGCACATCAAGGGATTGGGCGGCGGCAACGAGGGTGCACAGCGGTGCCTCGAGCAATCGTCCGAGGTGGCGGCAGCAGCAGGCAAAGCAGCTGGGAGTGGCGAAGGCGATTCAGCCTAGCGAGGCGCGCAAGGCGATATTTCGGTGCGCCAAAGCGCCTGGTCAGGCGCGGCGCGTCATTCGGAGCTTAGGCAGGAGTTGAAGCCTGCGTGGGACGGCTGGCCGCTCTACAGCTCTTTGATAGCATGGAGGGCGACCAGGAGAACGTCGCAGACGACTTTGTCAGCGCAGGTGCGCCCCGCCACAGCGTTGTTAGCTTTGGAGCGGCGGCGGCGCCGGGGCGACAGCTGCGGGCTGTCGGGCCACCCTTTCAGCGTGGCAGCTGCACAGGGCGCTGCTGGCGTTCACAGAGATGCATCGGGCGTTCCATAAAGGCCGCCGGAAGCCTGTGCCCGTGCATTCCTACTTATGCGGGGCGTCCCCCACTGCCAGGCGCCGCCCAGCCTCGCTGCCGCCCGCAGTCTGTTCAAAACCTGTACTCTCCAGCTGCTCCCTGACAGCTCCTCCCTCCACCCGCCATTTCCTAACCACATGCCGCAGCCGACTTCTTCCGCCAGCAGCAAGCACCCGCATGGAGTGGCAAGGCGGAGGAGGCGGTGCCGCGGCGTCCGCCCCGCGAGTCGCTCCTGGTGGTGGCGCGCAACTCGCAAGTGAAGAACAAGATCAGCGCGTTTGACCGACATGGAGGCCCTGTCGCCGGCATTGCCCCGCCTGCTTCGTCAGGCGGCTTTGGGCGCCCCACACCTGCTGCCAACACCAGCAGCAGCGCCGGCTCGAGCAGCGGGTTTGTGCGGCCGGCGCCGCCCCGCAGGGTGGGTGTTGCGCCATCGCTGGGAGCGATTGCCGAGGAGGTGGTGGGTGCTGCACCAGCACGGCGGCATGCAGCCGTGGTCAGCACCGCCACCGCAGGCATGTCAGCTGCTCCGCCCCGGCGCCATGCAGCGGCAGAGGTGACCACTGCCGCAGCAGCGCAAGCGCCAGCTCCCCAGCCGCAGGCGGTGGGGCCGTCACCAGGCACCAAGCAGCAGGTGGTGGAGAAGCGGCACGAGGCGCGCTTCCCCTCCATCATGTTTCACCCGCAGCCGGCAGCACCCAACGGCGCCCGCAGGGGCAGCATGGACCCTCCTGCCCGCCGCGCCAGCGTGGAACCTCCCCCTCGCCGTGCCAGCATGGACCAGCCAGTGGAGCGGGGTCCACGACCCCTGCCGTCAGTGCTAGCGCCAGCACATGCCTCGCAGGCCGAACAACAGCAGCAGCTTGCCGCCGCGGCGGCAGCGGCAGCCACGCTTCAGCAGCAGCAGCAGCAGCAGCGCTCGCAACCAGTGCCGGCACAGGCGCTGGCCGCCAAGCTGGCGGCTGAGGCTGCAGCGGCCGTTAGGGCAGCTGAGTCGGAGGATGAGGAGGCGCAGTTTGTGGATGCTGGCAGCAGTGGCGGCAGCGGGGGTCTGTCACTTGAGGGTAGCGCAGGTGAGGGGAGGTTTGGGCCGCCATGCAGTGTTGCACTGCAGGCAAGAGCTGCCCTGCAGTTTCGGGAGGCGTTGTTTTGCCAATCATGCATGCTTGGTGCTCACTGGCTTGCTCCTGTACTGCCTGTGTTGGCCCAATGCTTGATGTGACTCCCACATTGCATCCTCGTCTTCTACCCTGCCCTCCCCCCTGGCAGCGTGGACTGACGCCGATCAGCACAGCCCGCTGCGCAACCATCCAGAGGCACCTCCGGCCGCTGCACCCCAGCCCGTGGTGGAACAGCCCCACCAGGGCAGTGCCGCCGGCCACCTGGTGATCCAGGAGGACGACGCCGCCAGTGTAGCCAGCGACGCCAGCACAGTGGTCCACGATCATTCCCAGGACCAGCTGTGGCCAGCTGAGCAGGAGCTGGACGGCTTTGATGGCGTGCAGGAGGTGCAGCATGAGCAAGCAGAAGCAGAAGTGCCGGCGATTGAGGTGGCTGTGGCAGTGCCAGGGGCGTGTGCTGCTGCAGGCGAAGAGGCGGCAGCGCCTGCAGAGCTTCCTGACGTTGCAGGTGAATGAGCGACAAGACAAGGGGGCATTGGTGACATGGCGCCTGCAGGGGTGGCCAGGTGCCTGCTGCGCTTCCTGCCGCTGCCCTGTCCATGCGAGTCCCAGCGAGGTGCATCAATACGCATTCTGATGCTTCCTAACATTGCACCGCCCTCTTGCCCCCCTGCAGAGGCACCCGGCCCAGTCCCCCGCGAGTCACTGCTGCTGCAAATGGCAGAACAGGAGGCCGAACACCGTGCAGCTCTGACCCCGCTGCCAGCGCTCGGCGTCGCGGGCGAGCTGTTCCAGTCCGCCAGCAAGCTGCTGCCAGCGCTGGAGGGCGGGCTGGCCAATGGCTTTGAGGGAGCTGCCGCCTACCGTGCCAGCCTGTCACCAGGTGTCTCCGCCGCCGGGCGGCGCAGCAGCCTGATTGGCGGCCTGCAGCAAGCGGCAGAAGCCGCCGAGTTGGCCCTGGCTGTGGAGGCGGCGGAGGCCAGCCAGCGAGTCAGCCTGGGTGCGGGCATTGCCGAGGTTGCATCGCCGGCTGCTGCACAGGGCGCTGGCAGTGCAGGGCTGCAGCAGGAGCACCTGCAGGCAGACCACCTGGCAGAGGCAGCAGCCGACTCCCCTGCTCCCAACAACGCCGTTGCTGGCACCGACCCTGCTGAGGCGGCGCTGGAGCAGGCAGAGGGGCTCATTGCACCCACAGCAGAGGTGTCAGCTGCCAGCAGCTCTGGCGGCTGTGGCGCTGCCAGCGCAGCGCCAGCGCTGCACGGAGAGGTCAGCAGGCTCAGCATGGCCTCCTCTACCGCCACTGTCGCGCCCTCCCTCAACATCGAGTACTCGGAGGCCAGCCTGCGCTACTCAAGTGAGTCCGTGGCCGGGGCAGGGTGTTTGCTGGGGAGTTTCCGGATGACCAAGCAGGGCTGGCGAAGGGTGTGGTGTGCACAGCTACAAGCTTGCTGCCTGTCGCTGAACTACTGTGCTGGGCTTCCACGGCTTTACCGGTGAGCAGCTCTGCATGGTGCAGGCTCTGCCTTCTCAGGCTGTTGCATGGCAGTGTTGAAAAGCATGTCCCCCTGTCTGGCTCCTTGTGTCCTGCAGTGGAGCATGCCCCCCACTCGCCCCGCTCTCACGCCTCTCAGGAGCTGCCGCCTGCGGTGGCTGCTCCTGAGCAGCCGCTCGATGCGGCTGCCACACCGCAGCAGCATCAGCTCAGCATGCTGCAGGGTGCAGCCGCCAGCCCGCCTGCTGTTCCCGCCAACACCCCTGCCTCGCCAGCACTGTCGGGCTTTGCTGCCGCAGCTATCGCGCTGCAGGGAGCGGAGGAGCAGCGCAGCCGCCCAGTGGCTGCCACAGCTGTCGCGCATGCGATCGAGCAGGCGGCAGCTGAGGAGGCAGAGCGCCGTGCCAGCCTGGCTTCCGTTGGCATCCCGGCAGCACGCTCAGAGGAGGCGGAGCGCCGCACTAGCCTGGCCGCTGTTGGTCTGCCAGCAGCAAGCTCAGAGGAGGTCTGCACAGCAGAGGCGCCTGCCCTGGCTGTGCCTGCCAACGCACCAGAGCAGGCGCCGGTGGGCGGTGTGCCCGCTTCGCCCGTGCCGCCCACCCCCTATGCGGCCACTGAGTTTGATGGAGATGATGTGGTGATGATGGACATTGGTGAGCCTGCTGCTCTCCTGCCAACTACAACAAGCTACAATTCTGATGCTGCGGCTTGTTGAACTGCTGCTGTACTGCTGCCTGTGGTCCGCATGCCCGCATGTCTGAGCGCGGCCAGCAGGATAGCTGGCATTCTGCCAACTCCTGCCCTGCAATCACTTGGCCGCGCTGGGTCCTGGCCCCCAGCTGCACTGCCTGAGCTCTCACGTTGCCCGCCTCCACTCGGCCTTCCCGCACATGCAGACTCCACCCCGATGCCGACCACCGGCCGTCGCCCACCCCCGCGCACCAGCCGGTTTCAAGTGGAGGCTGCGGCTGCCGCCTGCAACCTGGCGGCACTCTCTGAGACACCTGCCGCGGCCAGCGACGCCCAGGCTTCGGCCTACGCGCAGCGGGAGCTGGATGCGGCAACGCACGCCCAGGCAGAGGTGCAGCATGCGCTGGCGGCAGCGGTTGCTGCCGTGGCGGTGGCGGCAAGCGCTGGAGAGGCGGCAGAAGAGGCAGCTGTCGATGTGTCGGAGGCAGCAGCGGCTTTGGCTGACACCTACGAACCCAGCATGGCTGCGGAGCAGGAGTCCCTGGAAACGGGAGAGGAGGAGCCACCAGCAGCGCCAGCAGCGGAGGAGGCGGCTGCTGCCAGCATCCCGGCTGCAGCGGGCATGCCTGATCAGGCTTCCCCCCAGCAGCCAGATGCGCTGCCGAACACCAGCAGCTTCAGCCTGTCCGAGCTCCCCCCCGCAGAGGCAGCTGCCCGCAGGGGCCGCGCTGCTCGCCTCAGCATGCCAGCTTGCGGCATGGCAGGCGCAGCGGAGCACGGCGCCAGGCGCAGCCGCCTCAGCCTGCCCTCCAGCGGGCCCTGGGCCGCCGCTTCTGAGGAGTTGTTTGCATTCGAGCGCCGGCCCCGGCTGTCCATGTCCCCAGTGGTGGCACCGCCCATTGCCCCGCTACCCACCAGCTATGGGGAGCAGCACCATGAAGCAGATGGGCAGCAACAGCAGCTCCCAGCCGAGCAGCAGCAGGCGGAGGAGCAGGCAGCGGAGCAGCCAGCAGAGCACCAGGCGGCTGAGGAGGCAGAGGAGCAGCCAGCAGAGCAGCCAGCAGAGCACCAGCCAGCGGAGCACCCGCCAGCACAGCAGCCAGCGGAGCACCCGCCAGCAGAGCACCCGCCAGCAGAGCAGCCAACGGAGCAGCCAACGGAGCAGCATGCAGCGCAGCCTGAGCCGGCTGCAAATTGTGAGGAGGAGGACTGCCCAGAGGAAGCGGCGGCTGAAGCGCCCTTCACACTGCGCAGTCGACTGGTTGCAGAGGACGACGAAGTGGCAGCAGAGGCGGTGCCAGCGGCTGTCGAAATGGAGGCGCCGCCTGCACATATGGAGTCGGATGCCCAGCTGTCGCCAGCTGGCCAGCAAGCCAGCACGGCACCAGCTGTGGAGGCGCACGCAGACGAGCTGGCGGCGCAGCTAGTTGCGGCCCAGGCGGTGGGACAGCCGCAAATGGGAGAGCAGCTGGTGGCAGACGCGGCATCGCCTGTGCATGCAAGCCAGCTGCGGCAGCAGCCCGGAGATCACGAGGCCCTGACAGCGGCGGCCTTTGCACCCAAGCCCAGGCTGTCCATGTCGACCACTGTGAGCACCGGCAGCCAGCGGCGTCTGAGCGGCCAGGCAGCCAGCCATGAGCCGGTGCAGGAAGATGAAGAGGCGGCAGCCTTTGCACCCAGGCCCAGACTGTCCATGTCGCCCGCTGTGAGCACTGGCAGCCAGCGGCGTCTGAGCGGCCAGGCGGGCAGCCAGCTGCAGCAGGGCGATGTGGAGGCAGCAGGGGCATTTGCCTCCCAGCCAATTAGCGTCGTGTCGCCTGCCGTCAGCAGCGGCAGCCAGGCACAGAGCCACATGAGCGGCCGGGCAGCAAGCCAGCAGCAGCAGCAGGAGGATGAGGAGGCTCTGGCAGCAGCGGCTTTTGCAGCCAAGCCCAAGATCGCCGTGTCACCGGCCGTCAGCAGCGGCAGCCAGAGCCAGAGCCACATGGGTGGCGGCCACTCGCCGGTCGACAGCAAGCCCGGCAAGCCCGACGTCACCTACGGCACAGCTGCCGCAGCTGCCGCCTCCCTGCTCAAACGCCAGCAGCAGGCGCAGCACAGCGGGGAGTCAGCCTCCCCGGCAGCGTCGGTGTGCCAGGAGCAGCAGCAGGAGCAGGAGGGCCAGTGGCACGACTCTCCAACCATGAGCAGCAACCCTCTGGCGGGTGCGGGCGGCACTCCGGTGCCCAGCAACTGGCGGTTCAGCCACTCTCCGGCGCCGAGGTGAGGCACCGTGGGGTGTGCGGCATGAGGGGGATTGTGGGAATATACGCTTGAATGGCGGCAAGTGTGCTGAAATGACCGTTGCTGCTGGCTGCACGGCGCCTGCGCGCTGTTGTTGAATGTTTGTCCCGTGCCCATCATCCACTTGGTCCGCGTGCAGCGGCATGTCAGCGGGGGCGTTCAGCAACAACCCCATGTTTGCTGGCACCCCCAGCCACCCCACGCCGCCCTCGGTCAACCTGAAGAGCTTCAGCGGCCGCTCCGGTGGCCTGGCAGGTCAGTTTCCTAGCAGGCCTGCCGCCCAACTTGACTTTTGTTGGCTTCGAGTCTGGCACACAGACGTCAGCTGGCAGGCAGCCAGCACGATACACCCTTTGGGCTCACCTGCCAGCGCTGCTGGGAGTGTGCTCTCATTGCTTGTGCTGTGCTGCCTCTCTTGTTGGTGCAGGTACGCCACACTCTGCGGCCAGCGGCGGCAGCACCCCCGCCTCCACCGGCATCAGGCTGGCAGAGAGGCTGCACCAGGGTGAGCTGGGAACAGGCCGGCTGCTGTGCAGAGCTGCTGCGGTAGCGCTCCAGCTGTACAGCAGGTTCTCATGGCCCACAGCTTCGCCTGCTGCTCCTGCGCTGGATGCTTCAACCTTGGAGACTTGCTTGCTGGGGGTACTCGTGTTGCGCTCACGGGCATGCCTCCTGACGCACCTTCCTGCCCTCACGTGCTGCTGCAGTGGCAGAGCAGCTGCAGAACCCGGCAGCGCCGCAGGGCCTGGCAGCTCTGGCCACCCCAGGGGGCGCCCGGCTGGGGGGCAGCGGCGGCAGGACACCGGCTGCTGGCCGCTTTGAGTTTGCTGACGATGTGCAGGCCATATTCCAGGTGCGTGCTGCTGGCCAGTGTGCGTCTGCTGCTGCTGAATGTCTGCTGACTTGTGCTGTGTCCAGATCCTGGGGCAGCTGGGCTTCCCGCACCAAGTGTTTCCCCAACTATCCTAACACGGCTGTTCTTCTGCTCTGTTGAGGCAGGCACTGGATGCCCGCACCCCCGGCACCGCTCTGGGCCAGCAGCCGGCCCTGGGCAGGGCAGCCGCCGTGGCCACCACCGTGCAGCGCCAGCAGGGCGCACGCCCGCCGCGCTACTCGTTTGCTGCCCAGGGAAACACCCTGCTGGACCTGGACAGGTGTGCTAGGTGGGGTGTGGCAGTGGAAGCGTGGATGCTTGCTGCAGTGTGTGTGATGCACAGTGAGGGGGCTACATACCGAGATGTGTCTCGCTCTGCCGACCAGCACAGCCAGCCAGCTCTTTGCTGTGATGCCTGCTGGCACAGGGCCTCTTTGTGCGCCTGCGCCCCTGTCTTTTGCAGCTACGACGTCCACGGCAACCGCAGCGGCCAGGCGGGCCCCACGCCGCTGCTGCGCCAGCAGCTGCTGGGAGGCACCACCCCCAACCTCATCGCGCCAGGCGCCGCTGCCGGCGCACCCCGCAGCGCCGGTGCTGCATCTGCGGCCACCTGCCTGGAGGTCAAGGCGCTGCGGGACCAGGTGGCAGCGCTGAACCTGCAGGTGCGCGCATTGCATCTGCAGCATCAACTGTGCTCACGCAGCCTGTGCCAGGAGGCGCATGCAGGCGGGCTCGCACCTGTGCCCACCCGCATGCTTCCGCTTGCAAGGTGTGATTATGCTGCCAGTGACCACCCTGTCACCCATCCACCCACCCCTCCCGTGCCCTGCCGCAGGTCACGGTGCTGACCGAGGAGCGCGACGAGATGAGCGGCCTGCTGGGCGGCTACCAGAGCAGCATCCGCGAGCTGCAGGACCAGCAGTCGGTGGAGGTGGTGCGGCTGCGGGGGGAGAATGCGGCGCTCAAGGCAGAGGTGGGTGGTTGGGGCGGGCGGGCAGGATGTAATTAAATATTTTAATATCTCCTATGTCTGTGATGTTGAGTCTTATGAGCAGGAACGGATGGGTGTGGGGTAGACCCTTGCGGAGGAGGGCATGTGCAGGATGCACACATGACGCAGCTGCTCTGCAGTGACTACTGGATGTCAAAGCCTGTGCACAGCCCCCACGCCTGTGGTTTAATGCCATGCCGTGCTGCTTTGCGCCTGCAGAACGAAGAGCTGCGGCGGGCGCACAGCGGCGTGGATGAGCAGTTCCGCACGCTGTACAACGACAAGTGAGGGGGAGCGGTGGTGGTGGTGGTGGTAGTAGGGCAACCGGGGTTGGGAGGGAGTAGCAGCGGTTCTGGTAATCGTCAGCCTTGCGCAGGGACCGCCAGTCACTCTGCCTGCACATCCGTCACCCTGCCGTTAGACCCTGCCTCTGCACACATCCACACCGTGCACACATCTCCAACAATTCAACAGCACCAACCGCCTGCCCCTCTGCCCACCCCCCCAGGTACGTGCCGCTCAAGGCGGAGGCGGTTGCGATGCGTCAGGAGCTGGGGGCAATGCAGAAGCGGGTGATGGCCGAGGAGCTCAAGGTGGGCTGGGGGGCAGAGGAGAGGGGGTTCGCTGGCTTCGAGAAGTGCAGCAGGGGAGAGGGGGAGAGGACGAGTCCCAAACCCGTTGTGGTATGCATCTGGTTACACGCTTGGTTGATGCTTGGGCAGGTGTGGGACATGCAAGATGCTTCCATTCACACGGCCAGGCGGATCTCAACGGGCCCACCGTGCACCCAACCGCCTCCCCCCCGCCCCCCGGTCCCTCTCTCGCCAGGCGCACAAGGCTGCCAGCGACGCGCAGGCGGCCCGGCAAGAGCTGGCTGCATCTCAGCAGCAGCTGCAGGACTACAAGGGGGCTGTGCTGGAGGCGCAGGCTGAGGCGGTGTCGGCCCGTGAGTCCGAGCAGCGCCTGCAGCAGCAGCTGGTGGGCGAGCAGCGGCGCCTGGAGAAGGTGAGGGGAGCGGGCGGGCGGGCGCCTGGCATGACATAATGCTCGTTACACTCTACTGTACTCTGCCCCTCTCTCTTCGTCCTGCGACTTGCTGCCAGCGCTGTGCCCACGGCGCGCCTGCTCACCCTAGCTTCTCCTGCCCTTGCAATGCCCCTCTGCTTTCCCACACAGGCGGTGGCCGCCAAGGAGGCGGAGGCGGGCGAGCTGCGCGCCAAGTACGGCACGCTGACCAAGCAGTACGACGAGGCCGTGCACCGCATCAACCTGGCCAAGCAGGTGGGTGGGCACCAGGGGGTACTGGCAGCAGATCGGTCAGGGTGTGTGGTGTATGGAGGGGAGGGAGGCGGTCGGGGCGAGAGGGCACTGTGAGGTTGCCAGCTGGCTCTGTGGGTCACGACAGGTGGGGGTCGGGAGGTGGGCCTGGCAGTCAACCAGGCCTCTGCTGCATCCATGCTGTGTCACTTGGCCACATCTTCCCACCGCGGTCTACGCAGGCTCGCGAGCGTGCCCAGCTGGAGGTGCAGCGCAAGGAGGAGGAGGTGGTGGCGCTGGAGGTGAGGGGCTGGGCTGCCGTGGGGGGCAGTGTGGGTCCGTTTTGCGATGGAGCAGCACGGTGGCTGGGGGGCATTGCATCGGATCTGTGGTACCAGGGGCCCCCAAACGTTGAAAGCCCGCCACCACAAACCATGGTTTCGCTGCCTTTGCTCGCTGGCTGTGTGCAGCGCATCTCCAGCATCTGCCTCATGCATGCACGTGCAGCTTGCCCTGGTTTTTGCCCCGACTGCTTGCTCACCCGCACCTTCCCTCGCTCGATGCTGCCATCACCTGGTCCCGCCCCCTCCCCATCCCTGCTGCCTCCAGGTGCGGCTGAAGGAGTACGAGGGCGCGCTGCGCGAGTACAAGCGTGAGAACGGCAAGTTCTTCGAGATGAAGGAGCGGTACAAGGCGGCCATTGCTGCTTTGGAGAAGGAGGTGCAGGTGTGTCCTGAAGTGTTACAGAGTGGAGTGGCTGCCGGGTGGGCGGTGTGAGGCAGATGTACCTGACTGGTTGGCGGGCAGCGCAGAGGGCAATACTCTAGTGGAAAGAGGCACCAGTTTGGAGGTGCACATGCCAGGGAAAGGGTGCTGCCACGAGGAGGTGTGGCTGCCTACCACCAGAGCACGGTGCATCCGCAGAGGGAGGCAGGATGCCAGCTTGATGGCATGCCTCCCGCAGTCGCCTGCTGTGCCTCAGCCACCCCTTCTCTCCCACTCCCTGCCTGCCGTTCCCGCAGACCAAGGACAAGGAGAAGCAGGAGCTGCTGGGCATGTGCAACGACCTGATAACGCGCCTGGAGCGGGAGGGCATTGTCGTCTGAAGAACAAACGAAGCAAGGCCACAACTGTCAGCTAGCCACGGCCAGCATACAGCGCTGTGGGGTGCCCAGCCGAGCAGGGCTGGGCAGGATGAAGCTTCTGCTGGCTGGCAGCTGCAGTTCTGCGCTCTCAAGTGTTCCCTGGGTTCCTCCCATTTTTTGTAAACACAGTTGTGCAGTTGAAACATGAGAGGCGTGTTGCGGACGTGTACAGTGCATCCGCGCTGGACGCTGCTTCACCAGCAGCCTGCAGCAGCGCACCTGTGCCAGCACCCAAAGACAGCCCGACAGATGGTGCGCCAGCACCCATGAACAGCCCGGCAGATAGTGCGGCTGTTGCAGCAAAGGTGCACGAGTCAGTGTCAGCCCAGAGCCAGCCTGATGCGCTGCTGGCTGAGGAGGCAGCAGCTGCTGCGAGGTGGGGGGCTGTGGCAGCAGAGGCGCCCGCCCAGCTGCAGCAGCAGGAGCAGCAGGAGACGCGTGGCGCCCCGCCAGCACTGGCGCCTGCACCAGCACCCAAGGCGCTCGAGGGGTGGCGCATGCAGCGGCTGCCCTCCGTGCTGCCAGAGGACCTGCTGCCGCCACGCCGAGCCGCCGCACCCCTGCCGCCTCTCATGCGGGCGCTGTTACGGACGACCTTAACTGCCCGTCTCCAACTGCCACCGCTCACCCCGACCCTTGCCCCTGCCCCTTTGCATCGCACTTCACTGCTGTGCGTGCAGCACACCTGCCGCGTCTGCCGGCGGCAGCGGACGCGCTGGTGCTGCTTGGCGACCCCTCGCTGGGAGACCTGTCGGCAGTGGCACAGCAGCTGGAGGCCGCAGCGGTGCCTCGGGCCCTGCCACCTGGAGCAGGCATCGGGGGCGGCCCGGTGGGGCCAGGCGCAGCTGCGCAGCAGGTGAGGATGTGCATGCCCCTGCATGGGCCTGCTTGCCTTCTATGCATGCCCTGGCATCAGGCTAGTGAGCAAGCAGATGCCTGGCATGCTCATGGGCTTGCTCCCCTCTTCCCTTTCTTGCCCCACAGATGCTCCTGGCCCACCCACCCAGATACCGCTGGCGGCCCACCCACTGCCACCAGCATCGGAATGCAGCGGGCAGCAGCCGCCGCCACAGAAGCTGCCTGCCGCTGCCAGCGCTGGCGCCGGCAAAGCCCTGCTGCCCCCCCCCCCCCCCCACCCCACCCCCCCCCTGGGGGTGCCGCCAGCGGCTGTGCTGCCACGTGCACAGGCGCAGGTGTCTGCAGGCAGGGCAGCGGCTGTAGCCGCGGACGCGCCGCTCTGGCAGCAGCCACGCCTGGCAGCTCCGACAGCAGTGCCGGCCCGGCCTGCAGCTGTCTCTGCTGCCAAGCAACGGGAGCTGCAGCAGCAGCAGCAGCACTGGAGCTATGCCACGCCGCAGCCGCTGGACAAGGCGCAACGGGAGCTGGGGGAGAGCCAGCAGTTGCCGCTCTCCTACCTGCGCCGCCTCATCTACGCCTGACGCGCAGGGTGGGAGCTGGCCAGCGTGCAGTGCATTAGAAGTGAAGGCCCTGAGCAGAACAGGCACAGCGTGTGAGCGCAATGGGTGTGTGGGAAGTTTTACATCAATCATTCATTCTCCTTTCTCAAGGTGCTGTGCGCGGCAGTAAAAATGCAACAGCTTGCGTGCAAGGGGGGGCAGGAGGCAAGGCGAGCAGGGGACACATGAGCAGAGGGATCTTCACTGCCAAAAAGGGGACACACAGAGGATAGCAGGGGCGCGCTGCAAGCGCAGCAGATTGGAGCAGGGCTGTACGAGGGGCTGGCCTCACTTGCCAGCGTTCAGAGCCTCACGCCCCTCCTGCACCTCGGCCACCAGCTTGCGCAGCTTGCCTGGGGGCATGGGGCCCAGCCTGTGAGATGCAAGGGGACGCGGGTGGGAGGCAAGCATCATATGTTTAGACAACACGGAGCGGTGGGAGTGCGAGCACACGTGTCATTCCACCACGTGAGCTTGCTTCCGCAGTGCCCCCACACAGCAGCCTGCCCACATGCTGCAGCAGCTCACCCGTTGGTCGCAAAGTGGGCAGAGATGGCGTCGACGACAACGTACACCTTGCGCGCTGACGTGGCGCGCACGCTGCCGCCGCGCGCGTACTTGCTCACCCAGGCCGGCATCTCGGCCGTCAGCTCCTTGATGACCTGCGGCAGGTGGGGTGACATACATGTGGCATGTGTGTGGAAGACATCAGGTGGGGGGAAATATGTGTTGACAAGAGATGGCAGGGGTAGGCTGGAGTTGGGAGGAAACGCGGCTGGGTGCTGTGAGGGAGGGGAGGTGTGGGAGCAGGTGGGCAGGTGGCGGATCGAGAGCCAGCCAACGCTCGAGTGCGCACAGCCGATGCCGACCAGCGGGAAGCCCTGCCCACAGTGTGCATGTCGACCAAGAACACACAATTCGCCCACCTCCTCTGCCATCCTCCCCCGTTCCCACCTTGAGGCGGTCGGGGTTGGCTGGGTCCACGTTGTCGTCGGCATACCGCAGCACCTTGTCGGTGAGGGAGGCAGTGTCGCGGGCATACGCTGTGCTCAGGGCGGCCACGGGCACGCCGTAGGAAGACTTGCCCACCTGCGCACAAGGAGGTGAGTGCAGCCCAGAGGCAGGGGGCAAGATGGAGGATGGGCGGGAGGACGTGAGGCTGCCCGGGAAACGGGTGTTCGGCTTGAGGCGCACTGTCTCGTCTCTGCCCACCCCAGCCCCCTCCTGCATGGCTACTGGCATAAGTCGCAGCACCGTAATGCTCCTGCCTGCAGCATCCGAGCCTCATGGTCCCCCAGACCTGGCGCTCAGCCCAGTCCAGGCCCTACCTCACTTCCCTGCACCCCCACCTCCCATCGCGCCCCAACCTGCCCTGCATGCGGCCAGCCCGCCTGCCCGCCCGCCCCCCACACCCACCTTGCCGGCGTTCTGCCCCATCTGCTCATAGCTCGCAAGGCCCGCCTTGTCCTTGCTGCAAATACAACCAAGGCAAGGGCAGGGTGCGGAACGTGCTCTCGTTGGTGATTGCCAAGCCGCTCACAGCGTGGGCAGAAGGGCAGCAGCAGGCAGCGGTAGAGGAGATAGAGTGGAGGCAGAGGCCGCACCCAGAGTGGCTGCTACAGCCAGGTAGCTAGCGCCAGCGAGACCGTCGCTCATTGAGTGCCAGTGCGGCTTCAGGTCGCACCGCGGCTGTGGCGACCAGCTGTTTGTGCTGCGGCACTTTGCAGCCCTTGGCAGCAGCGCGGCAGATGAGGCTGTTTCTGTGCTTTGTGGATCTGCAGAAAGCCTTTGACAGCATCAACCGCGCAGCGCTGTGGGCGGTGCTGCGGCACTGCGGTCTGGAGGAGCAGCAGATCGTGTTGCGTGACCTGCACAGCGACACCAGCGGCCGTGTGCGGAGGGGCAGCAGCCTCAGCAGCAGCGTCAGCACGCAGTATGGCACGCAGCAAGGCGACCCGCTGGCAGGCTTGCTCTTCAACATCTACATGGATCATGTGGTGAGGGAGGCAGCAGGCACAGGCAAGCCGGAGGCAGCCGGCCTTGGCATGCAGCTGGCTGTGCAGGTGCGGTTTTCCCTGCCATACACCCTGCCGCGGCTGCAGCCGGAGCCGCAGCCGGTGAAGGTGAAGCATGACCAGCCGGTGCGCAGCACTGGAAATGGTGCAGCTGCTGCTAGCGGATGTTCTTGCGGCAGTAGCCAGCAGCGCTGTGGCGCTGCAGCTGTTTATGCGGTACCTGGAGGCAGCATGCCAGGGTTGGGGCCTGGTCATCAGCAGAAGCAAGACTGAGTGCCTGGTGCTTGACCCGCGACAGCAGCAGTCGCCAGAGTGGTGGCGCCGCAGCCTCAGATGCCAACACTGCCACAGCCTGCAGCCGGAGACCAGCATGCTGGTGTGCAGCAGCTGCGACAGTGGCTGGCACACTGGCTGCCTCCAGCCCCCGCTAGCAGCAGTGCCAGAGGGCGACTGGCGGTACCCAGCATGCAAAGCAGCGGCTGCCGCCAGCGGCGGCACAGCAAGCAGCGAGGCGCCAGTATGCATCACTGTGGCAGGGCCGCCGGTTGCCTGGGTGCGGCGCTTCAAGTATCTGGGCAGCCAGTTCTCCAGCGACGGCGGCCTGGATGCAGAGCTCACCTACCGCAGCCAGCAGGCAGCCTGTGCCTTCAACCGGCTGCAGCGGCCGGTGTGGCGGCAGCGCTGCCTCCAGCTCAGCATCAAAATGTGCATCTACCGCGCCCTGGTGTCCTGTGCTGCTGTACGGCGGGCACAGCTGGGCGCTCACGCCAGCACAGCTGGAGCGGCTGGAAGTGCTGCAGCGCAAGCAGCTGAGGCAGATCCTGAAAGGCAGCAGGGCTGTGCAGTCTGGTAGCAACCAGTACATCTCTAATGAGGTGCTGATGGCGACATGCGAGCAGCCCATCATTGAGCTGCAGCTCATGCGCCTGCGAGGCTGCTGAGTGGGCCACGTCCTGGGAAGCTAGCTAACTATCGCCTAGCTAAGCAGCTGTTTTTCGGAGACATGTTTTGTCCGCCCCCGCACAAAGCCGCGCCCTGCCCTTCCTCATATCCCAGTATGCCGCTGATGTGTCCGCTAAGCTTCCCCGCTCTGAGCTGCGCCGCCTACGTGAGGGCCGCCCCGACCTCTTTGAAGCCGCAGCAAGCAAGTCGCAACAAAATGAGTACTTCTCCATCAGCAGATGGACCACGCACACTTTCCCCGGTGCTGCACATATTTTCGTTGAATCATACCCAACTTCTATAGGCCCCCTGTTTTCAAGTTGTCATGGTTTAATGGTCTGATGGTGCATGCCTCGTCAACCTCCCAGGATATGTTTCGTCCTGAAGTTGAATCCTCTTGGGCACGTGAGAAGCTGTAACGAGTAGACTAGATCTGGACAGAATTGCCCACCTGCCCACCTGCCCACCTACCCAAGTGAAACGATATAAGATCACAGCCAGCCCAGTCACCATGGGCGCATAATAGCAGGCCAGATCTCGGCCACAGCTGTACTCACCTGTCGCCGCCGAAAATCTTGAGGCGTTGCAGCTCACGCGCCTGCCTGGACTTCCTGGGTGCGCCTGCAGTGCCGTGGCTGTCGTGCTCGCGGTCCTTGCTGCTAGACTGGCTGGCCCTGCCGCTTGCCGGCGCACTGCTGCCGCCCTTGCGCTTCCGCACCCCGGCAGCTTGCATCCGGGCATCAATGGCTGTGCCTTGGCTGGTGCTGCCAGCAGCGGCGGCAGCCGCGGCATTGGGAGTGGAAGGGGCAGGAATGGCTGGGCCGGCGCTGGTTGACTGGGGTCCAGCAATGCCCTCAACAGCCTGCGCTTCGGTTGCCGCAGCTGGTGACCCCTCCGCCACTGCCACTGCCTCCTCCCCAATGAAAGCTTCCCCCGCCGCCTCGGAGGGACCAGCAGACTGCGCGCCGCCCTCGAGGGCGTGCTCCACCCCTGCCATCTCCTGCTGCACAGCTGGAGCCCCCTCCCCTGCCTGCCCACCCTCATTCGCCTCAGGCTGCTGCAGCACCTCGGGCTGCTGCTGCTGGTCTCCTCCCTCAGCTGCATAAGCATCAGCAGCAGCGGCCTTCCCCTCTTCCATGTCCTCATCTTGAGCAGCCGCTGCCGGCTGCACGCCCTCGACGGCTGCAGGCTGCAGGTGCTGCGGCTCAGCCTCCTGCTCCTCCTGGGGCTGCAGCGGGTGAGGGCAGAGGATGGCAGAAAGAGGGCGAGTCCCTGTCAACAGAGAGGCAGAGCCCAATCCATCAGCAAACAGACACCTGAGCAAAGGTTCAAGACAATCAATGTGAAGCGGCAGCCGCAGCTGGACCGCCTGGCAGGTCGGCGCCGATGGCACCCTTGAAGGCAGAGTAGTGGGGTAGTGCGCAGGGGGCATTGAGCATATACAAAGCGCGGGTTTTTTGTTACAAAGCTCAATCACACAGGGTCAATGTTCCAAGGCAAGTGAGTCCAGGCACGCTGAAGGTAACCTTGGACTGAGGAGGCAAGAACCGCCTCATGCCTTGTCAGCGGCGCCTGCGGCTGCAGCTGTTGCGGCTGCGGCGGGACCACCCAGGTGGGAGCTCCACCCACCTGATCTTTCTCTCCCCCAGGCGTCTCCTCTCCCCGCCGCCGCTTCCCTAGCAGCCTGGCGCCCGCCCTCAGCACGGGGGGCAGGCCGAAGGCCGCGGCAGCCCCGCCCATCACCGCCGTGCCCACAAGCAGGACACCCATGGCTGCTGCCAGCCCTGGACAGTGTCGAATGTCTGCGCCTAGGTCACAACAAAGAGAAAGGGGCGTAACAAGAGAAGCGTTCGTAGGGACCAAAACTTTCTACCCTTGCCTCATGGGCACCGAGGTTGGAGGTCCAACTGTGCTCTCCCTCGGTTGGCACCACAGGCGGGTGATCAGCAGCAGCAGCCGCCTCCAAGGGCCCGGGTCGACCCCTTCAGCACCATGCCCAGGGTGGCCCTCGTTCTGCACCTGCACGGGGACCAAGTGCAGGTGGGAGCCTCAGTGGGCAGGGTCGCATGTGTATGGCACCCCCGGTGCGCTTCTTGACTTGGTCCACCCGCGGCGTACCCCCATCAGTCGGTGGGCTTGTCCAAGAGGCCGCCGCGGGGGCCCCAACCCTGCGCCCGCAGGGAGATCTGAGTGCAGACGAGAGGGTGGAGTGTCGATGCGCATGTCATCCATGTGAACCTCTGCAAATGTTCAGTGCCTGCTAAACTCCCACTCTCCACCCCTGGCAGGTTGAGCTGGGTGATGAGGAGCAGGCCGGGCCTGGCCAGCAGCAGGAAGCAGGCGCGGGGCAAGAGGAGGCCGCAGGCGAGGAGCTGGCGGGCGCAGGGCAAGAGGAGGCCGCAAACGGGGAGCAGGAGGGCGCTGGGCAGGAGGCGGAGGCAGGCGAGGAGCAGGCGGGGTTTGCCCCTCCGGCGCCGCCAGACGGGAGAAGCCTCTGGGAGGAGGGGATACAGGTCAAGGAGGCAGTGGCTGCGATAGCTGGCGCGTCGGCCCGGCGCGTGGGTGCCGCTGCAGCCAAGGTGCGAATGAATGGGGGAATGCGCTTTGCACATTATCATGCACGAACCCACGCATGTGTCATGTACACTGCTTGCAGGCCAAAGCATGCGTGCGCCATGTACACATCTTGCAGACCATCGAAGAAATGTCCCAACTGTGCTGCAGGTGACTGGTTGGCTGGCCCTGGTCCTTATCTGTGCAGTCCTCGCCCTGGCCCGTGCCGCCAAGCGCGGGTTTGCCAGCGCGGCGGCTGCCTGCGTGGCTCTCTGGCAGAGGAGCGCCACTCATGCCAGCGCGCTGTGGCGCAGGAGCACGGATGCCTGGAGCTTCATATGCACCTGCGCCCGCCACCTGCGTCGCAAGGGCGCTGCCGCCTGCGCCTGGGTGCGCCGCATGGGGAGCACGCCCATGCCTGTGGGGTGCCTGGTGCTCATCATCCCCACTCTGCTTGCTGTCGGCTACTTTGCCCATGTGCCCCTCAGCAAGGCACGGCCGCCGCTTCCGTGCAGCGCCACCTCTGCGCTGCCCGCATCTCCCGCCAGCGCCAGCGCGCCGCCGCCCCCGCCCTCAACCATAGCCAGCCCGGAGGACAGCAACATGCACAGCAAGGCAGCCCCCCACAGGCAGGCAGCTTGTCCCGATGCAGGCGCCAGTAAACGCAACGGCTCTGAGCGCACCTCGTTCATCAGCGCCTCACCTGCAAGCCCCCACTCCAAGGCAGCTGCACGCGGCGTCAGCTCCCAAGCAGTCGCCTCACCTGAGCCCACTTCCCCGCCTCCCAACGTCTCATCCAGCCACAATGGCAGCCACGCTGCTCGTGCCACCGTTGCACTTGTTGCTCACCTGAGCAATTGGTGGCTGACGCTGCAGGCCCAGCTCAGCGTGCTTGCAGCGCACGGCAGCAGCACCCTGCAGACTGCCGTGACAGTGGCAGCTCAAACTTTTGATCGAGCAGACACCCTGGTCGCCCAGTACTGGCAGGAGCTTCAGAAGCAGTTCTGGGAGAACCCTACACAGGCGCTGGTTGCTTGTGAGTCTGATGCCTGCTGGTAGGGTATGGTGGGGTGCCCGCAGTTGCAGTAGCATGCCGTTGCACACGCTGTGACGTACTGCATCGCCGCCGAGGCACCTGCATGTTGACGTCCCCTCCTTTCGCCCCCTCCTGTCACCCCGTCTGCAGTCATTGCCAGCCTGGCACTGAGTGTGGCAGCCCTTGGTTGCCTCAGGCACATCGCAATGGAATGAGTACTTCTCCATCAGCAGCTAGGCCACTCACACTTTCCCCGGTGCTGCACATGTTTTTCGTTGATTCATACCCAGCTTGTATAGGCCCCTGTTTTCATGTTTTCATGACTTCATGGTCTGGTGCATGCCTCGTCAACCTCTCAGGATAATGGTTCGTCCTGAAGTTGAATCCCCTTGGGGATGTGAAAAGCTGTAACGACTAGACTAGGCACGTGTTGAAGATGTAAGCGAGAACAGCTGAGATGTGCACACAGAAAAATGGAGGTGCTCCCTCTTGAATGGGGGGAGGATGAACCATGTGTGCCGGAAGGGCGGGTTTAGCTCAAAACGTTGCCCTGACTGCACCCAGCCAGCTTGCCACTGCTGTTCTGGATCTGCATGCTTTGCCAGCACACACTGGACTCCCCCTCCAGACGCCCCTGCTCAACTGAATTGAAATGATCATTGCATAGGCTTGTAAAGCTGAGCAGCCTTGTAAAGCATCTGATGTACAACTACTAGTTGGGGACGCCAGCCAGCAGCACACAGGGTGTGTTGCCCGCCCGGCAGCGCGCGTCACACCGCCGCCGCGGGCATGTGCACCATTCGCTGCACATAGTCGCCCCGCCGCCGCTTGGCCGGCTTGATCAGTCCCACATACTGCAGCTCTGCCGTGGTCTGAGAGAAGCGGGCCGCCAGCTCACGCAACGCTGCCGCCTCGTCAGCACCTGCCCCACCGGCGCCGCTGCCGCCACCAGCCGCCGCCTTGCCCTTGCCCTTCTTGACCGCCGCCTTCTTGCCCTTGGCACCTGGCGCGCCGCTGCCGCTGCCGCTGCCGCCCTCACCGCCCTCCAGCTCCTGCCCGTGGCCGTGCACAGAAGCAAAGGCTTGGTACCAGTCAGCCAGGTTGACGCAATTGGGGTCCTGTGGGTGGGGAGAGGCGGCGGTGGTGGGTGGGTTGAAGATGGTGTGACTACTGGTACACAGTGAGTCTTCAATGATCAAGGGGGGTTGCATGTGGGCAACTTTCCCTGGTGCCGCTCTCCCCGGTGCACGCAGCTTGGGGTCCCTGTGGGTGGGGGAGGGATCGGGATTGGTGGTGGGGGGCAGCAGGGGCAGGTGGCCAGCGGGAGGCGGGTGCTGAGCCTGGCGTGCAGGCCAGGGCGGGAAACAGGGACAGTCGAAGCAGTCTTGGGATGCAGGCAGCAGCGGCACGCAGGCCCCGTCCAAACGGAGGCAGAGAGAGAGCAGCACCACAGGGCAGCTCTTGCCTGGTCAAAGAGTCGGTAGGCCAGGCAGGCGTCCTCCTGGGCGGAGATGACACCCAGGCCCTCAGGCAGGCCCGGCAGGTAGTGGTGCGGCTCACACAGCGCCAGGTGCAGCGCCTGCGGGGCTGGGCGGGGGCTCATGATAAAGCTAGTCAATCAGCAGGTGGGTGCCGCACAGACGGCGGCAGAGTGGCAGGAAAGGCGGGCAAGGGGTGGGCAAGCAGGAGGGCGGGCGGGCACCCAGGCCTGCAAGCACACAGGCAGGCTATGCAGTGCAGTGCACATCGCAGGCAGACGTGTGTGTGTCAGGGATGTGCTGCTTCCCCCCGCTGTCCTGCTACCCTACCCAACCCTAAACCCCGCCTGCTCCCCTGCCGTGCCCCTGCCAGCTCAGCGCACCTCTCGCGGCTCAGCTGTGAGGCAGTCCAGTGCGGTGGCACCTCTGCATGTGAACACCACGGCACCTGCACGGAAACAGAGGGGGTGGACAGCGCGCTGTGGCGCCTGGTGTCGGCCAACAGGCGCTGGGAACACACAAGCTGCCGGTGGGGCGGCGGGGCAAGCACGGCTGTGGACAGCTCAGCTACAAGTGGGGGCGGCACTGGAGCACCAATCACTTGGCGTTGGGTGGCACCGTGCACCAGCCAACAAGAGTGCCCCATGGCATCGCAACCCGCCCCCCAGGCACAGTTGCAAACAACCACTCACCTGGCAGCTTGGTGGGCAGCATGCCCAGCAGGGAGCGCAGACAAGCCGCCAGGCGGGCGCCGGGAGACGCCTCCTCCTGCAGCCGCTGCTGCGCTGCCGCTGCTGTGCTGCCGCCCATGGCCACCGCCTGCTCTGCCGCCTTTCTCAGCGCGTCATTGCGGGGCTTCGTGCTGTGGTACACATCCCGCTTCTTCTTCTTCCCCTTCTTCGGCTGCTGCTCCTGCTCCTCCTCCTCCTCCTTCTGCTGCTGCTGCGCATGCACAGGCACCATGCCACCACTTCAGTGCTGCTGACCAACAACACCTGCAGTGCACGACCCGTCCCGCCAGCCACTTGACTGCGTGCGGGCATGCGCGCTCCACTCACCCCAGGCGCGCCCCACCAGGTCGGGCACCCAGTTGGCATCCAGCCCCCCATAACCTTGAATGATCTTGCTCCACAGTGCCTCCTCCTCTCCCACATCCCCCTACATTCAGTGCATCCTGCAGCAGCCGCGCCGCCGCCCGCAGCTGGCGCAGGGAGCAGGCGGGCGGGCGGGGGAACAGGGGCGGGCAGACAGGTTGTGAGTGGTGCGGCCGGGGCAAGCAGGCAAGCAGCAGGAGCTTGGGAAGCAGGCAGGCGGCCATGGCATGGACGCCAGCAGCAGTCCTTGGGTAACGGGGCAGCACTGGTGTGAACAGCGAGCCGCAAGCACACAGCTGGGGGGCAGGCAGGCAGGTGGGGGTACCTGTGGGTCAGCGGCGTCATAGAGACCCTGCTCGGGGGGAAGGAGAGGGAGGGGCCATGAGGATCAGCAAGAGAGAGGCAAGTGGCTGACATAGTAGGGCAGGGGCGTGCACTGGCGGCAGCCGAACATACAGCTGCAGCCTGGGTGGGGTGCCCTGCCGGGCTGCTTGCCTGGTCAGGTGCAAGCTCCAGCCGGATTGTTGCCGGCGGCCCAGTCCGCAGTCGCCTGTGCAGTTGATGCTCGGGCTTTTGGCGGGGCTAGGGCCAGCAGCAGCGCTGCAGCGCCCAGACCCAGTGCCGTGCGCCGGGTGGGGTGCCCGCTGTCCTGGTTGGCGCCCGCTTGTGGTGGCGGTGGCGGCGGCGGCAGAGCCCCCGCCTGCAGCTGCTCACCACGCTGCTCCGCTGCTATGTGCATCTGCCGCCCAAATAAAAGGGAAATGCGCGGCTGCAAGCGCGCGCCGCTGAAAGGCTGGGACACCTGCCCCGTGAGCGGGCCTCAAGGGCCAAGTGGCGTGGCGCAAACCCACATGTTGACGTGCATAATGTCCCGGGGCGGCACCGATGCTGCTCGTCGCATTGAAGATGAACGCCGTGGGCCACCTGTTGGCCCCACCACCCTGGCAGCTGTGCTCTGGCGCCAGCGTGGCTCTGAAGGTCTCCAGCACCCACAGAACCTTTTAAGGCTCACTGGCTGTTTGCAGTGGACATCCGACATGGATCCTGGTTTGGGACGTGTTCATCAACCAGGTGCATGCTTCTGACAAGGCAGGGGCAGGCGGGTCTGTGGACTCGTGCCGGCAAAGCAGGGTGTTGTTGGCCGCTGCTTGCTGCCCGTGACTGCAGGGCAGGTTGAAACTTGACATGTGCAGGTTCCAGCTGCTGACTGTGTGACTCTTCAGCATGCCGGGGCTCCAAGCCGTGCTGACACAATCTGGCGGCAAGCTGGCAGCCTCGGGTATTGTTTAGTCGTTGTCTGTTGACATGCCGTATACGTCCCGGCTTGTGCGCTGCTTCTGCAGGGGCAGCATTGAATTGCATACTTGTATTATTTCAGTTGCCTGCGAGACACGGTGGGTGCGCGTACATGGCAGGCGTGTGCAGATGGCACATCTCAAGGCCAGTAGGAAATGCTGCCTTCAGCCTGCCCTGCTGCCCTGTGCGCTGCCATATCCTTCCACTTCATAAAGAACCGGCTTGGGAATATCATGCACCCCTGAACTCTGGCTAGACAGCACCCACCTTCACAGGCGGCGCCGTCTCCTTCTCGGTGTCATCCTCTTTCATCTTCTGCTTCTGCTTCAGCTGCTCGCGCTCTAGGGCTGTGGCCTGGTGTGACCCCCTCTCCTGCTTGTTGGCATGCCCCGAGTGCTCTGCGGCTGTGTACTTGCGACTGGGACCAGCGGCGCTGTCAGCCACAGCCAGAAGGCTTGCCACTGTAGCATAGGCTTGGGCCACTGCGTCAGAGGGAAGCTCTGAGCTCTCAGCCGAGTCGGCAGAAGCCGTGGCAGCTGCAGGCATCAGCTGGCCATTACGCAGCAGCTGCTGCTGCTGCTGCTGCTGCTGCTGCTGCATTGGGCCTCCTGTCTCGTTGACTTCGACGGCAGCGCCGCTGGTAGCCATTGGAGGCGTGTGCGGGGCAGGTGCTGCCTGCACCAGGTTGGTTCAACTGAAGCCAGTGTTTGCAGCTGGCAAAAATCACTGCTAATTGATCCTGGCAGGATGGAATGAAGACCTGGCAGAAGGGCCAGGAGAGGAATGCCGCGATGATTGAATATGGTGCACTGCCTGCTTGCTGTCACCCAGCCCTGCTAATCATGCTTGCACCACAACCTGCATCCTATTTGCCCCACATTTCTCCAAAGCTCACCAGACGGCTCCGCCCCTGTGTGCGCCCCGGCTCCTTGCGTCCCTCCCCTTGCATCCAGCCGTGGTGGATTTGCTGTTGGAGATCTCCAAACTTCTTGCCCAAAGGATGCACATCCAGAACTCTGCAGCGAAGCACGTGTCGCCAGACGGCACACCATGTGAGTATGTGGGCTACTCCAACACTGTTGTGGCACAAGCACATGCTCATGTAGGCACAGGCACAGGCACACCCACAAACCCTATCCAGTCGAGCCGCCGGGTCACCTTTTGTAATGTGTGTTTCGTCATTGACAATATGGCATGTAAACTGTCAGGTTTATTTTTGCAAACTAATACATTGAGAAATAGCTTCAAGCTGTGCACTTGCATCTGGACAGAAATATGCGCCTTCAAGCGGTGTGGCGCTGCCTCCAGCTCAGCACCAAAATGCGCATCTACCGCGCCCTGGTGTCCTCTGTGCTGCTGTACGGCGGGCACAGCTGGGCGCTCACGCCAGCACAGCTGGAGCGGATGGAAGAGCTGCAGCGCAAGCAGCTGAGGCAGATCCTGAAAGGCAACAGGGCTGTGCAGACTGGTAGCAGCCAGTACATATGTAACGAGGTGCTGGTGGCGACATGCGAACAGCCCATCATTGAGCCGCAGCTCATGTGAGAAGCTGTAACGAGTAGACTAGATCTGGACAGAATTGCCCACCTGCCCACCTGCCCACCTACCCAAGTGAAACGATATAAGATCACAGCCAGCCAAGACACCATGGGCGCATTAATAGCAGGCCAGATCTCACCCTCAGCTGTACTCACTTGTCGCCGCCAAATATCTTGAGGCGTTGCAGCTCACGCTGCTGCCTGGACTTCCTGGGTGCGCCTGCAGTGCCGTGGCTGTCGTGCTCGCGGTCCCTGCTGCTAGACTGGCTGGCCCTGCCGCTTGCCGGCGCACTGCTGCCGCCCTTGCGCATGCGCTTCTGCACCCCGGCAGCTTGCATCCGGGCATCATTGGCTGTGCCTTGGCTGGTGCTGCCAGCAGCGGCGGCAGCCGCGGCATTGGGAGCTGAAGGGGCACGAATGGCTGGGCCGGCGCTGGTTGACTGGGGTCCAGCAATGCCCTCAACAGCCTGCGCTTCGGTTGCCGCAGCTGGTGACCCCTCCGCCACTGCCACTGCCTCCTCCCCAATGAAAGCTTCCCCCGCCGCCTCGGAGGGACCAGCAGACTGCGCGCTGCCCTCGAGGGCGTGCTCCACCCCTGCCATCTCCTGCTGCACAGCTGGAGCCCCCTCCCCTGCCTGCCCTCCCTCATTCGCCTCAGGCTGCTGCAGCACCTCGGGCTGCTGCTGCTGCTGTCCTCCCGCAGCTGCATTGGCATCAGCAGCAGCGGCCTCCCCCTCTTCCATCTCTTCATCGTGAGCACCCGCCGCTTGCTGCCCACCCTCGATTGCTGCAGGCTGCTGGTGCCGCGACTCGTGCTGCCCCTCCTGCTGCTCCTGGGGCTGCAACGGATGTAGGATGGAAGAAAGATGGCAGGAAGAGGGCAAGTCCCTGTCAACAGAGAGGCAGAGCTCAATCCATTAGCAAACAGACACCTGAGCAAAGGTTCAAGACAATCAATGCGAAGCGGCAGCCGCAGCGGGACCGCCAAGTGGGCACCCTGCCGGGCAGAGGGCAGTGCACGGGGGGCATTGAGCACAAATACGTAGCGCTTTTGTTACAATGCTCAAACAGACCGGTTCAATGTTCCAAGGCAAGAAAGTTCAGGCAAGCTGAAGGTAACCTGTGGTCGAGGAGGCAAGAAGCACCTCATGCCTCGTCAGCGGCGCCTGCGGCTCTGTTGCGGCTGCGGCGGGACCACCCACCTGAGCTCCCTCGCCCCCAGGCGTCTCCTCTCCCCGCCGCCGCTTCCTTAGCAGCCTGGCGCCCGCCCTCACCAAAGGGGGCAGGCCGAAGGCCGCGGCAGCCCCGCCCATCACCGCCATGCCCACGAGCAGGACACCCATGGCTGCTGCCCAGTGCGGTGTGGCCGCGCCTATGTCACAACGAAGAAGAAGGGGCGTAACAAGAGAAGCATTGGTAAGGACCAAAACTTTCTACCCTTGCCCATGGTAACCCCGAGGTTGGAGGCTCAACCCTGCTCTCCCTCGCTTGGCACCACAGGCGGTTGATCAAACATGTCAGCCAATGCAGTTGAGGGGTGCTGACAGACGGGGAGCAGTGGGGGCAGAGCAGAGGTCCGGCATGAGTGTAGAGGACATGGCTGGAAGGAACGCTCCACTCAACTGCCTTCCTAACTCCCCTGCTTGACCTTCCACACACCTGCTAGTTCCCGCCCCAACCCCTGTATGCGTGTCCCAGTGGGTCCCATGGACACGTTTACATGCGTGTGTCGATGGCACATTCCGTCTTCTGCTGGAACTGTCTGTGTTCAAGTGCGGCAAGCCATGCAGCTGCCGCGCCTCCACACTTTAGCGCCTTCAGCCCCTGATTGTGCAATTGAAACATGAACACGCGTGTTGTATCACAAAGAGCATGCGTGCACAGGCTTAAGGTGACACGTAGGCATGGTTGTGTGGACCAGCTACGTATACCAGGTGGCAGCTGTTTGTTTTTCAGCACGCTCTGGCACCCTGTGTGCGAGCGCATGGTGGCCTCGACCCGGGCTGTTTGCACTGCCCTGCGCTGCCCTCCTCCCAATTATTGCTGTTATCAGTCGTCTGAGGAGATGCTGATGGCGTCAATGTAGTCATCGCCTTGGGAAGTGTGCTGCCTCTGCAGAACAGAAGGAAGACATGCAGATGGTTTTGCAGAGCTGCATGGGTGCAGGCAGCTGGCAGGGAAGGGCGGGAGAAGCAGGGACGACTGGGCAAGCAGGCACTGCTGTTGCCCCCACCCCGCCGCCTGCTGTGTGCTGCGCTCCTGCAGCTCACGCGCTGCTTTACCGCGCCATCCAAACACTGGCACGCAGTAAGCATTTGGCTGCCCTCCCACCTTTTGAGACTGCTCTGTGGCCTTGTTCCTGCCACCACTGGCTCCGGCCTGCTTGGTGTGCTCAGCCTGCATGTGGCCTGCAGACTTGCGGGCCCCGCTGTGGCGCCTGTGCTTCTCAGCGCGCCCCTGCTGGTCTGCTGCCGTCCTGCTGAGCTTGAGCGTCGCCATCTTGCTTGGAGCCATATCCCCCGAATTGGCCCGCCCCTCCCCAGCCCGCTCCTCCCCTTGCTGCTGCTGCTGGGGCTGCTTCCTGGACCGCCACGCCGGCTCTGGCCCTGCAGTGCCATGCCCTGCCTGGGGTGCAGGCTTGACACCTACATCCTCCGCAGCAGCAGCGCCCACAGCAGCAGCGGCTGCAGCAAGGGCCGCCGCAGCGCTGCCGAGGGGCGCCGCTGGCGTGTGCGGGGAGGGTGCCGCCGGTTGGGCCTGCAGCAGGTTTGAAAGCACCGGCGTCGTCAGTGCAGGCACCAGGACTCCACTGTTCAAAGTGAAGTGGGCTGAGGACAGATGTTAGAAGAGCATGAACTCGGACAAAGGCAAGAGGGTGCCACTGTGAGCTCCCATCTTGAGCGAGACCAGCACAACCTGGGCCGAGGCCATGATGCTACCCGCTAATGCCCCCCTCACGGCTCAGCGTCTGACTCCCTATCACAAACCGTTCCCCGATGAGTTCAATCACCCTGTGGCGCTGCGCCACCGCCTGCTCAGGCCCCTCATCCTCCTCCCCTCCAGCCATGCTGTCCTTGACCTGCTCCTCAACAGCTTGCAGCTCGGCACCCAGGGGCTGCGAGCGCAGGCGCCTGCAGCGGGAAGTGCAGGGGGCACAGCTGGGGAGAGCATGAGACACTGCACATGTAAGCGGTAGCCAGGAAGACCTGCAGCCAGACATGTGCCTGCTGGCAGGCAGGGCCAATGCTCCTCATGCGGCTGTGGTTTTATGTGACGCACCACTGGCTGCCAGCTGGCATCACCTGGCCTTGCCTGGCACCCCACTCCAGCCACCCAGCAGCCGGCTGACTACCCAGCCCAGCCTCACTTGTCCCAGCCAAACACATGCAGCGAGCGCAGCTCGCGCGGCGCCCGCTTGGCCTTCTTGGCCGCTGCATCAGCAGCACCCTCTAGCTCCTCGCTGCTGGCCTGGGTAGCCCCGCCGCTTGCTGGCGTACTGCTGCCGCCCTGGCGCCAGCGCTGGCTGGCATGGCCCAGGTTGTTTAAAGCCAGATCCAGCCACGTCTTGGCCGCCGGGGTTGTGGCAGCAACAGGGCCGGCACCGGCTGCTGGACGCCCCGCCTCTTTGCGCTGACCGTCCCGCTCCTCGCTTGATGTGGCCAACTGTGCCCCCTCTTCCTGGCTGGTGCCGCCGCTGCGTGTGCCCTGGCTGCCAGAGGTGCCGCCGTCGGTGGCCATGTTCCCTGGCCCCTCTGCAGGGCTCGCCCCGCTAGTCCCATCTGCATCCTCATCGGCCTCTGTGGTGCCTTCCTCTGCTGCATCTGCCATGCCCTGTGCCCCTTCTGAGCCACTGCCCGCGTGCTTCCTAGCACTCGTCGCCGCAGGCTGCTGCTGCTGCGCCGCCTGCGGGTGCAGCGGCAGCAGCTTAGGCGGCTCGGACGGCGCCTGCTGCAGCTGCTCGGGCTGCATGCGGGTAGGCAGAATTGGACAGAAACGAGGACTCCTCAAGAGGCAGCCCCAGACTGTCAAAGGGTGGGCGCCCCTCAGTCTGGGACAAAGGCCCGATGCCGCACCCACACACTCACCTTGCCATCAGCGCCTGCGCCCCCGGCCACCTCGGCAGGTCCTGCCGGCGGGGCGGCAGCTGCAGCCTCTTCGGCTGCCTTGGCTGCGCCCAGCGGCCCCTCTTCGCCCCGCTTGCGCTTCCTGCGCCTCTCCATCAGCTTGGCGGCCACCCCCACGGCAAAACTGGTGCCCAGAGCTGCAATGGCGGCCATGGTTGCCCTCCAACCCCAGCCAATGCGACTGTGATGCAAGAAGAAAATGCGCTCCTTGGCAGGGCAAGGAAACAAGAGAAACCAGAGAGACATAGCTGCTCTTTCTACCCATGTCCACATGGAAGCCAGCCCACAAGGCAATCTTGTGAGGCCCATCACCCACCGCCCGCCATCAAGCAAGCCCGTGAGGCTAATCCACCAGGGCTGCGTTTACAACAGCAGAGACGCCATGTCCAAGGACCGCCCCCTGGCCCTCACCCTGCGCCTGCTGGAAGGCGACCGAGTGCAGGTGCGAGGGTGGGTGTGCTGGTGTGCACCTCTGTACGCCTCTGCCTCTGCTAAGTGCGCCTGATGCCTCCTCAACGCTGCGCCCTGCCCCGCTCTGACGGCAGGTTGAGCTCCTCCCCGCCGCCGGTGCCAGCGGCGTTGGCGGCACCAAGGTAGCCACAGCTGCCACTGCCGGCTCCACCCTGCAGCAGCGACCCTCTCCTGCATCGCCGCTGGCAGCGCCCAGCACGCCGCCGCCGCACGTCAGAACCGCGTCCTTTCAGCGGCAGGAGGGCCCCGAGCGGGAGGAAGAGGAGGAGGGCACGCCTGCACCGCCCCCCAAGCCTGCCGACACCCAGGCAGCCAGCACCACTGGCGGGCTGTGGGAGGAGGCGCGCGAGGTGCAGGCGGCGGTGCAGAATGCGGTGGCTGCCACTGCTGGCACGGTGAGGGGGAAATGGGGAGGCACCCCACGTCTGCATCATCTGCAAGCACACCACTCCATGAGCACCGCTCTCAGCCTGCCAACCGTGCCATGCTGCCTCCATGCTGCCTCCCCGCAGGCACTCAACGGCCTTCTGCTTGCCCTGATCTGGGCCGGCCTCTTTGCCAAGCGCACCGCAGCGCGCGTCCTTGCCCGCGCAGTCGCCGGCGTGTCAGCTTCCTGGCGCTGGCTGGCCGCCGCTGCCGCCACGCCATGGCGTGCTGCTGCATCGGCCTGGCAGCGCGTGTGGACTGCCATCAAAGTAGCAACTGGAAGTGTGGCCTACCATGGCCTGCGGGCCTGGGAGTGGCTCACTGAGCCTGTTGATAACATGCCGGATGTCAATCACGGGCAGCTGCTGTTGGCAGCTCTGGGCGTCACCCTGGCCCTGCTGGCAGCCTACACAGCTGGCGCCACCCAAGCACAGCTGCACCCCCCCGCCAGGCCGGCAAGCGGCGCCAGCGTGGCGCCTGCCGCTCCTCTTGACAGCGCCGCCGGCAGTGCCTGCGTGTGCGCCGGCCCTGCCAGCGGCATTGGCACTCGTGTCACGCCCGCCACCGGCGCCTTCTCCGGCGGCCAGCAGGCAGCCACCCCTCGCAGCGGCGCTTCGCCGCAGCTTGGCCCAGCCTCTGCCGGCACCCCCATTTCGCGCATCCAACCCGGTCCCAGCTCTCCTGCTGGTCCTTCCTCTGCAAGCCGCCCCGGCAAGGCAGCTGCAGGCGGCAAGAGCTCGCAGGCAGCCGCCAACCCTGCGCCCGCTGCTTCTGACATTCCCAGCCCCACCACCGACGCCTGTGCTGGCCACCAGGCAGAGAGTAGCATAGCCAACCCCACCCTGGCTCTGTCAGCCCGAGGCCTGAGCGCCGCTGCCGCCCTGGTCAGGCGCTACTGGCAGGCGCTGCTGGCACAGCCTGGGGTGCACGTCACGCTGGCTCTGGCCCCCGGTGAGCATGCATGGGCTGCATGCCTGCAACACGGCGCTTGCAGCAGGGCTTGCATGGCATGATGTGGCGCCGGGCCAAAGGTTGGCGGTATGCACTGGCTGTGCAGCAATGACTCACGGGGGTGCCGGCATGATGCTGCAGCTTACGCCCTTGCCTCCTTTGCTTCCTAAAGCGCTCTTCTTCCTGCTGCTCTGCGGCACCGGCCTGCATCTGCCACCTTGTCCCCTCATGCTGCCAGCCTGCCTGCCCTCCCACAATCGTCACCCTGTGCGCCCTCCCGCCTGCAGCCCTGGCTGGCGCTGGCTACTATGCCCCCGAGGCAGCAGAGGCAGCGTGGGCGCGCGCCAGGGGTGCGTGGCAGCGGGCACGCGGCTGAAGGCGGTTGCATTGCAGCCGGGCCCGCACAGCTGTGCAACATGGCTGCTGTGCACAAGCCAGCAATGGCAGCCAGCGCCCAGGCAGAGCGCCGCTTCCCCCCAGCCACCCTGCATGCCTGTGTTGCTTGCATCTACTCAAGTTGTGTGTTTCTCAAGTGCCAACACTCACATGCATGGGGGAGGTGTGCAAGTAGAGGAGCAGCGGCACACACACTAGGACGCGGCCTAGGATATCTCAATGTTTTAGACGGGGCACCCTGAGGTCTTCCCAATCGCTTGCCTTGTGCAAGATGCTAAACTCGAGGCCCGGGCGCTTCGAGCACAGGCCCAGGCTGGCTTCCAGCAGCTCAGTGGGGCAGGCCTGGCCTAAAGCAGAGAAGTCGAGATGCTGCAAGGGCGGGTGACGCACTGCCCACTGCCAGAATGCCGCCCACTGCGCTTGCGCCTGTGGCCCCTCCCCCAGGCGGGGCCAGTTGAAAAATGTGATGCGCTGCAGCTGCTCAGCCGCCCCCAAGAACGCCTGGCTGCTCTGCACCAGGTTGAAAGGGGCGCCCAGGTGCTGCAGGCTGCGCTTCCAGGGCCCGCACGGCAGCACGGCTGCTCCCCCCTGCTGCTGCACTGCCTCACCCGTTTCCAAGAAAAGCCAGTCCAGCTGGCTCAGCGACGCCACTGCTGACAGGCATTCTGCGCTAGGCAGAGCAGCACGCAGCCAGAGACCGTTCAGCTGGCTGAGCTGGCGCGCCGCTGCAGCCAGCATTGCCCCGGCCGGGTCACCGTCCGTGCGCACAATGAGCGTGTGCAGTCTGGTCAGCTCGGACAGGCAGCTGGGCAGCACGCAGTCTTCAAGGTGCAGATGGCGCAGGCTGCTGAGCTGGCGCAAGCCGCCGTAGGAGGCCCCATTGTAGGACACTTCCTTCAGCTCTAGGCTGTAGAGGTTGCTCAGGGCATTGATCTGCAGGGCAGCAAGGGAAGCGCGAGGTGGATGGGGGCTGCCGGCTCCAGGCAGCGCACCTCAAAGCTCGGACATTCACGGCGAAAAGCACTGGCCCACATGCAGCAGCGGCATGCGCATGCAGTGGAGGGGGGGGGGAGAGAGAGAGAGAATGGGTTTGGAGAGGGTTCCATCCCAGGAGTTGCAGCCCTTGAGTCGCACCTGGTGTGGTAGCACGGTGTCCTGGCATGTCGTGATGCGCAGTGCAGTGAGCAAGGGGGGCAGCGCCACCGCCTCCCCCAGGGTCCACCTTCGCACGGCGCCTAGAACGAGGTACTTCAGCGAGCACAGGCCCTCCAGCGTGACGGGGCAGTGCAGCACAGCCATCGGGCCCAGGGCCATGTACTTTAGGCCACGCATGGCCGCGACCCAGCTGCCCAGCGTGAAGCTGACGCAGTCGGCTGGGATCACCTGGACATCCATGCTCAGGATGAGCCGCTCCAGGCTGCTGCCGCATGCCGCCACACAGCTGTCCATCAGTGCATTGACCTCCGGCATGAGGCCTGGGCGGACAAGTACGTCTGCCTTCTTCCAAACCACGATTCCCAGCGTGCGCACCGCCGCGCTGTGCCGCAGCAGCCACCGCAGCAGCGACCGCAGGCGCGGCCGCGGGTCGCCGCCCTCTGATGTCACAGACGCCATCACCTCCCTCAGCAGCTCTGGAGCGGCACAGGCATCACGCCAGCGCCGGCACACCAGCACAGCTTGGCTGAGCCTGCAGGCAGCGCGAAACGAGCGCCCGAGTGGTTTAGATGCTCGAGGGGCTTCGCCTGGGGCGTGGTCTGCAGGCCTGGCCGCTATCTCAGCCACCCTCACCTTGTCGATCCCCTCACGTGCACGGGTCTTTGTGGCAGCGACTCCAAGCACTTCACCAGAATGCCCTCCGGCAGTGAGTGGATGTTCGCAGCGGGCCGCTCCTGGCGCCTGGCGGAAGACATGGCTGTGCGAGGTCAGCAGCGAGCAGCGAACCAGAGCGGGGTGGGCACCAGAGGATGCCAGGCTGGCGCGCCGGCAGGGCGGCGGCGTGCACGTGGCAAGCCTGTCACCCTTCCATCAGACGGAGACCGTGATATTGAAGTACACGCGCACGACTGCTACTTCGATCTCTAAATTACATATCTAACGTCAGCACGAATCCTCAAAATTACAAGCAGCCCTCGCTGCACAGCCAAGGCCTAGAGGGGTTGCCAGCTCCTGGAGAGGGCGGGAGGCCTCAGCCCCAGCGGCTGGCCTTGCTGCATGCCGCCAGGGCACCACCCAACTTCTCCTCTTCGGTGCTTGTCCTCTCATCCTCCCGCCCGCCATCCTCCTGCACGGCAGGAAGCGATCTCTTCCTTCTAGTGGATGGGCAGGCAGGGAGGCCGGCAGGCACGGAGGGAGACGGGCAGGCACGGAGCTCACAACCTGACGCTGCCCTGTGCATCACAAGGACCATGTTTTTTTTAATCACAGACGTATAGAAGGGGGTCCCTGCCGCGACATAAAACCTGGCTGACACGCTCAGCCAGCCGCCCAGCCACCCCTGGGCCACACCGTGCGTATCCAGGTCTCGCTCTGGGCAGCGCTCTCGCCCAGGCGCAGCAGGATCACCCGGGCGCCGTGCTTCACATCCAGTGGCGGCCCATAGTTGCCCACGCCCGTCTTGCGCCTGGACAGAGCGAGGGCAGGGGCTTCAGGGCAGATCAGCAGCAGGGCGGCTTACAGGGGCGGCTGCACAGCGCTGCTCATGCCATGTGCATGGTGTTGTGCATGCGCCCGCCGCAAAGCGCATGCTGTGCCACCTGCTAATGTGCAGCCGCTGCGCAACCCCCTGCGCTGCATAACCTTTGTCTCCTAACCCCTTCACCGCCAACAGTAGCACCACAACCTGCCCACCCGCCCGCCCGCTCACCCGTAGGCCAGGCGCACGCCCTCCAGGGTCCCATGGTAACAGTTGCTGTGGTCGTGGCCAAAGTGCAGCGCCTGAATGCCCGCCTCCCTGCACCACTCAATACACGGGCCTCCAGCGGCTGTGGGCGCCAGATGGGCATTTACAAGCAGCCGGCTGCACAGCGACAGCACACGCACCTCCTCCTGCTGCCTCTGGGAAACGCGATTTGCCTGCCTGCTGTCCCGTCTCGCGCCTCCTCCTCCCCTGCATGCAGGCCACAAAGGCCACAGCCCACCCAGAGCCAGCATGCAACACAGCGCGCGCCCCTGCTCTCTCCTCGCCCTCCCTCCCTCCCTCTGCAGCCAGCTCACTTGAGCGCTTGGAAGGCGCCATCAGTTGCTGGCGAGCTGCATGCGCTGGGCTCCCGCTTGATCCCCCACGTGGGCTGGCTGCCCCACAGCTGCAGCACCTCGGCGGGCGGGATGTGCAGGAAGGCCAGCTGGGTGGGCACCTGCGGGGCGGTGGTGGCCATGTTATATTTACGTCCTATAACTGATAGTTTCCGCCTAAAATTTGGTTTCCAGATGGGCAGGCGCACAGCAAGGCACTGTGCAAGCGGGCAGCAGGGAGGCGGGGCAGGGGTGTGGGAGCAGGGCGCCCTGGAGAGCCGGCCGCCGCGGCATCATTCTTGCTTCGTTGTTGAGGGGGAACCCCACGGCTGCCGCAGTGCAGGTGCTCCTTACCGCTGGGAGCACCGCCGCCTGCGCCTTCACCCACGCCAACGTGTCGGCGCCGACGCAGCCCCTGCAGGCGGGGCAGCGGCAGCAGACCAGCACCCTGGTGGATCTGCTGCTGTATCATGAGTGAGGTGCACCAGCAGGCTAACGATTGTCGGCAGGATCAATGCTGGCATCGGCACATTACTGAACGCACATGACCCGCAGGCAGGTGCCCGCCCCTGCTGCCGGTCTCTACTTAGCCTCCTGCTGCACCTCTCCCCACCCCTGCTGCCGAGATGCCGGTGTCACGACACGACAGCTGGAGCTCACCAACTGTCAGAGGCGTTCCCACACCCCTTCTCGTTGGTGTCCAGCATCCATATGCGCGCCATGGGGGCGTCCCCCGTGGCGCTCAGCACATCCAGCCAATAGTTGCTCTGCCCGCTGATGTTGAATGGGCCCTGCAGGGAAGGGGCAGGCAGGGGCTGGGCAGGCAGCGGTGGGTGATCGGGAACGGACAGGCAGGCAGGCAGGCAGGCAGGCAGGCAGGCACATGGGCACAAATTGCCGAGGAATGTATGGCCATATGGGGCCCTGCTGCCTGCCCCCCCAGGCAGGCGATGGCATCATACTGCGAAGCTGCCAGGGTGCAGCTGAGCCGCTCACCAGCTGCGTCAGTGAGTGCCCGCTGCTCTCCCGGTCCAGCGACAGTATCTCCCACCCATCCAGGTCAGCCTGCCGGTCGTGGTTTCCCAGCAGCACAGCATGCGGCACCCCGGCTGCCTCCGCTGCAGCTCAGGGTGGGCGGGGGGCACGGTGAACAGGTGGGTTAGGGAGCGACCAAGCCATGACCTGGAAGGAACCCTTTCTTCCCTGCCTGCCTCAGCCCCTGGCATGAGGGGGCTTGACTGGAACGCATGCCTGCAATCCTCCCTCCCGATCGATCACAGCAGCTGTTCCCAGCTCCTGAAACATCCCGTCTCCACTATCCGGCCTCGCCCCACCCCACCCCCGTTTGCCTCACCCGGCGCGACGGCCTCTGCCCAGTGCTGCGCAAACCATCCGCTCTGGTTGCGCTGCCGCTCTATGACCGCATCAACCGCCATCATGAAGCCTGCAGCGAGGTGGGCACTTAACAATCAAAATGACATAGCTGTGCCCCACAGAGTTGCACAAGAAGAAGAAGAAGAAGACGCCCTTGGGCGTGGGTTGAGGAAACCAGCAGAGGTGTGGACCCCCGTGGCGGGGGCCCCCTCCACTGGCTACCAGTTGCACAACACGGGTGCGAGCAAAGGCAGGCAGGCCCATGCACTGTTCTGACAGGGGCAGGTGAAGCGGCTGTGCAGGTGCGTGCCCCTGGCCAGGGGCACTGGCAGGCTGGCAACGGGCAGGCTGCGTGGCGCTGCTGACCTGGCCCCCTGCTGACCTGTTACAATGGCTGCTTACCTGTCACCATGTCGCCGCTGAACAACGCCAGCCCCAGGCCCTCCTGCTCAGCCTGCAGCACAGCAGTCTGGACCTGCGAGGCAGGCGCAGGCAGGGAGGCAGCTTGCTGGAATCACCGTGACATTGGCAGCACACTTGCCAGGGGAATGCCTAATGGCAATGCCAGCCACAGGTTCTTGAGCCGCCATGAAGTGCGTGGCTGGCAGCATGCATGAAACAGAGTGCCAAAAGTGAAACCATGCGAGGGTAACGCACTGTTGCCGCCGCCGCCAGCATGCACGCCGGCACCCACCCTCACACTTACATCTGTGGTGCGCTCGTCACGCCACAAGAGGCTGCCATAGTGCAAGTCCGTCAGCTGCACAATCTTGAACTCGCCGCTGTCGCTGAACCTGAGCACGGGGCGGGCGGCGGAGGCGGCATGTGCGCAGGCAGCCAGGTGCAGGAAGAGTGCCGCCAGCGCCCAGAGGGGCACCGGCGCCCGCAGCATGGCCCCAGGCCAGGGCCTGAGGAGACAAAGCTCTAGGATTTTTACTGCAGTATTTATGCGCAGGGGTGCCTGCAGGCACACAGCATTGGCCGTGATGGGCAGCCAGCTTGGCGTAGGTTCAGCACCCAGGCGCTGGCGCCGAACAGTGCAGGCGGGTGGGCTGCCAGGCCAGAACCCGTGCCAGAGCCGGCGGTGCCCCTGCTTACCGCGCGAAGCAAGCTATCGAAGTTCCTCCGCAGCCCAGACCATAGTGCCTCGAGCGGCCCAACCGATCGACCGCGCGCCCAAAGCGCCGAGCGGTGTCTCCGCTGAGGCAAGCAAAGGCGAAAAGGCTTCGACAGCGTTGGAACGCTGCACAATGTAGAGCCTCGGCCACAGACCGCCGGTGTACCTCTGCCTCGGCAGAGCGGCAGCACGGCATAGCACAGCAGTGCTGGGCGCAGGCGCCCGACATGATTTCCACATCACTCACAGCTCTTGCCCCTCCGACGTGCAGTCTGCCGCTGACACGATGCGCTTAATCCAGTGCAACTTGAAAGAGACGAAAGCATTTGTGCAATGCCAAACGTCATCAGGTAAGGCCCCGGAGCCAGCAAGCTCCAGGCAGGAAAAAAGAAGCAGGTTTGGATCGAGGGGAACAGAAAAAACAGGTTGGAATCGAGGGGGCTGAGGAGCAGCGAGGGGGGTGCTGTGGGCTTGGTGGCAAGAGCAACTTTGAGAAAGCAACAAGGGGTGCGCCATCCGGCTGGGCCAGCCAGGCTACGGGAGAGGTGCAAGCGGACGGGAATGGGTCAAGGGACGTGTGCTGCTGTGGTTGGTAGAAATGGGCGGAGGAGTAGAAGCGAAAGATACCTTCAGCAGGGGCATGCCAAAGGGGCCAAGTGGTGGAGGTGCGGGGCAGCATCGGCAGGGACGGCGGTGGGAGCGGGGGCGTTGAAAGAGATGCACGCGGGGCAGCCGCCTGGGGTCAGAGTCACGTGCTTCACTAGGCAGAAAAGATGAAAGGCAGCCCCAGGCGCGTGCATGGCAAGAGGCGAGGCGCAGGCGCGCAGGCAGCAAGCAGCAGCTTAGAAGGCGGCTGCAGGCAGCACGTCGCCCCAGGGTCTTGGATCAGTGATCAAGTCGAGGTGTAGGCCCGGGCGCCTGGCACGCAGCTCAAGGCATGCCTGCAGGAGCTTGGCGGGGCAGCTTGCAGTTTCCTGGGTGTCCAGGAAGAGATCCAGGCGCTGCAGGGGCGGGTGGTGGGCAGCCCAGCGCCAAAACGCGCGCCACTGCCCTTCCTCCACGCCAGCCCCCATCGTGTTTGCATCAACAAAGGAGATGCGCCGCAGCTGAGCAGCGCCCTGCAGGAATGCCGGGCTCCACAGCGCCAGGCTAGACGTGGTGAGCAGGTGCTGCAGGCTGCCCTGCCAGGGGCCGCACGGCAGCAGGGCTGCTGCCTGCATGTCATCGTCTTGGTAGTCTGTCGGTAGGCTGGCCCACCGCAGCTGGCTCAGGGACGCCAGCGCCGGCAGGGACACAATGCTGGGCGGCACGGCGCTGAGCCAGAGTCCGGTCAGTTGGCTGAGCCGTGGCAGCGCATCGCCCAGGGCCGCAGTGTTGTGTTCTTCAAAGCCGGTGGGCGCGCAAATTTTGAGGCTGTGCAGCCAGGTGAGCTCTGGCAGGCAGATGGGCAGCGCGCACAGTGCGAGCAGCAGGTGGCGCAGGGTGCTGAGCTGGCGCAGGCAGCCGTAGGAGGCCGCCTCATAGTCCACCTGCTTGAGCTCCAGGCTGCGCAAATTGCACAGCGCGCTGATCTGCGGGCGGGGGAAGAATGAGCGGGATGCCACTGAGCCCGACAGTTCATGCCAGGGCGGTGGGAAGACAGCGGAGGGCAGGGCGTGCGCTGGCTGTCGCTGGCCCACGCGGCAGCAGTGTGGGCGGCAACAGCAAGCACACGGCAACAGCAAGCCGAAGGCGTGCAAAAGGGCGGGCAGGCGCGGCAGCTGCACCTGGTGCGGGAGGCTGAGGGTAAGCTGCTCCCTCAGGCACAGCTTGGTCAGCGAGGTGGGCAGCTCCACATCCTCGCACAACAGCCACTTGCCCGCCATGTCCACCTCAAGGCTCTCAAGCGAGCACAGGCCCTCCAGCGTGGCGCGGCAGTTCAAAGCCTCCATGCCACGCAGTTTAAGGTGCCGCAGGGTGCGGGCTGCTGCTGTCCAGCTGCCGAGGGTGTACTCAAAGTCGTCCACAGCTTCACACACAAAGACCAGACGCTCCAGGTTGCCGCATGCCGCAATGCAGCTGTCAACAACCGCACTGATCTGCAACGCACGCTGCTTTGCATCCGCACCATGCTGATCATCAAAATCAGCCATGCTGAGCTGCACGGTCAAGCTGCGCACGGCCGTGCCGTGCCGCAGCAGCCACCGCAGCAGCGCCGCCAGCGGTGGACGCAGGTCCCGCGCCGCTGCCGCCGCTGTCACCTCCCGCAGCAGCTCTGGAGCGGCGGACGCATCGCGCCAGCGCCGGCACACCAGTGCAGCGCTGCCAAGCCTGCAGGCGGCATGTGGGAGTGCACAGGGAGATGTCGGAAAGAGGCGCGGGCCGCGGGCCCACTTGCGGCTCGAACAGGATTCGAAAGCTTCGCACCTGTCCTTTTGGGGCAGCAAAGCCAGGCACTTGGTGAAAATGCCTTCCGGCAAAGAGTGGATGTTCGCCATGGGCCGCTGCTCCTGGCCAGCCAGGTGTGGATGAATGGCGACAAGGTCGGGCATCCGGCGGGTAAGAGAGAGGCACCATGACGATCCAAGAGCCTGCCAGGCTGGCCGCCGCCACCGGTCGTCGACGGGGATGCCCCGCCGAGTAGCATGTGCACAGACTACCGCCTCGAAAACTAGCAGCACACTTGCTAGAGGGAATTAAAAGCTCTTGAAATACACACAGTGTACATAGAAATTGGTGAACATGGAACCGTAGAGTCAAGCAGTTCAGGACACAGTGCCGTAAATGTCATATGCTGTGTCCACATTCGTTGGTTCACATGATGACACAGGAACAGCCGGCCGTGGTGCTCCCCGCCCCTGCCTCCTCCACCGCTGCTGGCACCGCAGCCCTTGGTACCGCTCCTGGCGCGGCTGGGGCAGGTGGCGCCTCCACCGCAGCTGCTGCCTGTGCGGGCACTACTGCTGCTGTTGCTGACGCACCAGCCGACATTCCAGCAGAGGCCGGTGGCGGTCCAGCAGCTGCCACTGCTTCTGTCGCTGCTGGCAGCGTCTCCGCCGAGTCCGGGCGCAGGGGCGTCTCCGCCGCCGCCGCCGTCGTCTCGTCTCCTGTCCCCTCCTCCACCTGCACCGCTGCCTGCTGCTCGACAACAGCGGCAGCAGCAGCAGCTGCCTGGGCCGCCTCTGGCCGGCCGCCGGCCTCTGCTGATGTAACAGCCGGCGCCTCCTCCTCCACCATTGGCTCCACCTCCTCTGCCCCCTCCAAAAGCTTGACTTCAGGGCTGGACGGGGCGGGCGGCGCTGCAGCACCCGCTGGCCCCTCCACCTCTGCATCTGCATCTGCCTTGGGCGCAGCAGTGGCAGGCCAGGACGATGAGGCGCCGGCAGCGGTGGGCGAGGCCACCTCGCCGCCCTCGACCTCCCCGCCATCCTGCTGCCTCTGCCCCGGAACTACCGGCAGCTCGGCCGCACTGCTGCCGCTGGCGCCGGGACCATCTGCCGAGAGCCACTGCTGCTGCTCTTTGTCTGTCTCACGCTCTGCCTTAAGCTCTGCAGCCGTGGCAGCAGGCAGCATCACCTCCTGTGCCACTGCCGCAGTTGGCATCGCCACTGCCACCACTGCTGCCGCTGCCGCTGCTGGCGCCGCCGCTGCCGGCTTGGCGACCGGCATCCCAGGGCGGGAGCTGCCAAAGTCCATGCTCATGCGGCGCGCTGACGTGGCGGTGGGAGACATGATGCCCCCCCTGTCGGTGCTGCTTCTGCGGGCTGCCGGCGGGCTGGCGGGGGTGGCTGCGGAAGCGGTGGCTGCTCCCGCAGATGCTGCAGCGCTGCGCGCCTTGCTGCTCCCTGTGGGGCTCAGCAGCCGGCTGCTGCCGCTGATGGCCCTGCCGCTGGCTGAGGGGCTGAGCGCTCGGCTGGCGCTGGCGCTGCCGTTGGTTGCAGACTGGGTTAACGTCCTGCCGTTGCTGCTCCCAGGGCTGGCCGCTGCTGACCTGGCTGCTGGAGCGGCGCGCGGTGACGTCACGCCCGTGCTGCCTGTGCTGCTGGCCAGCCGGGAGACTCTGCAAAGCAGGTGCACAGGCAGGCAGGCGCTTGACGAGTGCGAGCAGAGGGTGTGCTGGCAGGCGGGAATGCAGGCAGGCAGAGGGTCCGCGAGCAGGCGGGCAAGGTCAGGCAGCCCACAACAACCAGCATGCACAGCATGCACGCCCTGACGCTGCAGCCCACACGTAGCATGCACAGCCAGATGCCCTGACGCTGCAGTCCACGCTCAGCATGCATAGTGCATAACCATATTTATAACAAAACACGCACCTGGGAGATGTCACGCCAGTGGTGCCGCCAGGCCTGGCTGTGGGAGCGGGAGGCGACAGGGCACGGCTGCTTGCGCTGCCGGAGGTGTGGCTGGTGGCGCTGGCGCTTCGGCTCGCGACGGCAGGCTGCCGGGTGGGGCTCAACGCCTTGCTGGCGGCGGCTGAGGTGGCTGCTGCTGAGCTTGCTGAGCTGCTACTGGTTGTTGCCGCCCTGCTGGCTGTGCTCAGAGAGCGCTTGGGGCCATCTGGCTTGGCAGCGGCTGCGGCAGCCGCTGCGGCCCGCCCAGCTGGCAGCGTTGCCGACCGGTTCACACCGGCTGGCCGTGGGGAGGTTGCCGCCCCAGCTGCCGGTTGGACCGATGAGGCGGCCATGCGAGGCCTGGCCTCGGCAGCTGTTCGCTGAGGGGTGGTGCTGGGGATGGGCGGCGGCACTGACTTGGGTGGTGCGGGCTGGGGGCCGGGAGGCGAGGAGGGCGGGGAGGCGGCGCTGCGGAATTTGTCCGCCGCGCCTGCACATGAAGGAGGCAGTGCACACTGTTTGGAGCTTGCCTTGACGCACTAGGAACCGCAGCTGCAGCAGCCGGTGGGCGCAAATTGAGACCCGGCAGCACAATGCGCCACGAAAGCGTGAACCCCGCCCTCGACTCACGTCGAGACACCGGTGCAAACAGCTGGCCGCACAGACATCCGTTCAAGCATCTGGTGCTCAGCCCTGGGCCTTGCCCTGGGCAAGCACGTCACACACACACCCTGCCCTGTCCTCCGCCCCAGTCCTGTGGAAGCAGCCACACCGTCTGCCCGGCCTGCTCGGCACTCACGTGGGCAGGGCGCCGCCTTGACAAACATCTGCTGCAGGCGCGTGCAGCCGCGGTCTGCGGCCAGCGCCAGCGCGCTCTTGCCGGCGTGGTTGAGCACCCAAGGGTCGGCGCCGCCCTCCAGCAGGGCCTGCAATGGGGAGGGGGGTGGGGTGGATTGGGGCAGGGGAGGAGGTAGGCGGGCTGGGACCAGGCAACATTGATTGAAGTTCTCCTCCTCCCTGTGCCTTCTCACATGTCAGCTGGCAACTCCCTCTGGCCCACCTGCCCCTTCCCGCTCACCTGCCCCGCCGCCTCACATTGCACCTCCCGCTCACCCGCCCTGCACCGCTCTCACCTGCCCCCTCTCCCTCACCTCCCTTCTCGTGCTCAGCTGCCCCCTCCCGCACACCCGCCCCGCACCACCCTCGCCTGCCCCCTCCCGCTCACCTGCCCCGCACCGCCCTCACCTGCCCCCTCCCACTCACCTGCCCCGCCGCAGCGTACTGCTCCGCCTTGTTGTCCGACTTGCCATTCTGAAGCAGCTTGCTGTCCTGCAGCGGATGATGGTGTGACAGCAGAATGCAGCAGGCAAGCAGGGCAGAGGTCTGGGCGCACAGGGCCAAGGGCAGGCCGGCCATGCATGGCTCCACGATGGGGGTGCAGCCGCCACACAGCTCAGGAGCGCTTCCAGCTGATTGGCTGCCATGCATGCGCTAACGCCTGCTTAGCCTAGAGGCCTTCCGTTGCACGAAAGCTATCTCTTGACATCCAACTTCCACTCTCTGTTGATCCTTGCCATCCAAACTGACAAGAGGGTGTGCAGCACTGTAAAGCCCTCGCCGTCTGTCGCCGCCCCTCCCCAGGCCTGCCTAAGCCTGCCCTCTCTCCCACGAACACGGTTCCTCCCGCCCTCCCCCCACCTTCCAGAATTCCACAAGCTTGTGCAGCGCCGTGTTGCCCTTGGCGTCGCTGGCCCCTGGGTCGGCACCTCCTTGGATGAGCGCGGTGATGACCTCCCCCTGCCCCAGCTTGGCAGCAAGCTCAAGCAGGGTGAGGCCCTCGGGGGTGGAGGAGTTGGGGTTCACTCCATTGGGTCCCACCAGCGCAGCGGCTGCAGCGGCGTGCCCCGCCTGGGAAGCAGGAGGAAGGGGAGGGAGCGGTGCAGGGTTGGGGCAGGGAGGATGAGGGGGATGCAAGGGGTTGAGGGTGGCGGAAGCACTGCTGCTTGCAGCTCTGTGGTACATTGCACCCCACATTCCGCCTCACTTGCCGTTCAAGCACGTCCGCTGCATCCCGCCCCTCATACCGCCCCACAACCCATCCCACCTTGCCTGCCCACCCCACATGCCCACGCCCTCACCCCCCAACCGCCAACCCACCTGGATTGCTAGCAGCACCGGGGTTGAGCCGGCGGGCGTCTTTGCCCCCGGGTTGGCGCCCCCCGCCAGCAGGGCAGCGCACGCCCCCGCGTGCCCCTTCTCCGCCGCCAGCAGGAGCGGGGTGACGTGCTTGGGTGTCTGTGCATCCACGCTGGCCCCTGCCTCCAGCAGGGTAGCCACCGCCTCTGCTTGGCCCGTCTCTGCTGCCTTGTGCAGGGGCGTGAGGCCGCCCATGGTCTTGGCATCCACGCTGGCCTTGGCCTTGAGCAGGGCAGAGATGATGGCGGTGTGGCCGCCCTCGGCGGCAAAGTGCTGCAGTGGGGGTGGGGGGAGCGGGGGCAGGGAGGGGGAGGACGAGGGGAGGGCACTCAGTGGCCGGCAGGGAGAGCAGCGTGCAGTGGGCCGGAGGGGGCAGCAGCGATGCACGCACCATGTAGGGTGTGCACTGGAGGGAGGGGGAAGAGAGCTGGTGCATGCTGGCACTCGTGGCCACGCTTTCCTGCTCTCCTGCCGACAGCTCCTGCCCCTTCTGCTTTCCATGCTGATCCATCTGTAGGCTGTGACTGGCACAGGCGAAAGGCCTGCCTGGACTGAACACACCCCACCACAGCCAGCCACGTGCATGGGATGCCCCCGGCTCACCAGCGCGGTCTGCCCGTGCGCCCCCTTGGTGTTTGGCGGCGTGCCGCCTGCCAGCAGGCGGCGCACCGTCTTTACGTCTCCCTTGGCGGCGGCCTTGGGCAGCTCCTGAGCTGCCGACATGGGTGCTGGCTGACACCCAGTGTTTTGTTAGGCGATCAGAATCGAGGCTCTGTGGGGTAACTGACGGGACCCCCTGCACGGCGGGGCGGGGAGAGGGTGAGGGTGGGTTAATCCACTGCTGCCTGCACTCCCGCCGCCGCTTGCGCCGTCGTCACCGCTGCAGGGCGCACGTGCCAGGAGGAGCCGCCCCGCACCTCGAACCCTAGGGATCCGCCAGTTTAGAGCAGCTTTGAATGGGTTGGGGCGAAGTAGAGGGTCGGGGGAGGCGCAGCGGCTGGAGATGTGAAGCACAAGATGAGATGTCGGTGCTCGCGGGTGGCAAACAACAAAGTGCCGTCGGCTTGTGCCGAAACAGGGCAGTGGCGGGACTTGCAGCGCCGCAAACGGTACTGGTTCAAGCTTCTTGTCCGTCTGACGCCAATCCCCGCTTGCAGGCTTTTTGCGGGGGGAAGAACTGCTGTTTATCCTACAAAATGTCTATTGTGAGCTGGCTTGCGCCTCGGCAGAGCCCCTCGCGAGGCCTCGCGCCTCCAGGTGGCATGACGGGGAGGCGCAAAACAGCGCCAAGCACGGGGCCTAGCTGCCAGTACATCTGTATGCAGATATGTTGTTTCTAGCTATCACCCATGTAGCGGAGCAGATAGGCACAGGCCTGACAGTGCTGCTGCTGCTCCACTGCGGTTTACAATCTGCAACTGCCTGTGGTGGCGGTCCATCCCATTCCAGCCCGTGGAGGCCCGTGCTCCCAACAAGCCCGCGCACAGGCCACGCCACCAACGCTTGCAGCATCAGCCAGAAATGTTTCGTATCCCAATTGAGTTGTTTGTCTGACTTGCCGGTACAGATTTAGCCTAGCTCATGATAGCAAAGCAGGCGGGGCCGCCAGTGGCGCGCTGTGCATGCTGGGATGCCACAAGCGGGAGGGTCACGCACAGCGCTCCAACTCTGGGCCACTCAGCGCCTCGCTTGCTGGTCACGGTGGCTACGCCGAGTTACACAGAGGGTTGGAGGATGGATCGTTCAAAAACTGGCCACGCTGAGCGCGGAGACGGCTAGACTGAAAATGCCAATCACTGGAAGGGGCACAGAAAGGAGGTATGTACACAGAAAGCCAGCGGGCCGCAAGCGCCTCCAGTAGCTAGGCCAACAGAGGAAGCTCACAGCAGCTAAGGGAGGCTCGCAGCGGCAGCTGATCAACAGCTGGCGCCAGGCAGGGGCGGGCGAGCAGGTCGGGCCCGGTTACCGCGCCGTCCACCCGCCATCAATGGCCAGGCAGGCGCCGGTGATGGCGGCGGCGTCGTCGGTGCACAGGTGCCGCACCAGCGCGCCAACCTGCGCAGGAGGCGGGTGGTCAGGCCTGGGTTGTTGAAGGCACAGAGTGAGGCAGCCAAAGCATTCCTCATGCAGCCCCGGCTCACTGTGCATTCAAGTCACCGCCCACATCCTGTGCCCTCCCAAGAACCAGCACTGCTCACCCACACTTCCCTGGCACCAGCGCATCCCGCTCTACCCCTCCCTTCGCCCCTCGCCTCGCCGCCCCCCCTCCCCCCAGTGCCCCCTCTCCTCCCCCATGTCACCTCCCCCCTTCCCCCCCCCATTGTCACCTCCCCCCTTCCCTCCCCCGGGGGCGCCCCCTCACCTCCTCTGGCTTCACAAACCGCTTGATGGGCTGGTCCACCAGAAGCACATCCGTGATCACCTTCTCCTGCACCACAGCAAGAAAGAAGAACAGGGTCAGATGTCAGAAAGGTTGCACTTGGCAGGCGGTCCGCCAGCAGCACACCCAATGTGACCTTCTCCTGCGCCACGGGCACGCAACAGCTAGGCCCACAGACACGAGTCAGGAGGATGAAAACCGCAGTTGGTGGGCGCTGCGCCGCACACACACACACACTGCAGCCACCCCGCCCGTCTGCCCACTTCACCCACAGCGTTCCACGAATGCCCCCTCCCTGCCGCCACACCTTGGGGATGCCCCGCGTCCGCGCCTGGTTCTCCAGCTGCCTCTCTATCAACTCAGTCATCACGTAGCTGCAGCATGTGTAACAAAGGGGAGTGGCCGTCAGGTGCGAGGAAGAGGGTGCCGTGAATGTGGGGCAGCCGGGCGGTGGGGCTGCGGGCCGCGGGCAGCGTGGGGAGCGGGCACATCCCATGCGGCATGATGGCGGCAAGCAGGGTGCAAGGGAGGCACGCCGCGGCGGAGCAGATGCCTGGTGAAAGCAGGGGGCCAGAGCACAGCCCAGCACGCAGGCGGGCAGCACAGATGCATACGCAGCTGGTCGCGCAAGGCCGTGATCGTCCAGGCCGCCTCAGCCGGGCGGCACTTACCCTGGGCACACCGCGTTCACAGTCACGCCCGACGTGGCAACCTACGCAGGGCAGGGCAGGGCAGGGCAAGGGACGTGCGTGCGGCGCCTTGAGCTAGATGAAGCGATGAATGATAGATGTACAGCCACCCTGCCCAGCCACCCTCCCATTCAGCTGCGCGCCAGGCTGCCCAGCCTGGCGTAAACCACCCACTCATGCTCATAAGCTGTCTCTTCCTCGCCTGCTCCCACCCCGGCACACTTGTGCCACCCCGGAACAATGGCGCCACCGTGCCCACCTCCAGTGCGGCAGTCTTGGTAAAGCCCGCGACGCCGTGCTTGGCGGCGTTGTAGGCCGACTTGAAGGGGGAGGCCACCGTGGCGTGCATGGAGCCTGGCACAGATGGGGCACAGGGCAAAGGGGGGTGAGGGTAAGGGTAAGGCAGGGGGCCATGCAGGTGCCTCGTGGAGTGGGAGGCCACCAGGGCGCTCATGGGGCGTGGGCGGGCGGGTGGTGGGCGGGGAGGAGGTGCGGTGAAGCAGACACGGACAGATGGCGCCTCACAAGCTGCTCAATGTACTTGCCCCACCCAATGCCCCACCCACCTCCCGTAGTGGGAGAAACGCTCCCACAGTGCAGGGCTCCGTCCTCCCCCCCCTCGCCCGCCCTGAGACACGCCCTGCAAGCCACGCTGCAGGCCGCCCGCAAACCGTCCCATTGGGGCGCGCTGGTCCCCCGCGCTGCAGGCCGCCCGCAAACCGTCCCAGCCTGCACGCCACTACACGACAGATGCACAGGTGTGTGCACACGCAGCACGCGCACAAGCGCCTCACCGGTGTTGACGATGCGGCCCCAGCCCGCGTCCAGCATGGCGGGCAGCGCGGCCTTGGTGGCGTGGAAGGGGGCGTTCAGCACGACCTCAATGATCTGTGGGGGGAGGAAGAAAGTGGGCGGCATGAGGCGAGGGTGTAACACATGCATGGGTGATCTGTGGGGGGGAGGAAACACCGTGAGCAACAAGCCACGAGGGAAAAAAAACATGGCAGCGAGACACACGCTAGTGTAGAGAAAGCAAGCAACAACAGCACAGCTCTCGCCGCGTTGCACCTGTCCTTGGGAAACTCGAGTGCACTGGCGCGCAGCCGACAAGTACAGCGGGCACAGATAATAAGGAGAGCACGCCCAAAGAGAGCGAAAGGCAAGCTCACCGCGTTCCATTTGTCCTCTGGGAATTCGTGCACCGGCGCCACATACTGGATGCCCGCGCTGCAAGGGGGGCCAGGGGGGCAGGGGGCAGAGGGAGGCACGCCAGTGACTGGCGTGCAGCGGCAGGCAGGCGCGGCACGGAAGGGAACAGCAGGCCGTGCTGCAAGCAGCAGCAGGAGCAGTAGCAACCGCAGCGGCAGGAGCAGCAGCAGCAGTAGCAACCACAGCGGCAGGAGCAGCAGCAGCAGGGCACAAAAGACCACAGCATGCACACGCCCCCTCACCCTCCATCACTTGTTCACCAGAATGTCCAGCCATGTGCCCACTCCCAAGAGCCATCTCCAGGCAGCAGCACAGCAGCAGCAGCAGCAGCAGCAGCAGCAGCAGCAGCAGCAGCAGCAGCAGCAGCTGCAGACCCTGACACGCGCACTCACTTGTTGACCAGGATGTCCAGCTTCCCAAACTCGCGCTGCACCTGAGCCACCATGTCGCTGCGGGGCAGGGAGAGGAGGGGGGGTGGAGGGGCAGGAGGGGCCGGAGGTCACGACAGCCTGGCTTGGGGAGCATAGGACAGCTGGGATGAGCTCAGGTTGGGGCGCAGCTGTGGCGCAGAGCAGCGCACACGACAGTGCCGCATTAGGCTAGTTCTCACCATCCCTCCGGGTCCCCTGCGGGCTCATGCTGGCCCAAGTGGCATGCCACTACAATACTCCCACACACGCACCGTCGGCCCCCTTAGTCATCGGTGTAACGGTCCAACAACCGCCCCACCGCGTGCAGGCTGCACGTCCCCTCGAGCCAGACACCACAGCGCCGCGCCACACCCGCCCGCCACCCCACCACTCTGGCCATGGTCCATAGGCACCCACCGGATCTCCTGCGGCTTCATCAGGTTTGCAGTTGAGGTGCCGACGGTGGTGCCGTACTGCTTGGCCACAGCATCCGCCTTCTGCCGCAGCTCCTCCTCGGTCATGAGGCCGTGCATAACAGTGGTGGCACCCCCCGCCGCCAGCTGCTTCAGAATGCCCATGCCGATGCCCGTGCTGCTGCCTGCGAGGGGGGCAGGAGGGCGCCGGAGAGGGAAGCGGCGCGGGCGGCAGTGGGCAGCAGCGGGCGGCGGCGGCGGCGGCGGCGGCGGCGGCGGCAGACAACTGGGGAGCACTCGGGGGCGGCGCGACATCCTGCGATGACTTTAATGATACCTCCGCAGTATGCCGAACCCCCGAAACCCCTAATCAGAGTGCGCCCATGGCAGGTTTGTTAGTCAGCCTTGCGCTCACCCGTCACCAGGGCGACACGGCCCTTCAACAGCTGATTGAGCTGCATGTCGATCAAGTGCGGCTGCTAGACCTCGCGCAAAGGGGCCACAGACGGAGCGGCACTCAAGTCACCCGTTCCGGCAGCCTCCGACAGTGTGCGGACGTAGCTACAGAGCACAGGGTATGCAACAAATGTCCTGCACCGGCGATCTGTAGAGACGCCTCCTTTTAGCTCTGCCTACATGGCGCCGACACGGCGCTTCCCATGGGCAGCCGCTGCCAGGGCCTTGCACCCACGTGCCAAAACAGTGTTGGTGCTCAGCTTGTGAAAAGAGCGTAGGCGTCTCCCCTGAAGCTACCGGCAGCTGCCACGCCCCTGAACCTTGCGTCTTGGAAGCCGCGTCTTGGCCGGCCCAAGTGGCCTCCTGCGTCCAGTGCGGCTGGCAGGGAGTCCCAGGGACGCGCGGATACGGCGCCAAGGCCGCAGGGAGTGTGAAGCAAGTGTGGGAGAGGCAGAGGCACCCCAGCGGGACGGTCCCACACTTTTCCGCCGTTGGGGGACCTGCAAGCCAGAGGCGGCAGCATGGACAGCGAAGCCCTGACAGATGACGTGCCTTCAGAGCTGCATCACTGCCCACCCACAGTGCTCGAGGTGCGCCCCGCTGCTAGTTTGCCTGACCTGTCCTGAGCTCCTTGCTGCCACGCAACCGCCTCCCACAACCGTTGTGCCTAGCCCAGTGGGCTAGACTCCTTGTGTGCGAACCCCTGTGCCAACCCGCCACCCGTGTGCAGGGCTATGTGCGAAGCCGCATAAAAAGCTTCAATGCACAGCCAGAGCTGGCACAGCGGCTGGGCCCAGAAGCAGCTGCTGCCCTGAGCGCCGCCACTCGGGAACTGCTGGCGGCAGCTGAGGTGGCCGCGGGCGGCAGCGGCGTGAGCAGCAGCGGCGCCGGCGGGGCAGCCGGTCTGCAGCTGGTGTTTCGCCACGACTGCAGGTGAGTTCTTTTTTTGGATATGTTTGGTTTGGATTGTCTGCCTAAATATGCCAATCCAAGTGCCTCAAACAACTGCCCGCCCCGCACGCCCTGCAACGTTTGCAGGCACCTAGGCTGCGCCGATGCGCACTGCATCCTGTGCAGGTGCGAGACAAATTGCAACCACCCAGGCCTGTGCCCCAGGGCCGCCTCCCCTGAACCGACAGCTCTTGCAGCAAGCGCCAACGTACGCAGCAGCCAGGGCACTTGCAAGCTGCCTACCTGTAGAGCTGCCAGTGCGTCCACGCTGCCCGCCAGGGCTGCATCCTGAGCACCAGCAGCCAGGAGAACCCTCAGCTATAAGATACGCCGGCAGCATGCTTGATGTCAGCAGCTACCTTACACGCCTGTTGCCCCCTGAGCCTGTGGCTCCGTGCAGCCAGAGCCAGGCGCGCCGCTGCCCCACCAACTTTTGCCCAAAGTACCTGAGCGGCGACGTGCTCAAGGCGGCCTGCGGGGCAGGCATCAGGTGGGGGCGCCGTCGTGCATGCTGTGCTTCGTGATATGCATGTGCTGCAGGCTGTGCGTCATTTGCTGGATGCTGGCAGGCAGGGTGGCAGGCAGGCATGGCGCGGCTGTGGAGCGGCGGTCGGGTGAGGTGCGGCTTGCGGCTCAACAGGCTCGACATGCCCAGCAGGGTGGCGGTGCCCGCAAGGCCCAGTGGTGCCTGTGGCGCCTGTGGGTGCCTGCTGGTGTGCCTGTGGGTACTTGCGTGCCTTGCAATGCGCTACTTGAAGTACTGATTCATTCCCCAAGCCCTGGTTCATTCACTGCTCACTCACTGGACTGTGTCCTACTGCCCTGCCCCTGCCTTCTTTCACCATGCCTGTCAGAGTGGAGTTGGTGGATCGAGCCACGGGCAGGCTGGTGCCCAACCACGACGTCATCCAGCTGCAGGCAAGCCAGCGCAGGGGGGACATGCTCGCTGCCAGCTGCACCCCTGCGCCCATCCGCTGCACGGCTTTGCCTTCTAGGAAGCTACCCCCCTGCCACCCATGGGGGACACATGGCAGTCCCATCCCCAAAGCTGTGGTGCTGCATCTTTGCCTGATGTGAGCTTTGTATTTCAGGCAAGCTAACTGGCGAGTCGCCCCCCACTGTGCCACCTACCCCGCTGCCCAGGCGTGCATCCTGGATGGGCGGGCATACCAGGAGCTTGCTGGCAGCGGCGCCAGCGAGGCGCCAGCGGATGCTGACCTGGACCGCATCACGCTCACCGCCAACCAGCAGGTGAGGTCCACTGCTGGCAGCGCAGGAGGGTTTGCCTCCTGCAAACGCTTGGTTTTTAGAGAGATACGGTGGGGGGGGCTGCGACGGTGGTGCAGCATACGTGCAGGCTTTGCCAACTGTTGACTCCCGCCTCCTCACTGCTCGCCATGATGTCCCTGCCTGACTGACGACGTGGCATACCTTTACCTTTCCTCTATGTATGGTTGCAGGGCCAGCCGCTGCTGTCGGCTGCCAAGGCGGCTGTGGGCAGCGACGGCAGGCTGCTGGTGCCCATGAGCGGCGGCTGCGCACAGCTGCCCGACCTCAGCATCACAGGTGGGTGGGTGGGAGGTGGGAGGCGGGGGGTGGGGGGTGGGGGGTGGGGGGGCCCGCGCGGGGGGCAGGGGGAGGCTCAAGGATGCAGAAATACGCTGAAGCCTGCAAGTCGGTAAGTAAGTAAGTACGTAAGAAGTGTTCTGAATAGATGGCTGTAGCGACTAAATGGGTGTGGCCCCCTGCCTGATTCCAGTGGCCATACGTCGAGCTATTCCATGGTACCTGACTGGTGCCTTTGGCTTAACTTCCTTTTGGCTTCCTCAACCCTCGGGCTGTAATCTTCCTCTTCTTCTTCTGAGCTCTTCCATCCAATGACTCCCCTCCTGACCTACGCTGTTCCGCCTCCTCACCATTTTGCCTCTGCGGCCCCTCGCACCGCCTGCAGGCAGCAGCGAGGCGCTGCTGTCGGGCCTGAAGCCGCCGTTTGTGCTGCTGGCGCGGGCGGTGGACGCGGGCAGCGGGCAGCGGCGTGTCGACATTCCGGCGGCGGCCTCCGAAGGCTTTGTGGTGAGCTGGCAGCATATGTGTATGCCTGCATGCAAGTCACGTGCCTTGCCTGGACAGTGCCCGTTGTTGTGATGTGCGCACAGCGGGGAGCTTCACCAGCGCTAGGCAGATGGCCAGAGGTGCCGCCGACTTTGGGACATGGTCCGTCCTTCATGGCTCTGTCAGCCCTGCCTTGCCTGAGCCGCGGCCTCGCCTGCACGCCACAGTCGGCCCTATCACCGCCCCAGTCCCTACCCCTCTGTCCCCTTGCCTGGCGGTACCGCAGGTGGCCACACCCCGTGTGCGCACCGCCTCCAAGAAGGACATACCCCACCTGTCGGACCCGGTGTCCAAGATTGCCTGCGTGGGGGCAGCCACACAGGTGTGGGGCGGGTGGGCAGTGTCACGCTCAGTGAAGCGGGAAATGACCAGTGAACATGTGAGGGCCGGGGCGAGTGAGTCGGGCCATGAGCTTGCCAGGCCGTATTGTTTGTAGTAATGGGGGAGATGGTTGACTGCAGGCGCACTGACTCCAAATCATCGAGCAAGGAGACACCAAGCGCTGCGGTTGTATCGCCCTCCTGCTGCCAAAGCCCCGGCCCTTATCTCGGACCCTCCCACACATCGCCCCACCCCGCCACCCCGCATTCAGGCCAAACTGAGGGACCTGCCCAAGGCAGCTGCCACTGCCGGGGTGCAAGGGATGGAGCTGCCGCTGCACGCCGTGACGACCGGTGAGGGGAGGGTGTGTGTCGGAGTTGTGTTCAGTTGCAACTCTGATGGGCGGGGCAGGAAGGTGTCGCGCCAAAGTGGCGCTTTCCGAGCACGGCAGAGCCTGGCAGACTGCTGAGCAGCCGAGCAGCTGGGTTTGCCTGGCACCACCACCTCAATCTAACCCTCCCACTGCATCCCGCCCTGCATTCAGTCGGAGAGTTCCGGCAGCTGGTTGTGTGGGCGCAGGAGGACGCCGGGCGCTGCGAGCAGGTGGTTGGGTGGGGGCAGCAGCTGCTGCTGGGGAGGGGCCGCCTGCAAAAGGGGCCCACTGGGTGCGCTCTGGTGGCCCTCTGGTAGCAGCGGGTGCAAGGCGCTCCGTCGCCGGTTCAGCCTGCTTCCTGACTCACCTTACCAACCCCAACTCTTGCGCTCACTGCTCTCCCGCCCATCCCTCCCTGTCTACTTGCCTGCGCTCATCCGCAGGTGCGGCGCATGCTGAAGCTGGCCAAGGGTTGGGAGGAGGCGCGGGACCACGCGCTGCGGGTGAGCCGCAGCCTGGCGGGCAGCGGGCATGCACTCGCCTGTGAGGAGGCAGCACACATGGCAGCACACACGGTGGTCCCTTCAAGTGAGCCTTGCACAGCAGGCAGGGCTCAGAACAGGCAGCACCATTCAACCGCCAAGCAACGCCAGCTGGCTCCACCCTGGCCGCTGCCAGGTCAGCACTGCACCAACCAGGATCAGCATCCGCCGTGCCCCCCCGTCTCCTGCCTGCACCTCACCAACAACCACCCACCTGTCCTTGCTGCAGGCAGTGGGCACAGACAACCGCCTGCGTGCCTTCTTCACTGACGACTCCCGTACAGCAGGCCTGCTGTTTGCCTGCCAGGGAGCTGCCCCGTTGCTGGACGCCGCTCTGGGTAGGTGCAAGAAATAAGTAGCTCTGGGTAGCTGCACATCGGCTTGGGGTAGCGAGCGTTGCCTTTGCAATGCCCTTGCACACACGTCTCCAGCGCTCACCATCTCGTAACTCGTGCCAGTGCCGGCTGCCTCCCCCGCTCGCAATCATTGCAGCTACCCTGCAAGCGGCGGCGGACAGCAGCGGACAGCCCTCCTTTGTAGCCACGCTGCTGCCAGCTGACGCAAGCCTGGGTGCTGGGCAGGCGCTCGCTGCCAGATCGACCTGTGGCGCGAGCCAATCGGTGGAGGGGCAGCGGGTGCAGGCCAGGGCAATGCTGCAGCAGGCCAAGGTGGGTGGCGGAGCCGCGTGGCGCCAGTATGGCATGGCATGGTGCTGGGAGAGGCAGACCTGCTTTTGAATAGGGCCCTGATAGGAGACTCAACAGCATGGTGCATGACCCCCTCTGTGCCTGCCCGCGCCAGCTGCCTGCTCGCACAGGCGATGTCCCGTGCGCAACTCCCCGTGTGTTCTGTCGTCCACTGTTTGATCCCTGCCCGCCCTGGGCCCCCCGCAGGCCTGCTGGGCGCGGCGTGGTCACCCCGGCTGGGCGGTGCTGCCTCTGGACACCGGAGACTTTGAGCGGCAGAGCATGCACCTCCAGCAGGTGTGTGTGCTGTTGTTTCTCTTTTCAAAGCTTGCTTTCGAGTTCATACTGCGAGTGCAGGCACGCAGCAGGGCTCACTCTTGCCTGCCTGCCTCCTGCCTGCTTGCCAGCCTGCCCAACTGCCTGCTCCTTTGCAGGCCTGGGCTCTGATTTGCTGCACCGCCCCAACCTACCTGCCGCCTCCCTCCCCGGCTGCAGGTTGTGCTGCCCCAGCAGGCGGCAGCTGCAGCTGTGCCACAGGTGCCGCACAGCGGCGGCAGCAGCAACCTGCCATCACTGACCCAGCAGCAGACGCTGCAAGGGGGGCAGGGGCAGGCGGCGGAGCAGCAGCAGGCGCCGGTTGCTGGCTCTGCGGCAGCTGCAGCGGCGCTGCCCGACCCAGGCAGCCTGGCAAGGGCAACGCCTCTGCCATGCCCCAGCCCGCTAACCTCCTGGCAGCTCGACAGCGGCCCGCTCTCAGGGTTGCCCACCTCCCCATTTCAAACAACGGAGAGCCCTCCCCTGCTGCCAGACGTCACTGCTGGCGCCGCTCCTGCTGCGCCCGCTGGCGCGGCTGCCGCTGCCGCAGCTGCAGGCCTGGGCGGCAGCATGCGGGGAGGCGGCACCCAGCCCAGTATTGGGGCAGCAGGGGGCAGCCTGACCACCAAGCTGCTGCACTCATTTGCCCTCGACGGGCAGCAGCCGGAGCTGAGCGGCAGCACGATCCCAGCGGCGGTGCCGCTGCACATGCAGGCAGGCAGCATGCCTCTGGCAGCTTCTGCCGACACACTGTCTGCCCAGCTGGGTTTCCCTCCCTCCGCCTACGGCAGCAACGACCCGCCGGTGGCTGCAGCCAGCCTGGCCGCCGGCGCGGCCTCTGCCTGGCCGCTGCCTGGCAGCTCGCTGGCGGCGGAGCCTACAGTGCCAATCACCCCGCCGCCACTGGGAGGTGCCGGCAAGGGTCTGGTCCAACAGGCGGCAGAGCTGGCCGAGCCGGCCTCTGCTCAGCAGCCGCCTGCGGGGACGGCAGCAGCGTCGGAGGCCGAGACACCGGCGGCCGGCGGGGCGGTCCCCACCACTCGCTCTGGCACTGTGGACTGGGCCGCTCTGCTGTTGGTGAGAACTGGCGGGGGCTGGTTGGGACCTGGGGTGGATGGGGCGCTGAGTACCTTGTGCCGGGCACAGCCTGGCACCATGATTGTGCCCTGTTAGGCCAACAGCAGAGCGGTCTGGTAGGCCTGGACGTAAATGACACTTTCTCCTCGAGGCACCTAAGTCCAGCGGGCCTCGTGGGATCTTGTCTCCTACACCTGCTCCCTGCCACCTCACTGCAGGAGGCGTACCGGCCAGAGGGCACCGGCGCCCGGCTGCCAGCTGTCACGGATGCAGGTGCCAGTGGCGCCGAGCGCCTGCACCCCAACAGGCTCTCCGCCGAGCAGCTGGGCCCGCTGCTGAACGCCTTTAGTCATGCCTCAGGTTTGCTCCTCCTCAACCCTATTAGCAGCCACTTGTGTGCAGTTCCTGCTGGGGGCGGCTGACACGTGTTGCCTGCGGGCTAGCACTTGCCCCTGCTGCCGCCCCTGCCGCTGCCTGGCCCCCACTTAGCATCAAGCTAACATGGTATCTCACCGGTGCCCACTCCCCTCCCTCCCTGCCTGCCTGCCTGCCTGCCTGCCCACCTGCCTGCAGCCGCTGCCCAGGAGTTTGCCAAGCTGGGGACCCTGGCCAACGCGGATTGGGAGACGGTTCTGGCAAGCCTCGACTCCCTGCCCCTCTTCCCACCCGGAGACACTCTGCTGCCACTGGCGGGGGCAGGGGCAGGGGCAGGCGAGGCCGCCCTCGGGCAGGGGCCGGTGCCCAGCATTTGGTCCAAGCTGCTCTCCCTGAGCCCGGCAGACTGGGCAGCCGCAATGAACGGCCTGCACGGCGGCCAGCAGGCGCAGCAGGCGCAGCAAGAGGGCAGCGCAGGCGGCGGCGGCGAGGGGCAGGCAACTGCGCCCGAGCCTGCCGGGGCAGAGCAGCAGCCGCAGATGCAGCAGCAGAAGCAGCAGCAGCAGGGGCCTGGTGGCAAGGGGGAGCGCAAGCGCACGCTGAGCAAGCTGAGCCCCGTCAGCAGTGGGCTGGAGGAGCTGATGAGGCGCCCGGGGAGCACGTGAATTGCGGGTGGAGCTGGGACGGGATGTCACTTAGAGCGCCAGCTACGTCTGTGCCGACATGCTTGTGCGGTTGTCGCACGGCACGCTTGTGAAATAGATGTTATTCTGCCTTTGTTTCAAGTTGTGCATTGCATGCATGCCATACTGCTTCGGGATGCTTCACTTTACTGCCTCGGGACCGTACTACAGTAGTGTTTGCCCCACTGTGTCGATCACGCTTATCAACACGTAATGCACATGGCTCACTACTACAGCGCCGTCAGCACTGGCCCCCAACCACAATCTCGTAAACCACAATGGACGCCTCAGCCCTGCCCTCTCCTCCAATGGCTCTGCCAGCGCTGGTGTGGCTCTATTGGCTTTCAGTGCCCAGTGGGCAAGCTGGAAGTCTCGAGCATTTACATGCAAGGGAGTACGTGGTACAGAGGTGGGCAGCGAGTAAGTGGTCAGGGCCAGGTGTGTATGATGCGCAAGAAGACCCACATGCACGCGGGCAGCGTCACCACAGATGCCAGGTACTGCCAGAACAGCAGTGTGGCCATCTCCCCCTCCCCCGTGCGGTACAGCACCGTCAGGGTCTGCAGGGGGGCAGGGTAAGGGTGGCGGGGGTGGCGAGGGTGGCGGGTGGGTGGGGGCATGTGAGGTAAGGTGGGCAGCCGGGGACAAGGACATGCGAAGTACAGAACAGCACAGCACAGTTCCGCGAACTGCGAATGCTGCCCCTCCGCCACGGCCATCCATACGAGTACATGGCATATTGACACTGCACCTGCACAGCGTGACGAGGCACACCGCAGCACAGCACAGCACAGCACAGCAAGGCACAGCGCACCTGCATGTTGATAGCGGTTGGCGTGGCGTTTGACAGCAGCAACCTGCGGTGGCCACAATTCAGTGGCATTAGCGCTCACGCTGCAGGCCAGGAAAGGATACACGGAAAGGAGTCTCCTCCTGCCAAAATGACACCCCTGCTGACGCTTGACGATGTGCAAAGGCAGACAAGTGTGCTGAAGGGGTATTGCAGTGGGGGCCACAACACAGCGACGGGGGCAGCGGCAGGAGCAGGAGCAGGACCCGCCATGCCATGCCATGCCATGGCACGGCACGGCAGGAGCATGAACCGACATGACATGACATGGCACGGCAGAAGCATGGCAAGGGGGCATGCCTCACGTGAGGAGGAACATGGGGTCTGGGGAGGTGAAGAGCTTCAGCCGCAGAGCTGCCACAACCAGAGCTGTGAGCAGCGCGGGCTGCAGCACCAGCCTGGTCAGCACCACCGCCACCGTCACGCGCAGCGGCAGGCGGGAGGCGCCCGGTCCCCTGCAGCATAGTCAGCAGAGGAAGGCAAGCGCGGCAGAGGGATGGGACGCAGACAGGTCGACCTGAGACATGGGAGATGAGCGAGCACGCGCAGCGCTGCTCGGTTACGGCAGGGGCGCTGGCCGAGTGGGCGCAGGCGGCGCACGTGGCGGACACAGTAGTTGCAGAATGCACAGCGTGTTCAGCAGCACCAGCAGCAGTGGCAGCCCCAAGGCGCTGCATGCTCCAGTACCTGTAGAGCACCGCCCCGAGCAGCGGGATGGTTGTGGGTATGAGCCCGCCGCCCAGCGTGTCCAGCGTCTCGCTCAGCACGCGCAGCGGGGGGTGCGGCGCGTAGAGCAGCGACTTGAGGGGCGGGATGCAGCCCACCGCGATGCCTGCGCAGGCGTGAGAAGGAGTAATGGAGAGGGGATTGTGGGCTGAGAGGGATGAGACAGCCCTGTGAAGTTGGAGCAAGCACGTCAAATGGCATGTGGCAGGGCAGGGGGCCAGTGAGGCTGACGGATCTGCAGGCAAGCCAGCGCACGCCCCGCGCACCTAGTATCGCCGCCTGCGAGGGCAGCGGGAAAGCGGCGCCCCAGTCCACTGCTTGCAAGTAGCGCCACACCGCTCGGCTGTGCCGCGCCGGCGCGCTGCCGCCCCTGCCGCCCCTGTTGCCCCCTGCCTCCTCGTTGCTGCCTTTGCCGCCTCCTGACGGCCCCAATAGTGCTGACGTGTCGCCACAGTCGTCTGAGATGTCAACTGCACCGCTGCCGTGGCGCACAGGGTGCGGCTGGCCAGGCGTCCACCCCAGCACCTCTGGCAGCGGCTGCACCGGGTGAGGCTGGAATGCTACAGGCTGGAATGCTACAGGCTGCAGCTCCAGTGCGTGCTGCGCATGCTGGGCATGATGCGGCCGCTTGGGCGACTCCAAAGGGTTGGGTGGCAGCTGCGCCTGCGGTGCGACGGGCCGGCCGCTGAGTTGCAGCATTGGCAACGGGTGCTGCCCCGGCAGCAGCAGCAGCTGATCTCGGGGGCTGCTGCCCGCCGAGGGTGACCGGCTGCCCCTGCCTTTCAGCAGGTCTGACAGCGTGGGCTCCTTGCGAAGCGGCCGTCCTCCCGGCCTCCCAAGCGGCAGCACGCAGTCTGTTGCTGCGCCTGCCGCAAGCCCCCGCCCTCTCTCAGCCCCCGCCAAGCGCCTCGCTGCACCGCCATTGCTGCCCTCCCGCGCGTCTGGCGCCCGTGTTGCTGCTGCCCTTGCCGCCGCCCCTCTTCTGATGAGGTTGATGGCGAGAGTGAACTGCCACAGGGTGGCGGCTGCAATGTCAAAAGCAGTGTAAGCGATTCCCAGGTGCTCGCACTCCTCCCCCAGCGAGCGGTAGAAGAAGGCGCCCTTGTCGTGGCACAGAGTGGACACAAAGACTGCAGTTGGGTGGCGAGGTGGGCGTGGCGGGGCGAGGAGTGGGGTGGGGTGGGGGGTGGAGGTGCAGAGGGCAGGAAGGACCGGCGGCGAGCACGTGGGGTGGCCCTAGGTGAAGCATGCACGGAGGGCGCAGGGGGCAGCTCTGAGGCACGCCTCAGTAGCAACATATTACACCATAAACAGCAGCAGGGCGGCGGCAGGGAGGCCAGCGGGCACACGGCTCACCCAGCGGCAGGTTCCCCACGTTGCCAAACGATACAGCACAGACCACAATGTTGCGGAACTCTGGCGGGGTGCGGGTGAGGCGGGCCACCAGCAGACCAACAGCCAGGCCCACCACAATGCTGCAGGTCGGGAAGAAAGGGGGGAGGGCAGGGGCAGGGGTGGACAGGCAGGCAGGATTGGGAACGCAGGGCACAGAGCGCGGTGCAGCTCCCCTGCCCCTGCCCTTGCCCTGGCTGTCTCAGGTGAGCCCCCATGGGGCCCAGGGGTCGAGGGGAGCGCAGGCTCTGTGCAGGAGACGAGACTTCCGCTTCGCCACCCCCATACCAGCCCTGCCGCCACCCAACCAGGCAGGCAGGCAGCCACCCACACCTAACGGTCATGTTGGCCAGCAGGGGCCAGAGGTGTGCAATGGAGCTCAGGTTGACGGCCTGGACAAGCTTGCCAAACGTGAGGGCGGGGGTGAAGACGTAGAAGCACATGCGGGCGACCACCTGACACCCCGCCTCGTTCAGCACGCCCTGCGGGGGCGAAGAAGTGGGGACCGGCGGCAGGAGGGCAGGCGCCAATGTGAAGGGAAGCGCAGAGGCAGGGCAGGTGCAGCGGATGCAGTGAGGAAGATCCTTAAAGGCATGCAGGCGGGTGCGCCGCGGAGCAACGAGCGAAGCTAGGCCGTGCCGGCTCTCAGACAAATCGTCCAGACACAGGGCGCAGCGCGCCCCTCACCTTGTGTGCCATGGCAGCACCCACCAACCCCAGCAAGCACACGATCAGTGTGGGTGTGGCGGAGGTGACCAGCAGCGCCCATGGCGAAATCTCTGCGTCTGCTCCACCTGGTGTTGCCATGGCGCGCTTCCTGTGCTGGCAGGCGCCAGCGGCGGCGGCAGGCGGCGGCAGTGGCGGCGCCCTGCCAGCCAGCCGCCTTGGTTCGCCCTCACGGAACTCGGCGACACTCGAGCTTGATAGCGCTGCTAGAGGCTGGAAACTCCGGCGCCGCCAGAATGCAGCAATGCGAGGCTAGCGAGGTCCAAGATGCCAATCTTCCACTAGAGAGAAGGTATGATAACGACAATTGACTAGGCTAGGCGCATTGCCCCGCCTAGTGCCTCTTCAAGCCGCACGACGCGGTGGAAACCTGCCATGCTGGCGTGCTCAAAAAGTTCGTCCCGGTTCGCTTGCCTTCAAAAGGTGCCGCAGCCAGACGGCAGTGATATCATCGCGGCTATCAGCGGTACCTCCTGGTGGGCTCTGTCAAAAGTGATCACAAATTTCACCCTCCTGTGGCAGCCAGGCATTCCTGTCGCGCCATGGACTGGCACGACGACACAGTGGATGGGGAGGATAGCGCCGTGGCCGTCGAGAAGGCCTTCACGCTGCTGCACGAGGGCCCCTCCCACACCGTCAAAAAACAGAAGGCCAAGGCGATTGGAGACTATGCAACGGCTGACATCAGTCGCTCGCTGCAGCTGGGCGCTTACCCCGAGCTGTACAAGGGGGAGCCAGAGGCGGCCCGCCTGGAGCGTGCCGTCGCTGCCACCGCCTGCTGGGGAGCCCTCGACTCCAACATCCAGGTGCGTGCTGGAAGCATGTTGACGTAGTCCTGTGGTTTGCGGCATTCGGATGAGCGCTGAGCAGCAGTCTGACGTTCTTCACGTGTAGTTTAGCGCAGGTCTCCCGCCTTGCACGCCTGTGTGCCGCTACAAGCTGCGCAGCAGGGAGCCCTGTGCTCACACTCGCCTGCCTGCCCACCCTGCCGCTGCCTGCCTGCAGGAGACGCTGGAGGGGACAGATGCGGGTGTGTTCCAGGACCTGCTGTCCTTTGCCCAGAACAACCATCGCCAAACGTGCGCCGCCACCCTGGCCACCGCCCCGTCAGACCTGGACAGCTTTCACCGGCTGCCCACGGGGCTTGTGCTGGCAGGCGGCGTGAACAGCGCCGACCACTGCACCACCTTCCCCAAGCTGGCCCAATTCCTGCGCTCCCACGGCTGCTATGTCGCACTGCTGCAGCCAGCCAGCTTTGGGCAAGTGGCGGGCGATGCCGTGGGAGAGATTTTGCGGCAGGTGTCGGGCCTGTCGAGCAGCCGAGCAGAGCACTGGGCAGCGCTGGCGCAGTGGCACGCAAATGAGACTGCCGCTGAGTCAGTTGCAGCGGCGGCACCCGCGGACGATGCGGCAGGCGGCGGCAGCGCGGCGGCAGAGGGCGAGGAGGAGGCGGCGGGGGCAGGCGGCAGCAAGCAGGGCGAGGCGAGGCACCTGCGCCAGCGCCCTGCGGGCGGCGGCGGCGCTGCAGCAGCTGCTGCTGCCGGTGCTGTGCAGGTGGCCAACCGCCAGCGGCCGGTGGTCCTGGTGATAGAGGACACGGAGCGGTTGGATGTGCAGTGCCTGCGTGACTTTGTCGCCACTGCCAATGAGGTGGGCTGCTGGGAGGGCAGCGGGCACCGTGGTAGGGTCAGAGGCGCGTGGTGGGATCGGGTGAAGGCCCTGCCCAGCATCCCCAAACCTCGCATGCTGCGTGGCCTAGGAGGCCATCGCATTGTTGCTACGCAGCTGTTCTCTTACCACCCCCCCTCTCGCCAAGCACCGCCTGCAGCCGCTGGTAACCCCTTCCTCTCCAATGTCAAAACCTCGCGTGCTGCTGCCTCTGTGCAGGGCTGCCGCGAGGTGCCGCTCACTCTGGTGATGGGCCTGACCACCACGGCGGCTGCCCTGTCGGTCATGCTGCCTGCCAACATCATGGACCGCTGCCTGGACATCCAACACTTCCAACTGGTGAGCTCGGTGTGTGGTGGGGTGAGGTTTTGAGGTCCAAGCACAGCACAGCACGCCTTGCCCCCAAGCAGGCCCCAGCGCTACGCCCGCTCTCGTCACAAGCCGCGCCTGTGCCCGCCCTCCCTGCCCTTGCTCGAGTGCCGCGCAGGCCACAGCGCTTCCCCGGCTGGACAGCTTGGTGCAGCAGGTGCTGCTGGGCGGCAGCGGCCGCTGGCCGGGCCTGCTGTTCAGGTGCGCAGCCCAGCAGCTAGTCAGCCCAGGCCAGCAGGGTTGAGAGGACAGGGCTGCTGCATTGGCTGTCCTACAATGGACGCTTGGCTGACCTTACCGTGGAATGGCCACCTGGAGGGAAACAAAGGCGTTGAGTGTGAGTGCGGTGCTAGAACCTGCCGGGGTGCTCACACTGCTGATCGCCCTGCCGCTCTTGCCAAGCCGCCCTCGTGCTTCGGCCTGCTGCGGCCACCATCAGCGATCAAAGTAGGATCCTGCAACTGGCGACTGGCCTGCCTCTTTCCTGAACTGCCCTGCCCCGCCCCTTTCCCCCTGCTCTCCCCTGCTTCCCCCTGCTGCAGCCAGGCCATCATCAGCCACCTCACCGACAACTTTTTGAACCATTACTACAGCACCGGCTGCATCCGCCAGGGCCTGCATGTGAGCGGGGCTGGGCTGTGGCAGTTGCGCCCCTGCCGGAGCTGCCTTGGCACACGTGCTGCCTGCTGGCTGCTGCACTGTGCAGAGAGTGCTGGTACATGCAGTTTTACTTGGATGAGGCTCCCTCGGCTGCACTGCATGCCCTCTTGCTTGCTCCTGCCTGGCCCGCTGACTCACGCCTGCTCCCCCCTTTCTTTCTTTGCGTGCCAGGTGGCGGCTCTTGCACACTTCCAGTCGCAGCCCACCAGCGCCCTGGCGGCGGCGGCGCTGGAGGGGAGGGAAGCGCTGGAGGAGGCGTGCTGCTCCCTGGCAGGGGCGCAGCTGGCACAGGTGGGGGGCACGGCCAGGCTGCTTGCACTGCTGGGCACCCCTGCAGCTTCACCATGCACCACGGTACTACACTTTCTCTGCCGTCCCATTAGTTTGCTCCCTACCGGCCTTGCGACTGCCCGGCGTTGGCTCAATCGCGTCTGCGCTGGTGTCGTCGGCAAGCGGATTCCCTGCCTGCCGCAGCTGCCTGCCGCTGGCTCGGCACGCGGCAGGCAGGTGCGGCAGGCAGGGAACCTCTCCCTGCCCCTGCCAACGCACCCTGTTGCCCCTGTACCCTGCGTGCCCGCCCCGCAGGCCCGCAAGCTGCTCAGCTGCCGCACCCCCGCCCAGATGGCGGACTGCGTGTGGGAGGCAATGGGCGGCTGGAGCCGCTGGGCCGTGGGGTTGCAGTGGCTGGTGATGGCCGCCGAGGCGGTGGGCCTGCGCAGCCAGGGTGAGCATGCTGTGCCGTTACTTGCCCTTCATATGCCATGCCGCTGCTGCGGTTGTTGGTGGCGGCCGAGGCGGTCGGCCTGCGCAGCCAGGGCGAGTGCCGCGCACTCTGCCCACACGGGGCCTTCACATGCTGCTGCTGCTGTTGACGGCGTGGGCATGCAGCACTGGCGCTAGCACGGCACCGCCGCCTGGGCCTGGCTCGTTTCGATTTGCAAACTTCTGGTCATGCTCAACAGGCTAGGCACCTGCTTGCTCGGCGCAGTCATCCCCTTCCCCTCTCCTGACAACCTTTCATCTCTGCCTCTCCTCTGCCCGCCCGCCTTTCGCTGTTGCCCCCCAGGCTACCGCCCCTGGAAGCTGGTTGAGGAGGCGCTGCGCCACGACTTTGTGGGCAGCCAACTGAAGGAGCTGCTTGCTGAGCTGCTGCCCCGGCTGCGCAAGCTGAGCCCCGCTGCGGCCACAGCGCTGGCAGCGCAGCTGCAGCAGCGTGCGGCATCTGTGTGGGGCGGGGCAGAGGCGGCGGCAGATGAGCTGGAGGGGTTAGCGCCGTTGCTGGAAGAGGCTGCACCGCAGCAGGCGGGCTCAGCTGCTGCGGCAGGGGAGGAATCTGACGCAGCAGAGGAGGCAGAGCGAGGCGGCGGCAGCAACCAGCAGCAGCAGCAGGAGGAGGAGGAGGAGCAGGAGCAGCCATCGAAGAAGGGGAAGAAGAAGAAGCGGGATGTGTACCACAGCACGAAGTCCCGCAATGACGCGCTGCTGAGAAAGGCGGCAGAGCAGGCGGCGGCCAAGGGAGGCAGCGCGGCAGCGCAGCAGCGGCTGCAGGAGGAGGCGTCTCCCGGCGCCCGCCTGGCGGCTTGGCTGGCGCCAGCGCTGCGCTCCCTGCTGGGCATGCTGCCCACCAAGCTGCCAGGTGAGTGGTTGTTTGGACCTGTGCCTGGGGGGCAGGTTGCGATGCCATGGGGTGTACTGCTTTTGCCTGGTGCGTGGTGCCGCACAGCGCCCTGTGGGTGGTGGTGCTTGGCGCACCCAGCCACTGCATGCACACTCATCCTTTCAGGCGCCGCACGCCACTGCGTGCTGTCCACCCCCTCTGTTTCCGTGCAGGTGCCGTGGTGTTCACATGCCGCGACGCCACCGCGCTGGACTGCCTCACCGCTGAGCCGCGCGAGGTGCGCTGAGCTGGCAGGGGCACGGCAGGGTAGCAGGCGGGGGGCGGAGCAGCACATCCCTAACACACACACGTCTGCCTGCTATGTGCACTGCACCGCATAGCCTGCCTGTGTGCTTGCAGGCCTGGGTGCCTGCCCGCCCTCCTGCTTGCCCTCCCCTCCTCTGCCTTTTCCTGCCACTCCGCCCCCCTCTGGAGAGCCGTCCTGCTGTCTGATTAGCTTTATCACGAGCCCCCGCCCCGCCCCGCAGGCGCTGCACCTGGCGCTGTGTGAGCCGCATCACTACCTGCCGGGCCTGCCTGAGGGCCTGGGGGTCAGCTCTGCCCAGGAGGACGCCTGCCTGGCCTACCGACTCTTTGACCAGGCAAGGGCTGCCCTGTGGTGCTGCTCTTTCTCTGCCTCCGTTTGGACGGGGCCTGCATGCCGCTGCTGCCCGCATCCCAAGACTGCTTGTCCTTGTTTCCCACGCTGGCCTGCACCGTCAGGCTCCGCACCCGCCTCCCGCTGGCCACCTGCCCCTGCCCCCCAGCACCAATCCCCCCCCACCCACAGGGACCCCACACTGCGTGCACCGGGGAGAGCGGCATCAGGGCAAGTTGCCCACGTGCACCCACCCTTGACGATTGAAGACTCACTGTGTACCAGTAGTCACACCATCTTCAACCCACCCCCACCACCCCCTCCCCCTGGCTGCAGGACCCCAACTGCGTCAACCTGGCTGACTGGTACCAAGCCTTTGCTTCTGTGCACGGCCACGGGCAGGAGCAGGAGGGCGGCGAGGGGGCCAGCGGCAGCGGCAGCGGCACGGCAGGTGCCAAGGGCAAGAAGGCGGCGGTCAAGAAGGGCAAGGGCAAGGCGGCGGCTGGCGGTACCAGCGGCAGCGGTGGGGCAGGTGCTGACGAGGCGGCAGCGCTGCGTGAGCTGGCAGCCCGCTTCTCTCAGGCCACGGCAGAGCTGCAGTATGTCGGGCTGATCAAGCCGGCCAAGCGGCGGCGGGGTGACTATGTGCAGCGGATGGTGCACATGCCAGCGGCGGCGGTGTGACGCGCGCTGCCGGGCGGGCAACACACTGCATGTGCTGTCTGGCGTCCCCAACTGCCGGAGGTTGTTGTGCACATCATCATGCTTGCACGGCTGTTTATATGTGAAGTCATATGCAATGACCACACAAATGAGTGGAGCACTGCATCGAATCGCAACGCCATTGAATCGCAACGCCATTCGTCCACAATGATGCATGGGCGACAGCGACAGGTAGACAGGTGCTCTCGCCGCAACCTTGACTTACCACAGGGCTGCCTTGTTGGGCTGCCTTGTCGAGCTTTGCAACATCGATTGCATCTGCCATTCATATCACACTCGAGCACGCTTTAACCTCACTCGCGATCGCAGCCATGTCGGTGACCACCGCGGTGCTCGGCTTCCACCCGGCACACATGCCTGTGCACGCCCGCCCAGCCGGCCTCCGAGGCGCAGGTGGGTCGTTGAGGCGCTCGGGGCTGCTCACCCGATCGGGTTGTTGTTGCCCGCCCAGCCAGGTTCTGTCTTTCAATCAGGCTGCCACCTGTTGTCTGCCCTCCGTGCAGGCTGCCTGCCGCTGCGCAACACCCGCCTGCGGCGCGTGGGCGTGGCCGAGGTGCCGCCGGCCGGGGCAGCGCCCAACCAGGGGCGGCCCTCTCAGGGCACGCCACCGTCTTCTTGGATGGCCAACTGCAGGCAGAGATGGGAGAAGCATCAGTCTGAGCTGCTGCTATTCAAGATGATTTCCGCGGGCACCTTCCTGGTCATGGCCAACTTCAGCTTCGGGGCCGGCGAGTGCTATGCAGGCTGGGCATCGCTGGTGCTTGCCGCAGTCACTGTGATGATCGATTGAGAGGGCCGGGAATGAGCACAGGTGGGTGCTGAACGTGGAGGTATCTGAGCAGAGGAATGCTGGGAGAGAATGCATTCAAGACCGTGTGTTTTACGCGAGGGAAACCTGCTGCTGCTGCTTCCTTCTGGCAGTGCTCCCAACGCTCACTCCCCAGCAGCCCGCTGCTGCGCTGCTTTCAGTGCATGGCGCCCGTGCGTGTGGCCCCAGACCTCACCTCCCCCGCCTTTTGTGCGCCCCGCATTATTAAGTGTTTCAGCGCGCAGCCGCCGGCGTACTGCCTCCAACTTGCATGCTCCTCACCAGCTTGCGGCCCCGTCTTCCCCCCTGCTCTGCAGCTCCACTGGTCAAGTGTCCACCCATGAGGGGGCAGTGCCGGCTGGAGCGAGCCGCACACCTGGCCACAGCTCTGGCCGGGCACAAGCTTGGAGCGCTGCATCGAACGGCGTCCATTTGTGGCAGTGGGCCTGGTGAGCCTGCGCCATGACCTCGGCACACAAAGCAGCTGAGAGCATTTGCTGCTGGCCGGCAAGCCAGGTCACCACGCCCCCGCATTCATCCCCAGAGCTCAGCTGACGTTGTCCGTCTTCACACCCTATGCTTCGCACTCCATGCTTGCGTGTCCCTGCCCGCACCTTCACGCATCAACTCGTCAACTGCCTCAACAGCTTCCTCGTACGAACGCGTGTTTTGCGAGCCGCGGCTGCTCCCTGCAGCCCCTTCCCTCCCCCCGCCTCCCCCCACCCATCATCCGCTGTGCGTCACCCTTGCAGTAGCGGTCTCGTTCTCCCTTCACATCTCTGCCTTCAACCCACTTTGCCAAACATGTAGCCGGCCTGCCAGCATGCACAGAACGCAAATGCACACATGCATGCACGCATGCAATAAGCTCAGCACATCCAGCTGCCCGCTTGCTGCACAGTGTGCCTGCTGCATGCCTGCGTGCCCTGCCGCCTCTTTGGCCAGGCAAGCAAGCGTCTTGGGGGTATGCCAGCACAAGAGGCGGCGGTGGGGCAGGTGCTGACGAGGCGGCAGCGCTGCGTGAGCTGGCAGCCCGCTTCTCTCAGGCCACGGCAGAGCTGCAGTACGTGGGGCTGATCAAGCCGGCCAAGCGGCGGCGGGGCGACTATGTGCAGCGGATGGTGCACATGCCAGCGGCGGCGGCTGTGAAGCACGCAACATGCCCTGCGTGCTCCCCAACTGCCGATGGTTGTTGTACGTACGTTGTATACATCACATGCTTTACAAGGCTGCTCAGCTGTACAAGCCCGTTGGATGTTGATGTGAATGGTTGGAGTACTGCATTGATCCGCAAAGCATGTCGGCACACCAGCCAGGGTTGTGCGACGAGTTCCCTTGCAGCAGTGCAGCACACTTGAGCAAGACGAGCACGGTGAGGTTAAGGTGCAGGCTCCTGCCAGGTGGCACCCCGCCCTGATAGGCACTCAGCTGCCGCCTGCCGCTGCTGTCCTACTTCCGGAGCCAGTACGCGCGGTACTTGGATGCAGCGTGCCAGGCTTCCACCAGCTCGTTGAAGCAAATGTAGAGAGCTGCATACTCAAACCACCCGAACGTCACTTGCCCAGGCGCTTGGGGGACTGGGATGGGCAGGCCGTGGTTCCGTGCAATGCGGCACGCCGTGGTCACGGCCAGCCACAGCAGCACTGCTAGCAGGGACGTGAACACCAGCATCGCGCAGCGCGTCCTCCTCATGAGGTACGCCTCCTCGTCCCGCGCCGCGGCTGCTTCCAGCGGCGAGGAGGCCTGCAGCGGGCAGGGAGCGGGGAGAGGAGAGCGGAGAGGGTGGGTCGGGGGGGTGGATCAGGGGGAGCCGGGGAGGCGGGTGATGGTGGCGTGGGGAGAGATGTGTGATGAGGCACAGCCTGCATTGGCGCTGGCTGACCCCCACTAGACCGATTCCCCCCCCACCTCTGAAGCCACCCTGGAGCCCTTTGGCTGCCCCCTGGCAAGGCAGGCGTGACCTTGCTCGAAGCCAGGCTAGCCCCATACATATATCTCACCCGACATGCCACCAGGCCCGCGGCAGTGACATCCTCAAATGACAGCACGCGCCGCACCGCCGCAGCCGCTGCCCCCGGCCGCCTCAGAGCGGCTGCTAGCAGCAGCGGCCCCGCCAGCACTGCCACTTTGTCCGACAGCGGCCCTGCTGCCTGCCACGCCTGGAAGGCGTGCAGGCATGGCAGTACCGGCAGGGCCCGGGTGCAGGCTGATGCCAGCGCACGGATCACCGCCGTGCCCCTGGACTGCGCCGGCGCCTCTCCTGCCTGCCCGCCAGGCTCACCCTCGCCTGCCAGGACAGCCGGCTCGGGCGGGCCGTTGCCGGTGCTGCCGCCGGTGCTGCCGCCATCGCTGCTGCCGCCACTGCTCACTGCCAGGCGTGGCCTGGAGCTGTGGCGCTGCTGCCCGCCGCGACCCACCAGGTTGGTGCCTGCAGGGGTGAGGACAGGAGGCACCTCAGCCAACGGCGGTGGTGGTGGGAGGGTGTGAGGCACAGGTGCCGGCGAAGCGGACTTCAGGCAAGGAAGCGCAGTCGTTCGTGCTCCAACCATGCCGCTAACGCCCTGTGTGGCCTTGAACAGGCCCAGGGTCCGATGTAAGCGCCCACGGGGCCGGTGAAAGTGCCCCCCAAACCCGCCGCCCAGCCGCTGCTACCTACCGCTTGGGCGCGCGCCCACAGCGGGAGAGATGGAGCGGCGGCCAGCGGGAATGCCGTCGGCGGCGCGAGGCGGAGCAGCAAGCCACATCCGCCCCGCGGTACCGGTCAGGCTGGACAGCGCGATGGGCCGCGGCATGGCTTCTGCACACTGCAACAGGCAGGGGCAGGGCATGTAGGGTCAAGCAAGAGGCAGCCAGGTGTTTGCATGAGATCGGAGGCAAGCCGCCAGCCGCCCGGGGCGGCGGCCGCCGCGGGCGCACCCCGCCAAGGCGTGCGCCTCCGGCCTGTCGGATAGCCGTCCCCGGATCATGGGCTCCCAAGGCAGAGCAGATCCCGGGAGCAGGGCAGGGAGCCTTGTCAGGGGGCTGGAGATTCTTCCTGCCTCGCACCCCACCTCTGGTGGCTTCACCATCCCTTGCTGCCTGCCTGCCTGCCTGCCAGCTTGCTATATAGTGACTGCCCCCCGCCCTGCACTCGGGCCCGTCTTACCACGACGTCCCAGGCGCGTTCAAGAAACTCGTTGCCAGCCTCGCCAGACAGCAGTGAGGCCTCGATCACCAGAATCTTGTGCAGGGTGAGCGCAAACAAGGCAGTGAGGGGAGCTATCAGAGCTCTCATGATGAGAGCACACACAGTAGCGCCACATGGGCGCCACCCTCCCCTTGCGCCCTGGCGAGAGAAGGTACAAAGCCCTCTCTTAGTTTAACCTCTCTGATGGTCAGGCCTTGTAAACGTGACAGCTTGTGGCCTGAAGAATGGGCACGTACTCATCGGCAGGCTGCATGGCGCATTGCCCCCAACCTGCCACCGCCCCTGCACCCTCGCCGCAGCACGCGCTCTGGGGCAAGAGGGGCTTGTGCGCACGCCCCTACAGAAGGGGATGACTTCCCCACGCACTCTCTGAACCTGGCCAGAGGATGCGGGTGGGTCAAGCGCAAATCCGGCATGCGCTTGGGGCACACCGCCACATTCCTTGCAGGGGTGCCCGCCCGTTTCCCCCCGTCCAGACGTTGCACCGCTGTACCACCTACCTTGCAGGATTCTCCTCCACTCTTCCCCCTTATTGAATGACTAAAACCAGTGTGAACTGGCTAATGGCCTTGGAGCAGTCAGCGTCACATGCAGCAGTCAGCGTCACATGCCCAACTTTCTTGTGCAAAGGCATCTCAACACAAAGCAGCCCCTGGAACCACCGACTAAGGCTGCCCAGCTTGCCGCTACTGTGCCAGCACAGGGTGGAGTACCGGGATGCTAAAAAGTTGCGCACGTAGCACCTGGACTGTGTACATATCAAGCTCAACCTGCCCTGCCGTCACAGGCACATTTTCCCGGGCCTGGCCAGCAGCAACCTGCCATGCCAGCAGAAGTCAACAACCCCCGCCTGCCCCTGCCTAGCTAGAAGCATGCACGTCTTTTGCCAGCGCATTCCCACCCATGTTCCCCATCACATTGTGGACAGCTAACTCGAGTAGCCACTGTAGGTAGAAATTCTCAAAGCGTGAGCTAGCTAGCTGGCCAAATCCTTTCCCATCGTCCCTCCTCTGCACAGCTGGCGTCAGACCGCCGCCGCCAGGGTGGAGGCAAGTGCCTTGGCGTCCATCGTCACTGCGACACGCCGCATCGAGCCATCTGATCATCTCCGAAACATTATGCAGGCCAGCATGTGGGCCCACGCGACGCCGGCGCCCGCCCAGGCGGCTCCCCAGCCTTCCAGCGGCGCGCGCTTGCAGCCCCGCATTTCCCTTTTATTTGGGCGGCAGATACATGTAGCAGCGGCGCAGCGTGGTGAGCGGCTGCAGGCGGGGGCTCTGCCGTCGCCGCCACCGCCACCACAAGCGGCCGCCAGCCAGGACAGCGGGCACCCCACCCGGCGCACGGCACTGGGTCTGGGCGCTGCAGCGCTGCTGCTGGCCCTTGGGCCCCCGCAAGCCAGATCAGCTGTGGAGGCAACTGCAGACTGGGCGCCGGCAACAATCCGGCTGGAACTTGCACCCGACCAGGCAAGCAGCCCGGCAGGGCACCCCACCCAGGCTGCAGCTGTGGCACGTTCGGGCTGCCGCCAGGCACGCCCCTGCCCTACTATGTCAACCACTTGCCCCTCTCTTGCTGATCCTCATGCCCCCTCCCTCTCCTTCCCCCCGAGCAGGGTCTCTATGACGCCGCTGACCCACAGGTACCCCCACCTGCCTGCCTCGTGTGCAGGCCCCCCGCTTGTGTGCTTGCGGCTCGCTGTTCACACCAAGTGCTGCCCCGTTACCCAAGGACTGCTGCTGGCGTCCATGCCATGGCCGCCTGCCTGCTTACCAAGCTCCTGCTGCTTGCCTGCTTGCCCCGGCCGCACTGCTCACAACCTGTCCGCCCGCCCGCCCGCCCGCGTCCCCCCCGCCCGCCCTGCTCCCTGCGCCAGCTGCGGGCGGCGGCGCGGCTGCTGCAGGATGCGCTGAGCGCTGGGGATGTGGGAGAGGAGGAGGCACTGTGGAGCAAGATCATTCAAGATTATGGGGGGCTGGATGCCAACTGGGTGCCCGACCTGGTGGGGCGTGCCTGGGGTGAGTGCATGCATGCATCCATGCGCGCACGCAGCGGAGTGGTTGGCGGTACATGTCAAATACGCAGGCAGGTGTTGCTTGGAAGCTGCACTGGAGCTGTGCGTGGGGTGCGTGGGGTGCGTGTGCATGCGTCTGGTTTGGTGTACCACAGTGCAGCTGCCATCTGTTTTGGTGTCTCATTGCCCAGCTGCCCGCCTGCTTGCCCACTGCGGCAGGCAACCGGGGCAACGCGCGCAGCCGGCAGGGGAAGCTGGAGGATGCGCTGGCAGAGTGAGCAGGCGGAGGTGGGGTGCTGGTTGTGCAACAAAGGCTGCGTGGCAGAGTGAGCGGGCAAGGTTGTGTTCAGGGTATGTGTAGGGCGAGCAGCGGGAGCCGTCCTGCCGGGCAGCACGCGCGCGCTGTACGTGCTTGGCCTGTTGTGTGCCCACCACCCCGCCGGCCTTGCTCACGCGACTTCTGCTGCTGTGCCTGCTGTGCTGCCACCCCCCCGACGGTGCAGCTACAACACGAGCATACAGATCTGCCCCTGGTCTGTAGATCCCGTGCTCAACAGGTGGGGAGGATAAGTGCATATGGTGTGTGGTCTGCGTGTGTGTGCATGGCAGGGGGAACTGCCCTTGGCATGCCTAGCAAGAGGGTGGGGTGGGAGCGAGGTGTAGTGAGATCGCGTGCAATTATCCTGGGCCTGCTTGTCCCCAAAGCGTTGGCCTGCCTCATCGCGCTTGGGTGCCAGCCCCCACCTGACGCCACCCCACCTTTGCCACCCGGAACCCCAATGTGTGGCCCTTCACCCCCGCCCCCACTCCGCCCCACCTCGCCTCTGTGCACCCCCCCCCCGCGCTCACCCCGCCCCGCCCCGCCCCGCAGGGGCGTGATCCTCGAGGCCCTGGGGCGCTTCGACCAGGCGATATCTGACTACCGGGCCGTGCTGGCGGTGGCCCCTGATGACCCGGCAGGTGGGGTGGGGTGCGGTGGGGTGGGAAGGGCAGGCTGCTGTGCAGGTGGGCAGGGGAAGTAGGTGCCATAGCTGGGGTGGGAAGGAGGGCAGGGTGGTTGGGAGGCAGGGTGGTTGTGGACTCACACTGCGGTGCAATCAGGGGTGTGGGTGGCAAGCTGTGGCGCTTGGTGGGGCATTGGCAAGGGCCAATTCCTCTTACAGCTCTGCACAGTACATCTAATACATCTCCTCTTTACTTGGCCCTGCCCTGTGCATGCGAGCTCCTCCCGCTCTTGAGCCCCCCAAGCCCCTCCGCTCTGCCCGCCCTCTGCCCCCACGCGCTGCCCTGCCGCCTGCCTCCTCCCTCTGCCCAACCGTGGCGGCCCCACGCTGCCGTTTGCCAACCATGAGATGCAGCCTGGAACAGACTGAACGCGGCCCTGACCGCGGCCCTGAACCAACCTGCAACAGCCTGAGACAACCTGAATGCGGCCCTCCTGCCCGCCTCTTCCCGCACCCATCCCACCTGTGCTTGCTCCCTGCCGGGCCCCTACCCCCGATGCAGCCTGGAACAACCTGGGGAATGCGAGCGCAGGGCAGGGCAGCTGGGCGGACGCCGCCGAGTTCTATGGGCGGGCTGCACAGCTGGCGCCGGCGTTTGCCTTTGCTCAGGTGAGCCGCCTGAGCCTGAACGGAAGGGGGTGCTGCTGCTAGCAACTTGGCTCTGTAGCCGTGTGCTGCCGCCTTCCTCAGCCCATGCCACCAGGCGCACCCCTCCTTCTGCTCTCCATCTCCAACTGCGCCCGTCTGCGCCCACTCGTCCATGCTGACCATGCTTTTCACACCCTTTCCAGGGCAACCGCGCTCTGGCGCTGTACCAGCTCGGGGAGGACAACCGGGCGGTGAAGGAGATGAGGTGTGTGGGGGGTGGAATGTCTAGGTGGATGGCAAGATGGCAGAGAAAGAGGGGGCAGACCACGGGGGTGGGCTCGGCGCCCTGCTGTCGTTCCAAACGAATTTGGGCGTGGCCGTGCTTGGCACCTCATGCCCGCTACCTGCTCACCCCTCCCTCCCTCCCTCTGGCCCCCCTCCCCTCGAAATCTCCTCAGGAGCCTGGCCCGCAAGTATGGAGACGCATACCCCGACATGCGCGCTGCGCTGGCCGCCGCTCTGTGGGAGCAGGGGCTGGAGGCGCAGGCGGAGGCGGAGTGGGGGCGGGTGGGGGACCCGCGCTACAGGGACCGTGCCTGGCTCAAGAACGAGCGGCGCTGGCCGCCACGCCTGGTGGCGGCGCTGGAAGCTTTCCTGGACATCAGGGCTGTGGGGGGCAGCGGCAGCGGAGGAGGGGCGCCGGCGCCGGCAGGTGGCAGGTGACGGCCAGGCGTGGGGGGCGGCCACTAGTTTTGCAAAACTGTACGCGTGACAGCAGGTGCTGGGCGAACCGCCTGCTTGGAACCATTCTTCCTCATGCAACCCCGATTGACGCGCCAGTGCTTGCCGCTGCTTCACATTCCATGCTCGGTCCCCTGAGCGCCGCGCTCTCCCCCTCTTCAACATTCTGCCAATGTGGCGCTTCCCTGGGTGAGCTCTGTTTACAGCAATCCAGAGCAGGCAGAGAGGCAAAGTAAAGTGGACACAAGTGGGTACAGGCAAGCGCGGTCGGAACAATGGGGGACTGCGACGTCGCACGGCGTCGCTGCAGTGAGTTGGATGTTGGGGGGGCGGGGGGGGGCAAGCTGTTGGGAGCGCCCCCTTTGCGTGTGCATCCGAGAGAGAGGCGAGTGCTGAAGGGTCGAAGGGAGGTAAAGAAGGGGCAGTGCTCAGGCGGGGGGGCTGGAAAACGAGAATGAAAGCAGCGGCACAGTGGCCTACGCGACAGGGAGAAAAACAAGGTCTGCAGGTACGGGACTCGCGTGTGGGAGCAGGCAGACGTGCAGGCAACACAAACTAGAAACAGGCAGGCGGCCAGCCGGTGGATGGATGGCCCCTTGGAAGGCCCCGCCAAGTGAGCGGCGGGCGGCTGGCGGCGGCATGAGCAGGGGATGGACAGGTGTGGCAGGGGCAGCAGCTGCCACGCAAGTGGCTGCGGCGGGCAGAGGAGGGTGACTGGCTGGCTGCGTCACGAGCTTGGATGGGCAGGGGTGGCAAGGGAGGGAAGGGGGGGACTGGGCAACATAGGTGTCGGGGACAGGTGGCCAGGCAGACCGCACCGGCTGCTGCCAGGCACGAGGAAAAGGCGTGGGCTGTGGACAGCTAGGGAAAGGGAGGGCGGCAAGCGGGAGCAGCGTAATACAGACGGTAGGCAGCGGTGGCTTGAGCGGTAAGACGGGTGTAGGATCAGGGGCATTGGGGAGCCAGCTGCCTGAAAGGAAGGCACGGCTGGCTCCGAAAATGTGCCGGCGCTAGTGGGTGTGAGGCAACCTGTGCCGAGGAGTCTTGGGACGGGGGGAGATGGGAACGGAGGGCCGGGGGTGGCAGCGGAACAAGCGGTGCCCTCACTGCGGCAGGCGGGCAGGTTGCAGCATCGGCGCCACAACCGACGGCGGCTGCTGCTGCTGGTGGTACTGCTGGTACTGGTGCAGCTGTGGCGTGGGCTGGTAGCTCAGCGGCCACGCGCCCACGGCCGCAGGGCGCAGCTGAGGGATCTGCGGCTGCCCGAGGGGCCCGGTGGGGCCTGCCGCCGTGACATGGCTGGCGCTGGCGGTGCCCCACTGCGGCACGCCTGCAGGCTGCAGCACCGGCCGAGCCTGCTGCACCTGAGGCTGCAGCACCTCCCCGTTGGCCTGCCCTGCCACTGGCACACCCAGAGGCATCGGTCCGCTGGCGTGAGCCAAGGGCTCCTCTTTCACCAGTGCGCCTCCGGCGGTCCGGCCCACCGCCGCGGGGCGGAGCAGCGGCGCCTCACGCTCCTGCGCCGCCGCTGCTGGCTGCTGCTGCTGCGTGCTGTGCAGGAAAGCGCCAGGGTGTGGGCCCATGCATGCCTGCCCTTGGGATGAGCACGGAGGGCTGCTGCGTTCCATGGCCACAACGTCACCTCTCGGCCCGGCGGCATCATTGGGAGGGCCGTCCGGCGCTGGAGACAGCTGCAGCGCCGGGGTGCGGAGCCTGCCTGAGGGTGCACGGCTGGGGGTCAGGCGGGGCGCCACGGCGGCCGCTGGCTCTTGCTGCTGCTGCTCTGCCTGCTCCTGCTGCTCGGGGGACTGACGCTGCTGCTGCTGCTGCTGCTGCTGCTGCTGCAGCGAGGGGGGCGCGCCTGCCACGATTCGCGGCGGCGCAAGCGGGGGCAGCGAGTGCTGGCGTTGCTGCTGTCGCTGCTGCTGCTGCGCCTGTTGCGCCTGCTGCTGCTGCGCCTGTTGCGCCTGCTGCTGCTGCTGCTGCGCCTGCACCTGCTCTGGCCGCTCCTGCTGCTCGTCAGGCTCCTGCTGCTGCTGCTGCTGCTGCTGCCCCTGCTGCTGCTGCTGCTGCTGCTGCTGCTGCCCCTGCTGCTGCTGCTGCAGCTGTGCCAGCAGCTGCGGCTGGGGCTGGTGCAGCCCCATCAGGCGCATCACCCGGTCGTCGTCGTACAGCACAAATGGCCAGCTGCACAGGTCAGGGCAGGGGAGCACGGGAGGTTGGGCACAACACTCAGGTGCAGATACCGTAGCGCTCGGTTGTGGCCTACGGCGCAGCACGCTGTACGGCCTGCTCTCCTTGCGCCATGCCCCGGCCCGCCCCTGCAATGGCACGCCTCCCGGCAGCTCCCCTAGCCCACCGCCCTGCCCAGCATGCCTCCCTTGCTGGCCACCAGTGCCCACAAACGCGGCCCACAGCGTTCCAACCCCTGCTACAGAACGTGACAAGACTTGACATACTGCTGGAAGTCCAGGTGGGCTGCCCTTTTCTAAAGCACAAGGAGAAAGATGTTCTTGGAACAACAAGATTAGTTCCAACTCACTGTTGGAAGTCCAGGTGTGCCGTCAGGTGGTCCTCACTTATAGTCACCTCCACCTCAGCATCAGCGTCCGCCTGCAGGCAGGAAGGCGCATATGCGTCAAAACTTCCCTCGCATAGTACTGACCAACCTGATGGGCCATGCCCGTCGCCACCTCCCCACAAGCATTGTGACCCGCCTGCTGCAATAAAGGCGGCAGTTCTCACGGCAGCACGCATGCCAGCCATGTGGCAGTGCAGGCGGCGTGCGGGTTGCGGGTGCGGGGCCTCCCAGGCAGGTGCTGAGCGGCTAGGAAAGGGGGAGGTGTGGCGCGGCAACGATTGACGTGCGTGCTGGGTGCAAGGCGAGCACGGCGTGCACAGCAGGCACAGCAGGTGGGGTGAGAGCAGCGCTCACCCTGACGAGCATAAAGGGCAGCATGAGCGGGTTGGGCGCCGGCAGCCCGACGTCCTGCAGCAGTAGACGGCAGCAGCGCCAGAAGTGTGAGTCGGGGCGCGGTGCCAGAGGTTGGTTTGGAAGGCGAGGCATGGGGCAACCGATGGAGGCTGGCAGGCGGCAGCGGCGCAGCCGTGAGGGCAGCCGCCACTGCCCGTCAACTGTATGCACACCTGTCAGGCAGACCCTCCTGCCAGCTCATTCACCGGCACTTCAAGCACCGCCAGCTGCGCCCATGTGCCCGGCAGCCGTCTGTCCACCGGCCTGCCCACCACCCTGCCCGCATGCCTGCCCCCCCCCGCCAACCTGCATCTCCAGCACTGCCGGCAGCGGCGCGTCGCCGTTGCGCACCGCCAGGTTGCACAGGCAGTACGCCTTGTGCATCGCATCCTGCACCCACAAAGCAGGCAGATGCAGGCGGGAGGGAGGGGCGGGCAGCAGGTCAGCACACTGCAACTGCAGGTTTGCACAGGCAATATGCCTTGTGCACCGCATGCTGCAGGGAACACAAGTAGACATGGTTGTTAGTTGGGTTAGGCAGCGCCTTGTGCACCGCGCCATGCACCCAGAAAGTGGGCAGAGGGATGCACCGAGGGAGGCGGGGAGGTAAGCAACAGCAGATGGAGGGCGCAGTGAAGGGTTTGGTATATTGGAGCATATTGGAGCATGACATGACTTTGTCAGGCGCACAGCGCAGGGGGTTACGGCCGCATGAGCCGAGGGCGCGCATCCTGCCTTGCCCGCCTGCCTGCCCACCCTCCCTTTCCCTCGCTGTCCCACTGCCCTGTGAAGCGCGATGCACGGCGGCTCCGGGGCAGCCAGGCTGCCCTGCCTGCCCCCTCTGCCTGCGCACCATTACTTGCCACCCAGCCTCCCCGCTTGCTCCCACCTGCAGCGCCTGCCGCTTCTCATTGAGCCGGGCCAGCGCCTTTGCACGCTCGGCACGCAGCCGCTCCTCGTGGCTGCGCCCCAGGCCCTGCAGCCAGATAATGTGTGTGTGTGTGTGTGTGTGTGTGTATGGAGGTTGCACGGTGAGCACAGGCACTGCGTTCCCCTCCGTGCGTTGCCGCCGTCGACCTCTCGCCAAGCAGGCCGCTGACAGCCCAGGGCAAGACACGCATCCTGGCGCCGGCTCCCTGCTTCACAATCACCGCCTGCCAACATCATACCACCAGCTCCGCACGGGTCTGAAAGATGGGACTCCGCTTGCAGCCGTCCCACCGGCTCAAGAGCAGGCCTGCTTGCGTCTGTTGTGACACGCTCCACTTCTGTAACACCCTCCACTTCCTGCCCCACCCAACACCGGCCTCCCTTGCTGGCACAGCAGGCGCTCACCGAGGGCCAGCCGATCCAGGAGATGGCCTTCTTGTTCTTTGTAATCATGCCAATCGCCTCCAGAACGTTGAGCGCATCATACACCCGCCGCCGGATGTTCTTCTCGTCGTGCTGCTGCTCAACCAGGCCTGAGGGCAGGCGGGGGGCAAGAGGGTGGGATGGGATGGGGGGTGAGGGACGGGGCGTGAGGGTTGCATTAGGGGCGAGGGTGGGATGGGAGGGTGGGATGGGGTGGCAGAGTGAGGCGGCGGCAGGTGGGGTGGGGTGTCTTGCTGGCCCAAAGTCAACAGGGAGCAAAGCGCAGCGCAGCTCAGAGCAGAGCAGCACAGCAGGTGGGCATGGCTAGCGTTCCAGCAGGCACGCAGGGTAGGCCCCCCACTCCTGCCCAGCTCGCCGCCAGCCCGCCAGCTGTCACGTCAGCTGCCGCTCAGCCACAGCGTGCACAGCACGCCCACTATTACTCACTCACGGTGTTCCCTCAACCCAGCTGCCAGCTCACCTGCCGCCACCTCAGCAGCGAGGTCAGCAATCAACTCGTTGGCAACTTCCTCGTAGCTGGTGTCCCCCTTGCTCTCCACCTTCTCACACACTTTCAGGCTAAAGTGCCGCAGCCCGCCCTTGCCGCCCGCCTGCCGCCCGGCTGCACCGCCGGCATCGTCCCCACCGACAGCCGCTGCCACAGCAGCGGCGGCGGCGGCGGCGGCGGCCCCGCCCGTGCGCCCCGCCCGTTTGCGCTTGGCAGCGGCGCCGCCAGGGGTGTCTGCCTGCTGGCCCTCCGCCTGCGCGCCCCTAGCCTGCTGGGAGGGGGAGGCGAGGCTGTCGATGTGCGGCGGCGCGGCATCCGGCATGCTCGCTATCGCTGCCGCTGCTGCCGCCGCCCCGGGGGACTCTGCTTCCGCCAGGCTCCACTGCTCCAGCTGCAGGCCTGCCAGCCGTAAAGAAACGGCAGCCGTGTCTGCAGCCTTCAGGCAGCCCGCCACGGCCGCGTCAGCTGCAGCGCCAGGCGTACAGAGGTGCGGCGGGTGGGGCAACACTTGGTCAAGTGTGCATGGGCGTGCATGATGATTACATGCCCATGCCGGTAGCGGCAGTTGCAGCAGCAGCAGCAGTGGCGGCGGCAGCTGCAGCAGCGCCAGCTGGCAGGCTGGCCTGCGAGTTGCACCTTTCTCTCTGTGGGACAACCACCACGGAGCTGTCATGTAACACTCTATACTTCCTCCCAACACCGAGCTTGCCACAGCGGCATGCGCTGGCCCTTAAGACGCCCCCGCCCGCCCACCTGCCGAGCGCTCTGCAGGGTCGATGCGGTGCCGCAGCACGGGGGCCGGCGCCTGCGCCTGCTGCTCCTGCCGGTGCTCCAGCTCAGCTTTCAGCGGCGGCAGCGGGCGGGTGCCACCCGGGCTTGAGCCCCAGCCGTGCCCATCTGCACAGCAGGGGCATGCAGGCAAGCAGGGGGTTGGAGGGAGTGCGGGGCGGGGCGGCACGTTCCAGCCAAGCCTGCTGCCGCCATCACCATCCTCCTCTCCTAGCCTGGCACGGCAGGAGCGAGGCTTCAGCCCAGCAAGAGATCCGGGATGTGCTGCCAGCATGAGAAGCGCGGGTGAGTTGATAAGCAGCAATTTCGATTCAAATCAGCCAGCGCCGGGTTTCAGCTGCTCAGGCTAGGGTTGTCCCGGAGGAGTTTGGCGGCGGGACGGTGCCGCCGGCAGCCGCTACCACAGACCGGACCTACCCTCGGCAGAGCCGCCCTCCTGCAGGCGCCCGTTCTGCACAATGCCCACGGAGGCCGCCAGGTCATACACACCCTGCATAGAGATCCGGGACGCAGCAAGCAAGTGAATGTGTGGCAGCGGCGCGACAGTCCCGCCCAGAGAACCGCCGCCGGTTCAGGTGGCTGCGCAGCTGGTGGCACCCTAGCAGGTGGGCCCAGGAGGCCAGCCGGGGTGGGCGTTTGGCGTGCAGATTGTCCAGGGCCAAGGCTGGTCGCTCGGCAGACCGCCAAAGGGCCCCACGGCTCGGAGCGAACGGGGCAGGGCAAGTCTGGGCACCTCCTCGCAGCGTGTGCCGGCACCCACCGTCTCCTGAAGGTCTACCAGCAGCAAGTCTGCCAGTGAACTGGCCATTTCGCAGCCACGGCGTGTTGGCAATAGCCTGCAATAACCCCTGCCGCCTGGGGGCGCCCGCTAGATGCTGAGCATAGGCGGTGATGCTGTGCAGCACCGGCAATGCAGCTGAGGTTGGTAGCTACTCTCCGGACGAACGCCGGCTTGGTGGCCTAGCTTCGGAAGGGTTGAGGCTGAACCGATGGGTAATTGAGAGCAGTGTGCACGCGATCACGAGTGCGGGGGATGCAGATGGGGGCCAAGAGGGCCCAGGTGTGCCTCGGAACACTTGCCACCTTGGCAGGGGTTCAAGCCGCTTCAAGTCTGCCTACATTCACAGTGTGGCACGTCTGTGATCAAACTGATCACCATACGTTGCAGTTGTAGCCCATCCGCTCGCACACAACATGGCCAGCCACGCGCTCACTACTCTGCTGGGTCCTTGCCCGCTGTATCGCACCTGCTGGGCACCAGCGATGCATAGTGAACGCTCAGGCCGTCACGAACTAGTGCCGCAGCGGCGTTGGAGTCCTCGCGGCACTGCTGGCGGCACCGCCTGCGGCGCCGCTGCCAGCTGCGACGGTGCCACGCAGGCAGCCACCCAGAGTCCCCTGTTCATCCAGGACTGCAACTCGAGCGAAACTCTGGGCAGAGCTTCTCTGCTGCGCAGCCTGGCAGCCTGTGCCCTGCTCCTAGGCACAGCCGGCAGCCGGCCGGCGGCGGCGGCGGCTTCGGGTGCGGCAGGAGCGGAGCAGGCGGCAGCAGCCTGCCGCGGCTGCGTGGCAGCAGTGGCAGCCATGCCCACTGGGAAGGCAGCAACTGCAGGTGTGTATCCTCACCTCCAATGCTTCTGCTGCCACAGCTGTGTTGCTGGCATTGGTGCATTTGGCTGCCCTGCCCGCCTGGCTATGCACGCACCCCCACACGCGTGGGGGTGACCTCCCTTGTGCCTCCCTTGTGCCGCAGGCCTGCAGCAGCTGGGGAGCGGCATCGTTTGGGACACGCAGGTGAGTCAGGTTCCATGCGTCCCTGCTCATCCAGCCAGATCTGACCTGGTTGCCTTCGTACCAGTGCATGGCACCCGCATGCCGCCTGCTGCCTGCCTGCCATCCTGCTGGCCGCAGCACCCACATGGGCGGCCCGGCTTGGTGCCAGCTGCTCGCCCGCCAAGGTGGCTTCCTCGCTGACAGCTGCTGCATACCTGCCGCACCCACCCGCATCACCCTCTGGCACTCGCTCTGCTTGCAGGGGTACATTATTACTGCCTATGCACCCCTGACGCGCGTGCAGCAGCAGAGCACCAACGGCAACCCGCAGGTGGGGCGCGCACCCCGACCCCACATGCACTTGCTCTGCCTGATTGCCCTGCCAATCGCAGTGGGGCTCACGCCACAGACAGGGCGCCAACCCTGCTGCCACTCACGTTTGCCGCCAGCCTACCCTCCCCATGCTGCCTCCCTCGCCTGCCTTGCCTCACCACCCTTCAAACAGATCTTTGTGACACTGACGGCCGCCGACGGCAGCACACACGAGGTGCCGGCGGCAGTGGTTGCCAAGGACCCTTCACACGAACTCATCCTGCTGCAAGTGGAGCCGCCCCCCGGCGGCCTGCTGCCCGCCCGCCTGGGCAGCTCCGCCGGCCTGCGGGTGGGGCAGGACGCGATACTGGTGGGGGCGCTGCCCACAGGGGACCTCAGCGTGTCGGCAGGTGCGTGGCCTGGGGAAAGCCTAGTGGGGCGGGTGTGCTGCCGGGGCACACCTTCTGCCTGCAGGGTGCCAGCCTGGGGCCGGAAGAAGCACTGCTGCTGCTGAGCCAGCGCAGGGCGCCACGCTGCGTTACACCAACAGGGGCAGCGCTGCGGGCCCTGCGGTGGGCCATCAGCTCCTCTAACCCGCGTCCACCCGCTGCCCCACACACACCCTCTGCCGCTCCTGATTCCTCACCTCCCCTCACCTCTGCCCCCCTTGTTCTCCCCCCTGCAGGCGTGCTCAGCGCCACCGGCCGCGCCATCCCGGCCTCCAACAACCAGGCCATTGCGGGGGCGCTGCAGACGGATGCCGACGTGAATGCACAGACCCTGGGCGGCGCCTTGCTGGACTCCAGCGGCCTCCTAGTTGGCATGCCGGTGGTGAGCTATTCCAGCAAGCGCTCGGCCCGCTCCAGCGGAGTCAACTTTGCGCTGCCGTCCGACCTGCTGCGGGAGGTGGTGCCCCGCCTGATTGTGTTCCGCAGCTCGGCGGTGCGGCGGTGATGGCGCGGCGGCGCGCGGGGCGGACCTCCTGTCCAGGATTTCTTTTTTGTGTATCTCTCAAAACCAAGTCTCTCTCTGTCTGTAAGGGTCATGTAAATCTTGCGTACCGCTGTGGTGGCACCGTACGTGCGTCTAGTTGGTACTTCCCCTTGTGAGAAAGTACTACGGGTGGGCACTCTTCTCAGATCCGGGCAGGTTGCTGCAGCAACAGCCCACTCACACGCTGCCCTTTTTGGCACAGCGCAGAGTCAACCTCAGTTCGAAGTTACAAGGGCAGCACGTGTGCAGAGTGAAGGGGACGGGAGGAAGCAATGGGGGATGAGATGGATGGGATGCAATGGGGGATTGGGCTGGGTGGATACAGGGGAAAATACGAGCTTGGAAAGGGAGACATCTCAAAAACGCTGGCCGGCGGGGAGTTGTTCAGGGCAGAGGGCCGGGGGGCAGCAGGCATGCAGGGAGTGCTTTGATCATTAAAGGTTGGGGTGCCAGGACGGGCAGGGGGTGAGCGTCTTCCCTAGCAACAAGTAGGGAGGGAGGAAGGTGCGCTCTCTCGCCATTGTGGGGACAGGAAGAGAAAAGGGGCGGCACAGCCATGAGCAGCGTGCGCCGCCGACATGAGGGCGCAGCACGCTGCCCTTGAAATGGGGGCCAGGAAAGATAGCCCCGCCTCTAGCACTCAAAAAGCTGAGGTGTGGAGGGGGAACAAAATGGGGGGGAGGGGGGAGGAGCAGGGACGGACCGGAGGAGGGGCCAGCGTGGCAGCTTGCGCCACAGCGCCCCGGTTCCGTTCCCAATTTCGGTCTGGAGAGGAGGGGACGATGAAAGAATGTCGGGGCGTGGAAGGGCGGGCGGGATTGGATGAGATAGGGGCAGCCGGCAAGCACAGCGGTGGAGCATGTGCAGGCCGTCTGCCTGACGAAATGTGCAGCAGGGAACTAGAATGCAACACGAAAGGGAATGGTAGTGTGTGGGAAGGGGGGCAAATACAGGGGGCACGGAAGGTGAGGGCGCACCAGCAGCTGCCGGCAGGGCGCAGATGCAGAGAGGCAGGCGAGAGCATGGAGCGGTGCGAGTGCCAACTGCAGGCATGGGACGGTGCTCTGAGGCTGCAGTCTGTCCTCCGCGCCATGGTTCTCAGCGCCAGCAGCAGCAGCGGCAGCGGCGTCAGCAGCGAACCACTTTATTTGTCACTGCGCTGGGTGCGGCATTCATTCATGCGGTGCCGGGCCGCTCCTGCTCCCGCCAGCTCTCCTCCGGTTCGTGCCAGCTGCGGGGCTCAATGCCCCACTTGGCGTGGATGTAATTCTCCATCTTCATCCACGTGTTGCTCTCTACAGGCAGGCAGGGCGGTGGGGAAGTGCAGCGGGCACCAGAGGGTCAGGGGAGGTACGCCTCTTGAGCATTGATACCAGCAGCGCAGGCTTGCTGGCTGCCTGCTGCCCCTGTGCACACCACACTCACCTGCCACCTCACCCACCCCCGCCCCACACTGCTGCTGCCTCCCCGCTTCAACCATGGGGGCTCTCACCTGGGCCGGTGATAGCAGCCGGTTGCACCACCCTTGGCTGCTACAACCACCCCCAACTTCGGGCAGCTGCCTCCCGCTGCCTCCCCACCCCGCCCGCGACCTCACCTGGGCCGGTGCCATCCAGCAGGGGGTTGCACCACCCGCTGACAATGGAGTACTTGCAGTCAAAGGGCGCCTTGTGGTGGGCGCCGTGCTCCTTGCGGGAAACCAGCAGCCCGGCGTCCTGCAGGTGACACACGGGGGGAGGGGAAAGGTGGCGTGTGGGTGGGCGGGGTGAGGGCGGGCAAAGGTGTGCAGTGCGGGGGAGGCGGGCTGGGTGGACGGGAGGGAAAGGGCTGAGAGGCAACAGCGGCATGTCATGGGCGAGCACACCTGCAGCAATGGCAGCCTGCACCGCACAGCGCTGCATGGCACCGCTTGGAGGAGCACGGCCCAGCACTCAAGTAGACAGCACCCACACACCCGCAGCGCCAACACAACTGCCGGCAGCTCGGTCCCCTTCCTCTCGTCAACCAGGCGCCCTCAGCCCACCAGCAGTGCCAAGCACAAAAGGAAGAAGCTGGCTTCAAACACCTGCACCTGCTTTCCCAGAATCCAACGCAAATCCGCAAGTTGTGGGCATCCTACACCAGTGAACACGTATGTGCCCGCCCACCTGCAGGGCCACCACGACCGCCGGCAGCTCGCTCTTCTTCATGTGGCTCCAGGCGTGGAACTGCTGTGACATGCAGCAGAGGTAGAGGAAGGTGGAGGACCAGACGTCCCACCAGACGGGCGCGCCCAGCGCCGAGGACGCCAGCAGGGCGGCGGCAAAGGGGGTGGCGGGGGCGAACAGCTTGTGCAGCTGCACTCATGTGGGGTGGGGAGGCAGGAGGGCAGGGTGAGGGTTGAAGGGCAGGAGAGGGGCAGGGGTGACTCTGGTGGCGGGCGGCGCAGCCGAGCTCCTCGGCTGGTTCTCCTGCTCCTCACCCAAACGGGCTCACCCTGGCCTTGCCCCCTCCCTCCCAACGCCCTCCCCCTAAACTCACGTTGTTGCAAAACTCGCGCTCGGTGATGGTCCACGGCCGCTGGTGGTGGCCCTGGAACGCCGCAATCTGGCCGCCAAACAGGGGCGTGTTGGCATCGCCGTAGTTGTCCACTCCCCTGCAGTCGCAAAGGCAGGCAGGCAGGCAGGCAGACAGGCAGGCGCTGTGAGCTCACACGATGCCAGCGGAGCAAGAGGCACAGCAGGCATGCGCCGCCGACAGTCAATCAATCAATCAATCAATCAGTTACACTTCAAGTCCACGGGGAGCCAGCAACGGTCTCACGAGACAGTGAACCACCTCACAACAAAAGAAGCAGTCTGAGGCCCAATCTGGACCCGGAGCTAGCTCAACCAGCCGCAGCCCAGCCCAGGGCTCACCAGTGGTAGAAGGCGGTGCCGACGTCAGCCATGAAATAGGCTGCCAGGGCGGCCGCCCCAGCGCCCACAGCGGCCTCCGGTGAGTCCACCTGGGCGAGGCCCTGCGCCAGGGTGGCGCCCATGAGCGCGGTCGCGCCGCCCACCCAGGCGCGGTGCACCCACGTGGACTTGAGCTCGTCTGCGGACTCGAGCACGACACGGCCGCGGCTGCAGGAAGGGAATGAACAGGCGGAACCGCGGTGGGTGCCGTGGCGATGTGTGGTGTGGGAGGATGCGGTGTGCACCGCCCAGGCTGGCTGGGCTCGGCAGGCAGCAAGGGAGCAGGCGGCGTGTGTGCTGTATGGGGAAGAGCAGAGGAGGAGAAATGCAGGCTAGGTGGACTGCTCAGCATCGTGGGCAGGCGGCGGCAGCGTGTGCCCGAAGCCCACCCACCTGGCGGCTGCCGCCACTGCTGCCGGCGTGAGCGAACTGCTGGAGGTGCTGGCCTGCTCAATCTCCTCACGAACGGGCGCCGCGATGGCGGAGACCGACAGCCGCTGGCCGGCACCGCGCCTGCGAGCCGGAGGGAGGGCTGGTGCACTGCGCGCACTTGCAGGCTGCGTGACGGTGTGGCGGCTCGCCGTCAGGCTGCCAGCAAGCGCATTGCACGCGCTAGTGGCAGGCATGGTGATGTGTATGGGGAGAGGGACGAGACTGTGGTAGAGCCAACCGGTTGACAGCAAGTGGCCAGTGAACACCGTGCGCGAGGCTTGACGGGCCCCAGTAGTATCCGTGGTAATGCGAACTACAGACTACTGGGCATGTAAGCCCCTGTCGCAGTTGAAATGTGGTCCACCTGTGGCGCCCCCAGTGACGTGGCAGCCCGGACAGCATGCACTTCCCTTGGCAAGCCTCTGACGTCGTCAACAACCTGTCCGCATGGAGACGATGTCGACGGCGTTGTACAGCCGACCTGGCGGCCAGCAGCGGCTGCCCGCCCAGCCCTCCTACAGCGGCGCGCAGGGGCCTCAGCCTTGCAGCAGCAGCAGCAGCAGCAGCAGCAGCAGCAGCATAACAATCGTGCCCACAAGAAGACAGCACAGCTGCAAGCATCCGCAACCGGCGCTGGTGCGGTGGCAGCAGAAACGTCGCCGCCGTTGGGGGCGCTGCGCCGCCGCCGCTCTGGCTGGTGGGCAGGAGCAGCTGCCGCCCTCGGCCCGCGTGTTCCGGGCGACCTGCCCCTTGGTGGGCTGGGAGGCGTTTGAGCAAGCGCTAGGGCCGGCCTTCCCAGAGGCCTTGCACATGCACCACTTTGTCGTCATCGAGCTGCTGCTGCCAGGGGTTGCGGCCAACAGCGGCAGCAGCAGCAGCGGCGGCGGCAGCAGCTTGGTCACGGCATTCGACTTCCTGCCCGCTAATCCCACCTCACCCCTTACAGCTGCCACGCTGCTCAGCGGCGGCACTGTTCAAGGTGGGCCATTGTGCAGCACGACCTGGTTGAATCAGAGCAGCAGATCAGAGCAGCAGCAAGAGCTGGTTGAATCTCAGCAGCAGCAGCAGCCACTGTTGCCGACGCATCGCATGCCACTGGGGCACGGTCATTGGATGCGCCCATTGTGGTAGCCCCACCTACCCTGCGGTTGCCCCTCCCTCCGCCACCACCATTCCCGTGCAGGCATCACGCGCTGCCGGCCGCTGCGCAGCGTGCCGCGGCGGCGCTGCCAGCTGCAGGGCGTCACCAGCCTGGCAGACCCGCTGGCAGTGGCAGCCGCTTTCCAGCAGCAATACCACGCTGACCTGCAGCTGCTGAGGAACGACTGCACGCACCACGCCGACCGGCTGGTTGCGCATCTGCTGGGCACGGGCAGCGGCGGCAGCAGCGGCAGCAGCAGCAGGGGCACTGCCAGCAGCAGAGGCGGCATGGGATGACCACAGTTGCCTGTCCAGGGCTGCAGCAGTGCATCTGTCTATACCTTGCAAGGCTTCATTGACTGCATAAATCACTTACAGCCCTGGGCAGCTGCATCGTACACATGTGAAACTCAAACAAACGTGCAATGCACATGAACCAAACAAGGTGCTGGCACCACTCCTCTGCCTCTGCCCTCGCTAGCGCAGGGCGCAGCATGTCGGTCTGCTGCACGTGGTGGTGCCGTCGGCACTGCACGCTGCGCCTCACTGCTCCTTCTTTGCTGCCCCTGCCGCTGCTGCCTGGGGCCCCAGCTTCTTGCGGCGCTGACGCATCAGGAACATGTAGAGGCGGAACCAGAGGAGGGGGTAGAGCCACAGCAGCACCTGCGGGGAGCGGGGCGGGGCGGGACAGGAAGGCCAGTGGGATGCACAGCGTGGCGCAGCCGACATGGGAGCTCTGACATGCTGCCATTGATGCCGCCATCACAGGCCGCACACCGCGTGGAACGGGGCGGCCAAACCAGGTATTGGCGCCCCGGCGCGGGCAAACGTGGTGCCGGCGCTGCCCGCTTCTCACTACCCTCCACCGCGGACGCCTTGCCCGCCCTGCCACCGAGTGGCAACCTGTGTGGCACATCGCCCTGGGGCGCCCCTGTCCCTCAAAGCGCCTGACATGGAGGGTTTGGCAACATTGGGGGATGTGTGCTCCCTGCCGTGCACGGCTGAAAGCTCAAGCCCAGCATACAGCACCCTGCACCCACCCGGCTGCCTGCTGCATGCCTGCCTGCTGCACCCACCCGCCCCACCTGTAGGAAGGTTGCGTAGTTGAAGGAGAAGTTGGCGAGGTTGGGCATGCGCAGGGAGCGCAGGCCGCGCTCCCGGATCAGCGGCAGCGCCTCGTACACGGCGTTCATCTCGCCAGACACGCCGATTGGGTAGAGGCCGATAAAGGCGGTGTACCTGCGCATGTGTGGGAAGTGGGGGGTGAGGGGTGTGGGGTAAGCAGGGTCAGGGAGGGCGGCTGTGCAGCATTCGACTGGAATGGCACGCCACTGGGGCCGACAAACGCGTGTCTGCCGCAGGATGGAGGGAGGCGGTACAGGGAGGGTGCTGAGGGAGCAGGGCTGGTGAGCGGGGGGATGGGGTGGGGGTGCAGGTCACTTGGTTCCAGGCACCCGGCATGTCTCACACATCACCACAAAACCACCATCAACACACAACCACGCAGCCCTCATGCATGTCCCAACCCAGCCAGCGAGCCTGCCGCGCGGCACTGCACAAGGGCGTGCCGCCGCCCTCCCAAAGCCCCTGCGCTCGTGCCTGTGCGCCTCCATCACAACACGGGCGCCACTCTCCTGCAAGCCTGTGTGCATGCGGGTAGCTGAGAAACCCACCCCCTCTTCCACCCCATCCCTCCCCGCCCTGCGCACCTGAGCCAGGTGAGCCAGTGTGGGCAGGCGCCCGCCACGGTGGCGGCGTACCACGGGTACCGAATCACCTCCGACAGCGCCCATGCCAGGAACATGGCCCCCACCGCCGGCCGGTTCTGCACCTCCGGCACCGCCGCCAGCACGCCGAACAGCACGTTGCTGCGCCCGGCCCACTGCATGAGAGCGGTGAGGGGGGAGCCTGACACCAGGCCCACGGCTGCATGCAGGATCTCCAGGGCGGAGATCAGCTGGAAGAGGCCTGCGGGCGGGGCGGGGCAGGGGAGGGGGGCGCCTTGGTGTGAGGTGGTGCTGTGGATGAGAGGGCTGACAGCGGGCACATGGCGCTGGGGAGCTGGCAGTGCTTTGTTGCTGTGGTTTGTGGTGGGGTGGTGATTGGCGGTGGTAGTGGGAGCACTGGGGCGGTAGGAGGGCGGCGGCAGAGCGGCGGCGGCAAGTGTAGGGGCGCGCATTCCGCCCACTGAGCCCCAACAGTGCGGCATTTGCTGATCGCACCCTCTGCTTGTGCGCTGCGATAGGAGCGGAGCTTTCAAAGGAGACCCGCAACGCCGACTCACCGACGGCGCTGGCCCCTGCCGTGTAGGCGCCCTCCAGGCTGTTGGTAAGCACCGCATTCTTGCCGACAAGCCACAAACAGTAGGCCCAGCCGCAGAACTGCGTGATGTTGTATGCCAGCAGGTAAAGGCGGGGCAGCGCTCCCGCCCTCGCCATGGCTGCCAACTGCTCTGGGATGTGCAATGCAGGCATTGTCCGATGGCAGCGCAGTCAGTCGTCAGAGGTACTGAAGTACATCATGCCGAGGTATGCCTCGCGGGCCAACCGCCATCTGGCACTTGCCACAGAGGGTATTCAGGGGTGAGGGGCCAAATTGGGCGCCTGGCGTGCTTCCGCCACACCGCTCTCGCTCTCTGCCCCTCCATACCACTATCACAACATGTCTGGAGTTGGCAAGGGGTGCAGCGAGGCTCTGGAGGAGGCAAAGGGGCGCTCGGAAGCTGGGCTCTCTGAAAATCCAACTCTCCTTGGCGTGGCCCGGCGTCTGTGGGCCTCCCGGAGCACATCGCAAGCCTTCCGACTATGCTGGGGGTGGTGGCAGGTGACTGAGGAGTGGCGGGACGCCCTGAGGCGCTCAGGAGAAGCCCCTGCGGGGTGCTGCCAGCTGGGCTTGAGCTGAAAACTGCGTCTCCCGGCCCGCTGGCCGTTTCCATAGTTACTAAGCACACATAGAAGTCTATTGCAGCCGCGAACAAGCAGAAAGAGGCGGGCCGAACAGGGGTGCCAGCAGGGCATATGCAAGGCCGCGGAGGCTCCAGTCCGCGTTCTACTGCTTGCTAACGCATCGGCATAGTGTCTCAACTTCTGAAAAGAGCGAGCGGGCCGGGAAGCGTGCGAAACAGGAGAGTCACTCTCTGCGGGGCTCGCTGGGGTGCCCCCGGCAACGCTTTGCTGGCCTGTAGCGCATCATACCACCTATACCCACCATAAGGAGCGTCCCGGAGACCAGCTAATAGCCTAGAGAGGCCAAAACCCGCTGCCAGCCTCTGAAAATCCAACTCTGCGAGTGTCCGGAGGGCACCAGCGCTCCGATAGCGTCCTGCGCCACCCACCGCCGCGTTCAGTCTTCGTTTGGTGGTGGTGGGAAGCCATAGAAACAAACGGGAGGGCGATAGACGCAGTATGCAGGCTAAACCGCCCAGATCAGGCCCCTGCCCCCCTCTGTGGCAAGTGGATCGACGGCGGTTGGCCTGGAGGGCCGGGACGAGGCACCCCTCGGCAGACTTTCCTTAGTCCCTCTGCAGTCGTGCTCAGCATGCTGCGCCATGCTGCGCTCCGTCAGGGCGGTGCCGTCGTCAGCCGTCCGCCTCCCCCTGATCAGCGTGCACCCTTCAAGCTTGACGCCTTCAGTATTTGCATCCTGCTTGATGATCTATGTGGTAACTGCGACATGGGCAGCAGAGGGCTGTAGCCCTCCCGACAATGGCACCGCCGGGAGGAGAGGTCGCCCGGCTGCCTGCTGCCTCGCCCAACATAGGCTGCTTAAAGACTTGCGCGGCAGGCAGATGCTCCACTTTTGTTTACTACTAAGCACATCTCTAACCAAGTTCTGGATCATCACTGCGTTGCTGTGTGCATTCAACTGTGGGATCAGCATGCGCTGTGAGCAACCAATTCCGCACGCTGCGCCATGCTGCGCCCGCTCGGTGCGGCTTTTGCGGCCTCGTAACAATGGCCAACAGCCGTCAAGTCTTACAAAATGATGCCAAGTGCCCAGTTGGCCACAAAGGGAAGGAAGTAAGCGCAGCCGTACGCTGTAAGGCGCAGCGCGGGGACAGCGGCTGCCTGCCTGCCGGCCTTGCATGACACCTGCGTCGGCCAGACCCAACATCTGCGCCCCCGATACGCGGGGCAGTTCATTTCGCCAGTGATAAGTGATGTTGATTAGTGTTACCTGGTCGCCCAGGCACCACAGCATCCGGCGGTCAACCTATGGCGGCGGCAGCAGCCGCAGCGGCGGCGGCGGCGGCAGAGTAGTGGGGCAGCTGGCAAGCAGGTGGCAGTACTGAAAGCATCAGAGACACCCCACTTGCACATCGGGATCCATTGTAACTCTCTAGATCGCGACCGGATTCAGCATGCCGACTTCACCACCAAACAGCAGTCCCACCTCCTCGGAGGGGCAAGCCGAGGCTCCTGGCCCCTCGGCGCCAGCCCACAGGGCAGCTGCCAGAGCCGCCGAGCCGGCGGGCCCCTCGCAGCAAGAGGCCGCGGGGCCTTCGCATCAGGAGCAGCCGGCTGCAGATGCGGGCCAGCTGTGGCGCCAGTTTGACCGGGAGCGGCTGCAGCAGCGCTCCCGCAGCGACCGCCTGGCGGGCGCCATCTTCCTGGCGGTCATCATCGCCGCCCGCATGCGTGTGGGGGTGATGGAGACTGACGCCCAGGAGGCGCACGGCCTGGTTGTGCTGTTCCTAACCATCGCGGTCATGATGGCGGGAGAGGAGCTGGTGGCTGGAGGGCTGGGCTGGCTGCGCGCGGTGCTGGTGTTCGCTTTCAAGCTGGCTGCCGCCACCTGCCCACTCTTCACGCTGGTCAGCCTCGGCCTCGTGGAGGTGAGCAGGGCTTGGAGTGCCCTGCCTTCCGGGTGGGAGACATGCCTGATGCTTGTTCGCTTCGGCAATGTCTGACTGTGCTATGCATGCTGCGAGCGAGCATGAAGAGCAGCGGCGGTTGAAACAGCGGGAGGGCCGTTCCGCTCATCTCCCAAGTGCCCGCTGCCCTCCCTCTCTTTCCACCCCACCCACCCCGGCCTGTAGCACTCCCCCAGCACCGCGGGCACACCGTCCGTGGCCTCTGGGTTGCTGCACACAGCACTGGCCGACCACGCCGCCCTGCTGCTGCTCCTGGGGACATGCTTGACCCAAGGTGGGTGGGGCAGCTGCTGAGTGCCCCATTCAGGGAGCGTGTGCCGGGCCGCCTGCCGATGTGGCACCTTCACCTCTACTCACTTAACTCAGCCGATTGAGTTGAGTGACCGCTCACCGCCATGCAACAAACTGAATGCAGCGCAGCCTCCTGTACTCCATGTGCACTAAGTGGCACGCCCTGTCTGTGCCTTTGCACCTGGAAGCAGCAGCGGCAGTGGCATTGGGCAGCACAGGCCAGCCAGGTGCTGGGAGGAGGGCTGAGCTCAGCTGAGGGCTGCTGCCAGTCAGATGAGGCACCTGGCGTGCATCCCCTCCTCCCCTCCCCGCTCTGCAGGCATTGTGGCGGATGCCGTCGTTCAACTGGTCTTCTTCGTCTCCCTCTCAACCGCCTCCGGCGCAGTCTGCGACGCCAAGGTGGGCGGGTTCTGAATTATTGTACCATCGAGCCGGTTCACTGCCGTTTGCGCTGGGCGATTCGCTGTCACTGCGTGCAGCCGAGGTCTTCCTTCACTGCTGCAAAGACGCCTGTTAACAGCTCCAACCTACAGCTCGGTATGCTACAGCACATGCTTGCCACCCCACCCTGCAGATCATCAACTCACTCAAGGCATCACGCTACCTGGCTTTCATGGCTGACAAGCGGGTGAGCGCCAAGTGCAGGCTGGTGCAGCTGCTGCCTCGAGCTTGCTTGCCTGGTGCCGTTAGGTGCCGTTCTTCCTGTTCTCGCATACTCCATCAGGCCAGCATCGAGCCCTGCAGGTCCACGCCGCACATTCACCCCCGCCTGCTTGCTTGCCTGCCTGGAACGCCAGCCTGCCCATGGCTGCCAAACTAGCTCAACCCGCCTCCCCGTCCATGCTCGTCTCGACTCCACCTCGGTCTGCCCTGCAGACCTGCGTGATGTTCATGGCATCGGCACAGCTGTCCATTGGAGTGGTCCTGCCCATGCTGCTGTCAGTCAGGCGGGAATCGGCGGCAGCAGTGAAGTTTGCCCGAGTGCACATGCGCAGCATCCCCGCCTGCGACCGCCGCCTGCGCACCTACGCCTGGCTGCACCGTGCCACCACGTTCAGAGACAGCCTCAGTGCCAAGGTGGCGGCTGTGCTGGCGGGGGTGTACGCTGTGTGGGCGGCCGCCGCCTGGTCCTACCTGGGCTCCATCTACGACTGAGCTGACTCTCCCCCGAGCAAAACACTACGGCAGTGCTGAAGCCTGCCACGATTTGCCTTGGGCAGCAGCGCAGCAGACGGCGGCTGACAGCCAGCACTGGACAGCACAGACCCTGGCAGAGGCGGGAGTGGCGGAAGTAGCCAGCCACCTGGCTGTGCCAGCTCAGCGCGGCACCTGGGAGCCGGCGCTTGCCACCCTCCCCCATCCCAAAGTTTCTTCGTACATGTTAACATGGTGGTAACATGACGCTCATGTTACCATGGCACAACATAAGGTTGACACGTGCCATGTTAAAACCTAACACGGCTCAACATGTCTCATGTGAACATAAAGCATGTTGCCTTGGGTTGAGATGGCGACAACCTGGTCCATGTTTGGTCATGTTGCGATGGGGCATCTTGCTGGCATGTTGACCGACTGCAACATGACACATCTCTTTGCATGTTGTGGTGGGCCGTCTTGCTGGTGTGTTGAAGGACTGCAACATGGCACATCTTTTTGCATGTCAGCTTAGGGCATCTTGCTGGCATGTTGAAAGCCTGCAACACAGCACATCTCTTTGCAAGTAGGCTTTGGGCATCTTGCTGGCATGCACGGTTCCCCAGACTGGCAGTCTGCCAGTACCGGCAGAATTTATCAAGAAATGAGGGGGCACTGGCAGAGAAGTGGGGGGGACTCTGCCAGGGGGGCTGGCAGAAAGATCTTGGTGCCAGCAGGCACCGCCGCCAGCAGGTCTGCCAGGTCACAGCCCACGTCTGCCAGTGCAGTGACTCTAGCCACACTCAGACAGCATCTTCTGTCAGCCAACACGGGCCCCACGTCCCATCCAGGCACCGCCACACCGCCATGATCCCTGCAACTTGCCTTTGACGAGGCACACGCGCCTCTCTGCCCATGGGTGTCCCAATTCCCTCCAGTGGAACAGGCTCTGCCAATGGCCTGCTCACCTCCGCCAGCGGAACAGGCTCTACCAGTGGGCTGCCCGCCTCCGCCAGTCACGGTGCCGCTGCCAGTGCAGGCACGGCGCCTGCCAGCCTCTGCCAGTGAATTATCCTGGAAAACACTGTTGGAATGCTGAGGTTGCCCGCACCCTCAGAAGCACTGCTTGATCTGCCGAAAGCGGGCTTTGATGGAATGGCTGAGGCATAGGCGTCAGCAGCAATGGCTGCCGCACCTGCCAGGACCTGCAGGAGTGTTGCGCTGCGCTGTGCACTTCAACTGAAATCATGCAAGCCCCGACCCGAGCCCGCCATTCCTCAGATCGCTCTTGTACTCTACACTTCGCGCCTAGAGGATGGCAACAGCCTTCTGGCATCCGACGAGCGATGGTTAAGGTGCCCACTGGCAGTTGTTACCCGCGGGCCGCCCGACAGGAGGTGCGCGGGATCCCGGAAGCGTTTGCGACTCCAGAGTTAGGGCGGATGTGGCAAAACGGCGCTGCCAGCAGCAGCTGGCGCCTGCGCCCTAACCAGAGCACGCACAGCACGGGCGAATGTTCC